>BMAW01118512.1:256228-377663 GCA_019974015.1 Nephila pilipes
TGTGTGTGTGTGTGTGTGTGTGTGTGTTATATTAAATGCACACTAGAAAAATACACCCCTCAGGGTCTTTCCTTCTTTATGTAAGAAGGGGCATCATAACCCTGCGGTAATCCTATGGATTTTTTCTTCTCCACAGAGATTACTATCTGTGATAAACAAGGAGGACGCAAACCTTCGTTAATCCAGCGATTCTTCTCTTTTTTCAAATCTTCTTATCAACCAATTTTTGTCTTTTTCCATTTTTTTCAAACGTCTATAGCACAGTTACACTTTGTTTGGCGCTGCATAGCCATATCTGGCTCTTTGGCGATTGAGATCGACTGTATTGTAGGTGCCATTCACTCACTCATTAGCGACATACACTGGCGACAGCCCTTTTACTTTTGATTCACAACCAAATGTTAAAAAATAAAAAATAGAAATCCCCGAGTTAATATTTCCCTCTCCGAGCTCTTCACTTTTATTTCTGAAATCAGCACAAGGATTTATTTATTTATCCAATAATGTTTCAGGTAAATTTAAATACATATTTTATTTAAAAATACTTCATTTTTAAAGGCTCTTCATTAAATATCTTATATCGTTAATTTAAAATACTAGTACCCACAAATTGAAAGCAAGAAAATAAAAATTACAATTTGTAAAACATAGATATAAGGATGCTATTTATATGATCAAGAACGCTGTATTATAAATACACCCAACTCTTTTTTTACACGGTAGATACCTTCCTCAGAAAGCAGTGCAAAAAAAAATCGTGTAAAAAAATACATTCGACATATGGTAAATTTGGGCATATGTTCCACAGCTTAAAAATATCGTGTAAGATGAAAAAACTCCAAATATTTTCCCAAAAAACTGTGCAAAAAAAATGATAATGAAATCCATATTATAAAACAAAATATAATTTATAAAACAAAAAAAAATCATTTTTATTACAAAAAGAATTAAAATTAGTGTTAAGTGAAACTTCAATCTATAGATACATACAATATATAAGAATTCAAATTAAAATTAGGAATAAAACTACCAACATTTATTCATTGCTACTTGATAACAAGCGTGCAGATTTATTACAAACCGGATCAAAAATGCTACCATCAGTAGATGTGTCAGATATGTCTAGCACAACTGTCGGCTTTGATGCAAATGAAGAATTTCGTTCGTTATTAACGGCTTTTATTAGTTTTTTTGTAGGTATAAAGTCAGTTATTAGAGGCTGTTTCTTTGGTTTCTCAAGTTGCTTATATAATTCTTGATATCCTGCTATACAAAACTTAATATTACGTTGAAATTTTAATGCATGCTCTATGTCAGGATCATGAGTAAGAAAATGTTCCGTACTAGCAGCAAATTTCAAGCCCTCGCGAATTAAATCATCTGTTAACAGCTGAACTTCACCTTCGATTTTGTCATTATCGACTTTTTTGTTATTCTAAACTGTCATAAACTCGATCAAATCGTCCTCATCCAAAAGGCTTTCTAGCATCAATTATTCGATGTCAGCCGTATGCATGTTGTGAAAATCTTCACCACCAATTGCATTTGATGGAGTTATAATTTCAGAACACACAGCTGATTTTTGTATTACGAAATTTCCACTTTTGACGCATGCTGGCAAAATATTTTTCCAACGGTCCTTTAAGGTCGATTGGTACAACTGTTTGAAGGCAAAAGAAGTATGCGTAATACAATCTACGATAGTAAACTTTCTCTTTGCTTCCACAACAGTCAAATTTCTTTCTTTTTCTGAATCTAAAATAAATTTAAACGTTTGGTTTATGTATTTTATTTTGTAAATGTATTTGCCTTATGTATTTTATTTTGTAAATGTATTTGCCTTATGTATTTTATTTTGTAAATGTATTTGCCTTATGTTTTTTATTTTGTAAATGTATATGCCTTATGTATTTTATTTTGTAAATGTATTTGCCTTATGTTTTTTATTTTGTAAATGTATTTGCTTTATGTATTCGTTTTTTTTAATTTGTTTTATGTATTCATTTTTTAATTCGTTTCTTTATGTTTTCGTTAAATTTGCTTTAATTATATATCATTTTAAATCCTGCTATAATACGCTGACCGAGGGACTGATTCAAACAGGTGGTATTAGGCGGTAAAAACAACATTTGAATATTTGGGAAAAATATTTTTGGGATTCGTGTTAGAACAAAAAACTTGTGTAAAAAGTATATTAGTGAACCGTGTTATTTCAAAATTGTGTAAAAAAAAAGGACCGTGTAAAAAAAAGTGTTGGGTGTAATTTAAATTCCAACTATGTACTTTTTTACACTAGATCATTTTTAACAGAAAACTACACACTCTTTTATTTAATTCATTATAAAGGAAAAGGATATGAATCCACAGAAAAAAATAATCATCCAGCTTCCGGAGATAACTGTCAGGAAAAGGAATACTCGTAAAGAGCTGTTAAAAATAGGAAGTGTTACGCAATTGAATCAAATTACCTACAAAATGTTACTGCTTGAGATAAGAAAGATATAAGGAAGAAAGTAGTAGGTGAAAAGGCCATAAATTTTGTGCTTGTGTTGTGGAAGCTTTGAATTTTGTGTATCTAGCTTATATTTTTACCCTTGAGTTCCTTTTTAGATGGGCGGCATTAAGATTTTGTTTTTAATTACTTTTGGATAAAATTTACCATACTGTTCTCGCTTCAGTTGTTATTCTGAGTATTCAAGAAAAAAAACGCATAGTAAGTCTTATTTTATGCGTGTTTTTATGTTTCTCACATTTCATGATGATAATATTCGTTTTTCATGTACTTCCTGCCATCAGCTCTTTCACTATATTACTTTTAATATTTAGTTACTGTTTTTTTAAAAAGTATATTTGAAAAAATATAATTTTTAATTACTGTCATTCTTACTTTAATTTATTTCCTTTATGTATTTTTTATTCGTTTAACGCCAGTGTGAGCATCAACTTATATAACACTGTGCTATTCCTTCCTTCTCTTGTTCGCAAAATGTAAGAGTCACTAATCAACACTGTCAAATGAATAGAAAATCATACAATGACGATAGTCAAGTTATTTTATTCAGATATATGAATATTTAAAAGTCAATCCATGAACTACTATATACTTCCCAGTCCTGCCTCACCCTCGATTTCGAGCTAGGAAACTTCGACGGACAATGTCAGAGGTTGTTACCGGGAGAAAATTGTCCGACTCCAGCGGATTCAAAGGTTCCCGAGTCGATCATTTCGTATACTGACAGGCAGCTACAAACTGCATGGTTGAAACATTATACTCTTAGCTTTCTCTTTTCTCTTAAATTAAATTCTTTTCTATTGTTTTTAATTCTGGAACTTTCTTATTATGTTTCAAATTCAGTATTAACAACGAGAAGGGGTATTCTCTTCTTAGGGAAAGAATTCCGTAAGACTACACACTTAAAACTACATACTTCGACCACCTAAATTACTATATATGTGGAAAGAATGCCAGCACACGTCTCTGATTCTGAAGATTAATATAAATATTACTTTTCTGTATTGAACTAATTAGGTTTACGTTCTTAGGAAAGCATTACAGGGGGGAACGATACATTGACCCTTTCAGAATTTTTTCTTGTTACTGATCTGATCACTCCTTACACTTCTCAATACAATTACTACTCTTTCGTTTATAGCTTTCTTTCAATATCGTTACCACTAACTAGATTCTTATTAAATTCTTCGCTAGCTATATAAGCAGTTTATCAAATATATTCACTGCATTTCACTAATTCTAATTTAATACGCATAAGTCTCGTTTCATTCAGTGAGAGAATCCTCAAGAAAGAAAACATCATTTTAAGTGCCAAATGTTAGCTGAAAGGGTAAACGCTTTTAAACTCACGCTGTGCGTGTGAACATATTTTAAAGCTGTGGTTTATTCTTGAAAGAAAAATGAATAGATAAAAGTTAATAAGATGTTTGTTGTTTAGTATATATCTGAAAAATCATCTTAATTCATATCATTCAAGTAATTTAAATACCGTCTAAAGATTTCTTGTGTGTATTTCATACGTCTAGTATTCCTGGCAGTTTCTGATAAGAAACTACAATTTTTTTCTCGCTTTTGACATGTTTGTGGTGATATTTAATAACCAAGAACAATATTGTTTTCTGAGCTTAAATTTATGACTGCCCATTTGTAAAAATACCAAATCAAAGTAACCAATCGATCCCGAGATATTGATTTTTCCAACGAAAAGCAAAATTTTGTTAAACAAAATAAATCGCAACGAGGAATATATGCAAACTTCTCTCAATAATTGCTTTTTACTGTTGAGAAAACTGAATTACGATCATTACTTAAAATTTAGAAGGAAAAAATGTGTAAATTTTTATTATTATTGTTGTTCTTGTAATTGTTCTCCTACGCCGAAGACATAATTTCTATTCATTACACCAATATAATTATGCGTTGCTCTCATTTTGTTAAATTCGCTACATTCTCCTTCAGTATTAAGCTAGTAATTCTGAAACTCCTACTCAGCAATAGGACACTTTTTGAAGGATTACGTGTGGCTTATGGGATGATAAGGCTTGCATTCTCATAAAATTACTTTCGGACCTTTTAGATAAGTTAATATGTATAATTATGATTTGTCCTATGTTGCTTCATTTTGACATTTTAAAAAAATTTAAAAGCTTCTAATGTACCTAGTCTAATGATTTTAATCGGCAGTTTGAAGTAAATAACATGTTAAACATGCTTTTTTGCAATACTTTTAATCGATTTGATGTGGCTCCCAATAACTCGGTACACACCCTTCACTTCATTTCTTAAAAGCGAAGAAAACAATATTCTTATAATTTTCAATTAAGTTTAACATTTGTAGAATCAATAAAATACACAAGAAGAACTGTAGTAGACTTAAAAAAAATAAGGAATCTTTAATACTTTTTTACCACAATTTTTATGTGAAAGTTACAGATTTCTAAGACACAAAACTGAATATACATTGCCCCGTTTTTGTATTTCTACACAGTTCCGCCATTTTAAAATACAACTTAAAGCCTAAGCACTGATATATATCCAGAAAGAATAATTTAGGCAATTTTTAAAACATTTATTTATGCTATTTAAGGAAAATATCCTCTATCTTTTCATGATACCTCAATACGTTTACCAACAAAATGTACTGAGACATAAAACATCGAGCTTACTGGATACTCAAGTCCGAGACGAAGTATTAATCTAAAACATAGTCAGCTTCAATCAAGGATAGTCGGATCTTTATTCTTGTAAAATTGAAATATATTCACACATGTGCAAGTATATTCTATGCACGATTCAATTTCTTTTCATTCTTGCTGCTTCTTCGACTATCTTCATCATCACTTATTTATCCGTTTTTCACTATAACTTCATTACACTTCCTTACTCAAAATACATTGTATAATTTTAATTGGTTGGATCGAATTTTATTTTTGGTAAAATTGAATTATAAAGTATCACCAAGATAATTAATAGAAGCTAGCGAATAGTCCATCGTTACAACATCTAGTATAATTCCTTAATGCTTTTAAAACATATATTAATATTTTGTTGCTCCTCCTTTTTCATTTAAAACGCCTTCCAAACGATGTGCATCGGTTTGAAAGGGTTCTTATAGTTTTACTGGGTATTTTTGCCCACTTTTCTCATAATGCTGCTTTTAAGGTGTTTTTTTTTTTATTATTTTTTTATTACTACTATTATTATGCTTTTGAACAGATTCTCCAACTGAGACCAAAAGTTTTTATTCTCAATGAGATCGAGAGTTTGAAGTTGTGCATGCAATAGCATTTTACTTTTGTACAACAACCCTCATCTAACAATCTTAACTGCGTATCTTGAGTCGTTATCTATTTGAAACATAGAATTCAATTCTAAATTTATATCCAGGCTCTTACGTTTAAAATTATTCTTCAGTTTTCTAAAGTATTTCATTTTATCCATGACTCTGTCAATATAAAAATTTATTTTTTCACTCCTGTTACAGACGTACATCTCCATACAAGAACCAAGCAACTGCCATACTTGACAGTAATGACGACATTTAGGGAAAATAGCTCAGAGTTAGGATTCCGCCAAACATACCCACAATCATCTCTTTCAAATTAACTTTCATCGCCGAATATTGTGTGATTCTCGAAATATTGAGGCTATGAAATCTGATTTATAGCGAGTTTAAGCCTTTTTTCTCGACTGCCTCGAAACTGAAAAGTTCTCTTCCAGCTACGTGACCTTTAAAATTTGTTTTTTGGAGTAATCTTTGAATTGTTTATATAGGATTGTTTGAATTATTTTTCTATTGCTGTAAAAGTAGAAGAAGCACTCGCCTTGGAAGTCTTTCTTATTCTTTGAATAATGTTTATATTGGTTGTCGAACTAAAGGATTTGTTTTCTCCCTCTTCCACGTTTATTTGCAATTAAATTCAAGCATTTAAATTTTATACTTTTGTTTACCTTTTTGTACCCACCCATGACCACACTGAACTTCCTTTGCAATATCAAGCAGTATTTTTTCAACTACAAACATTAGAAAAAAAAATTTCCGAATTTCAAAATTGGTTTTAGTTCTGGAGCACATTTTCACATCCAAAATATTTAATTTCTCCTTGAAATCAAATATCTGCATCTTTTTCATTAAAAATAAAAAATTGTTATTCTCAATCATTATTATAAATTAATAAATAATGGTAAAAAAATTGCAATTTTTATTAGATGTTTATTCAATTTAAAAACAGCAATGAAATTTGAACTTTGACGTAGAAAATTTTATTTACTAAAATGTTATTAATTCCTCTCTTTTGTTTTTAGTTTAATACAACTCGATATGCGTATTTTATCGTTCCTATAAATACATACATACACACATTAAACTTAAATGAACATTTAATAATATTATTTTATACCCTTCAAAAATAGTGTGAGAGGAATATACTCAATTTTGAAAGCCACTGTATTTTTAGGATATTTTACTTTGAGAAGAAGATTGTAAAATCAACATCACTTTATTTGATTTCCTTAAGAGTCTTTTTCCTCAGTTTTATAACTTTGTATTTAGCCAATTCCAGTATTCTTTTCATGGCCACTTGCTAATCTTAAGTAATTTTGCTAATGCAAAATTTTTAATTAAAAAAAATTGTAAATGAGAAACTATTTATCGAGAAGCATTTTATAACTGATACGTAGTTCATTTACCCTTATAAAAAAATACTAAATTCATTTAGAGACACTATAAAAATTGTCAACACTTTTCACATGATATCTCAAAGAGAGACAATTCATATTTCCACACATGTGATGTACTGGAAAGAGAATTAATTATTTTTAAGCTTAAATTTGGATTCGGGAAAAGTGATTTATAAGTTTTGAAAAGTTTTTAATAAAAATGTTTTTCTTTTGGTTTTTAGCACTTATAGATATACTGAAGAAACTGTTTTTTCCGCACTACGTAAAGAACTTACTCGTACAGCAATGTATTTTTATTATTAATTGTGCAGAGCTTACAAAAAATTAACTTCAAATGAGATACTAAAATAAATATGTATCCCTTCTATCTTAGATACGTGTATCACTGTTGTAAGTAAATACACTGTTATTTTTATTATTTTTGCTCTTGCTAAACCCATTTTCAAAGCGATGTTTCAACTGTTCTTTCTTCTCATCTCAAAATGATGACATCTCCTATGCAAATTACATGTTAATATCTGTAGTAGATCAGGTAAAATCTTGTGAAGAAGTGAGATTGAAATTTATGTGGAATATGAAAGGAAAGGGAGGGACTATTCTGTTCTGCAATCTCTCCAACTACTCCAAATACATACATTATGTATACTTTTGAATGAGTTGGAGAGATTGCATTCGTCATCGTGTGTATTTTTGCATTCGTTTTGAAAATTTTATAATGTCTTAAATTTTGTAAAAAATCTTGCTTTCCAGAGCCAGACCGCATATTTCCTTGATAAGCACCATGCACATCAATTTTATTTTTTCAACGTTCGAAAAGAATACAAATATTCGGCCAATATTCAAAATTGCATGAATGTGTCTGGTCAAAATATTGACAAACTGGATGCATATGCGCATATAATAGGACGCAGCGTAGTAGTTGCAGTACTTGGAAAGAAAATTTTCTTTTTGAAAGATACATATGTTACACTTAATGTTCCTCATTCTCATGCATAATTTTGTTGTGGAATAAGTGCTATATACACTCATAGAGAAAGAAGTATTTGTATTTTTTAGAGAGAGTTTTAATTTCGTTCAGATTATTTAGCAATCATTGTATTCTTTCAATTAACCTAATGTCTTATGACGACAGAGTGGATATAAATTTTTTTTTAATTCTATCAGTGTTTTTTTTTTTTTTTTTTTAATTTTCCTTTCAAACACATTTTATGATATAAGATAGCAATATTCGTCTCACCCCTCGTTTAGGAATATTTCTATAAAGTTAAGATGCATTATATTTCATCTCTTATTACATCTAGATTGTGTTTCCATCACTTTTATTATTTCCACTAATTTATATTTTTATTAGACATGCTTTGACAGTGTAAGTTTTCTTTTACATTACTAAATTTATCATTTTATTTAACCTCATAAAAATCGATCAATTTAGACATATTTGGTCATAAATTTGAATATGAAGTTTAAAATGTAGTTTTATTTTGCTAATTATTTCTAATATTTCTTTGGTTAAATCACACTGCGCAATTATATAATATTATTACTTACAAATCATTTTCGAATCGTTCTAAAAATTATTGAGCTGCCTATTATAGCTGAAAATTTGAAATGCTATAAGTAGAACTAATCGTTCAATGAATTTATTGAAATTACAAGTATATTTTGGCCTTTTGCTGTAAAGGCTTATTAAAATCAATTTTGACTCATGCTGCCATCTATTGTAAGTGTTATCTTGATTTTCTATTGCTAGCTCTAAATGCTTACATAAGTTATTTGTGTCGCCATCTATTGAGTATTTGTAACTTTAAATGTATCATTTTTAATGTTTTCCGAAAGAATTTTTGAGAGTTGATATTTTAAATGTCTTTCGTGTATAAAATGATTCATAGTTTCTGCTCAAATTTTCCTATTGGAATTCTTCAATAAGGTATAACTTAGAACTCTTACTGCTGCAAAAAATATTTTGATGGTAAGAGCAAAAAACGAGCATTTAATTTTTCACACACACGAATAACAGTCAGAGAATTTTTCCCTTTTTAAATGTTTTGAAAATTCCTACCAAATTCCCAAATTCTTTCAATTGCTAAAGGAGATTAATTTTTTTTTCAATTTTAAATGACGGTAACGAAAATGCTTTTTTTATTATATTTGTACAGTTTAAAGATGAAAATTAAATAGGCAAATTAATTTGAATGGGTTATCATGATATTCAATCCAGATATTTGATGACACTAGCATTTAAAACTTTGCATTTTTGTCTAGGATTTTAATACAATTGTACTATTCAAATGCAGTTTATTCTGTTGTTTTCTAAAGTAAAATGTTTCTCTACATTATTTTTGAAATCAGCAACAAAATATTTTAACAAAAAATCCCACCAAAATAAAATCTCTGGTTTACAAAAAGATTCCCTATAATTCTAAGCTAAGGCTGTCTTTGCCTAGTGATGGAAAATAGAATCCAGCATTGTAACATTTTCTTAACGTATAAAATGCTCAAATACTTATATCTTACTTATCTTTATTAGTTTATAGACATTTCCACAATATATTTTAAGTTGCTAATTTTTATTTGAATAGATTTATCTTTTTCCTTTGCAAAATAAATACTATATTTCCTCTTCTGTACTGTAATGCTAAAGATTTTTAATTACATATGATAAAGTGAAACTCTAGATACGTGCATAAAATGCTTCTACTTTTTAAAGTCACTCTGTAAATGTTTATAATTTATAAAGTCACAGCTAAAGTACAAATATATGTGGTGAATGCAAACTCACATTATTGTTGGAACATTTTCTTTTTGAAAAAAGATTCCGAGGTTGGTTTCTGCTCTTTAAAATTTTATAAAAATGAACAATTAAAATGATTTTAATAGAGAAAACCACACTCTTTTTTTTATAGCCACTTAGCTAATCTAAAGTCATTGGCAGTTCTTTTATATCTCTTCGGTTTCGAACACTTTGTTTTACTAAAGAAAAATTCAAAGAAACACTCACGATATCTCCCAGATTCTGAAATGGCTCATAAGTATTTACCCCCCCACACACACACACACCGACCCACACACACTTTCTAAGGGAAAAAAAAAATCTGTAGTACCAAATTTGGCCTGAAAAAAACACAGCTAATTTTATAATCAATTAATAATCTCTCGATAGAAGGTAAATGCATTGTGAGACTATAAATACCTTTGTAATATAACAACGATTGCTCACGGGGGAAATTTTTTATTATGAAAATGCTCCTCCGGGAGAAAAAAAAAAGTACCGTTTTTGAGCGCCATTATCCTACGAGCTGACAACTTTCATTCGGAAGATTTTAGCCTCAGGTCAAATAAGGATTCTTTCTGAGTAAGTTTTTGTTGTCACGTCTTATTTTAGGTCTTATGCGTACGTAATCAGTTCTACTGTAGTTCAACTTGATGTCATTATCATACACCAAATTTAATATAGCAGAAAGTGTAGGCATTTGAGGAATCGTAACTGAAGGGTTTCTGAATATAAATTATTTTCCTTTGGGTTTTGTTAAGGAATTTTTGTTATTAATGAAAAGTAACATTGGACATGACTCATTAGCTCACGCCATGCTATTGATAGGGCGTTTTGAATATGATTTCTTTTCTTGATTCAGTAGCTTACAGAAGAGATGGGGCTCCCAGAAGTAATACAGGTCCCAAGCCCCATCTCCTTCTTAAGACGATATAACGTTAGATTTCTTTTGGACGCTCTAAATACAATCCTCTCTCGTAAAAAAGAACAGCCTATTAAAGAGAATTTTGAAAGAAACTAAGTGAGAATTTTTCTGTAGTTTTATACAAAACCAAAAAAATAAAAAAACAGAGTTAAGAATGAGTTTAACTCTCCTTTGCAGTGGAATTTATTTTTGAGACATATTTTAGAAATCCGTAGCTTCAAAGTATAATATAAACATTTAATATGCATGATACTTTTTTTTTGTCTTTTGCATACTCTATTTGACCTTATGGTACGTTTTAAAAGCTAATGCAGGAACGTATTTTTCCCGAAATTTATTCATACGTATTATTTTCTATAGGGAATATAACTATTGTTTTGTTTTCCTTAATTATTTGTGGGAAATGTATTTATACGAGTTTTAGAGAGTGATTTGACGTGTAAAATAAAAGATGTGAGCTAAAGTAATGATGATTGTAAATTTTAAAAGAATAGTGTAACAAATCGAACTCTCTCATTAAAAAAAAAATCCTTCTTACTTTTGTCTTGAGTCGATGTCTTCAGGTGTTCGATATATATATATATATATATACATATACAATAGATACATATGCATGCATATATATATATATATATATGTATATACATATACATATACAATAGATACATATGCATGCATATATATATATATATATATATATATATATATATATATATATATAATATGAGTGTGTGTTCAACTGATCCTCAGGCTTTGTATTAAATAAATTATGTACCTTTCTGATAAAACTTTTGAATATTATGTTGTGTTTTTTATAACATTACATAATGGAAAAGCAAGAACCTGAGGTATCAATACAACTTCTTGACCGTATAATATGTTAGTCATTGAATAATATACAAAACTTTACAACAAGCAAATTAAATAAATATTATCTCTTAGCCGGGAAAGTTTAGTAATTACAGAACTGATAAGTTTGCTTTAATGTTTATAAATAGATCTACTCTAAGTATACTTTTATGTTTATGAATAGTTTAAAACTATTTCTACTTGTATTCTAATTATATATAATATTTCGATTTTATAGTGTTTCTCAAATTATATAATTTATGAAAATTAAGAAGTATTAATATCTACGTAGTTCTGTTAAACTATTGAAATAACTATATATACAAGAAAGTTTGTTCACATACTTTTTTGTTTTTCTTTACAGAATGATATTATTACGAATTCTGTTAGCTATACATGTAACATGTAGAAAGTCTCTCACCGAATCTGTGATAAACCAGATCAGTTCATCAGAGCCGAACGTAGAAAATGAACTATCTCCCTCATCTCTTGGAGAAGAGTATCGAGCAAACTCGATATCAACAACAAGTAAATATTCATCCCCCGACGCTACAAAAATACAAATAGATACAAATAACAATGAAAATAGTACAACTTCATATAAAACTACAAGAAATTATAATGAAGAAAAATCGAATAAGCTCCCTGATTCAGAAAATAGCTTCATATCACCTTTTTCTAGATACCAATTTAATCAAAGTGGATTACTTTTTTTCAAGAGAATTCCCCAGCATAACAGCAGTTTAAATGAACCAAACAGTACAACCAACAAATTCGTTGATGTTAGATTTTTTACATTTCAAGTGCCTAAGAATAATACGAGCGCAAAAGACTCTGCTGTAATTCCTATAAGCACAACATTTAAAGAATTCATCAATGATTTCAATTTTAAGAAATGCAATACTACGAAGAATGAGACTTTAAAGAATAACTATAACTTAAGTGCATTGGAGCATTCTAACTTTACTTCTAACCAAATGGAAAAATTTAATTGTCAGTTTTCTAAAAATGATAAGTTGTTGTTGGTGATATCATGTTATAATATTTCTGTGTACGACGCTTCAACATACATACCAAATGAAACCGTTAAGTTGGATATATCTGAAAGCCCAGAAAGACGTTTGCTCAAACCACTTTTTCCTCATTTAACAAATTTAACATCACTAAGACTGCACAATAATAATCACAGATATATTACAAGAGCTTTCACTGGACTTCAAAACTTAGAAAGGTTGGATCTAACTAATAATTACATTATGGTTCTTCCTAATTATGTATTTAAGGAAACCCCAAACCTTAAAATACTAAATCTTTCATCGAATTTCATAATCAGAATAAATACAATAGCAATAGCATTGAGTCCCTTGAAACACTTCACAAATTTAACGTTAGACCACAATTTAATGATTGATTCAATATTGGAATCAGAGCTTCGACCACTAAGAAGCACTCAACTCAAAATGTTTAGTTTATTTAACACGTCTATTCAAGTTATCCAGAAAGGTGCATTTCAACATTTACCTTTCTTGGATTTATTAGATTTATCACTCAACTACATGAACGAAGAAGCCTTAACTAATGTTACTAGTAGCATTCAATCTTCATCAATGAAAGCTATTTTAGCAACAGCACTAAATGGTCTTACTAGTTTTCCATACAGCTCTGTAGCATTTTTAAAAAATATTTCTATATATCGACTTGATTTTAGAAACAATTTTCTCTTACGTATAGATAAATTGCCATATATTCCTTTTCTTAAATCCCTTTGGTTATCCCATTGCTATATAAATTATATTGAAGAGGGAGCTTTTGACGAGCTTCCAAATTTAGAAGAATTGGTACTTGATAATAATGAACTGCTGAAACCACCGTTGATTTCACCATTAATTAATTTAAAAACCCTCGTTTTGAGTGATCAGTCAACTCAGCGAAGCCTTTCTTTTCTTTTATCAGATTTTCAATTTGAAAATAGTCCTAATTTAGAAATATTAATATTATCAAACGTTTTTCTTAGGTCTTGGCTTTTTCGTAATACTTTGCATGGTTTGAATAGTTTGAATACTTTGGATTTAACCTTATCAAGATTGGTAGGAATAAAAGACTATGCATTTGAAACACTGAGCTCATTGAAATTCCTTAGCTTTAGAGGAAATTTCATAACATATTTAACGAATTATACATTTTATGGCCTTAGAAATTTAACAAATCTCTACCTTACTTCGAATTTCTTGCACTTCTCCGAAACAGTTTATCCCTTTCAATACACACCATTGCTAAAAGTAATAACATTAGAAAATAATGAAATATCGACTTTTCCAGAAAATTTCTTTGATGGTGCTTATAATTTGAAAATATTATTAATATCAAATAATAAGCTTTTGCCATGGACTTCAAAAATTCTGCGTGGAAATATCTCGTTAACAACTCTAGATTTGTCCCAAAATCAGATTAACTATGTATCTTCAGCTATGATTTCTGATTTTAAACAAGTTAGAAAAAATCTGCGTTTGAGCCAAAATCCGTTCAATTGTTCTGCGTGTGGGATGTGGGAATTTCAAAAATTCCTTAACTCTTCAAATTTGACTCTTCATTTTTCAGACATTGAAACTGATTTTAAAATTGTTTGTGCAGAACCTAAGATAATGAAAAGTAAGTCAATTTTAGATGTTGAAATGCCAATTGTGCAGTGTGCGATGGATGATATTGGTGTTTTGAGTCTCGTTACCGTTGTTTCAGTAATTATTGTTTTGTTATTAGTTTCAATCTTATTTTACCTATGTTATTTCTTTAGATGGTATGTCAGATACTGGGTTTTTCATGTTAAGGCAAAAATTAAAGAAAAAACCAATCAGGATATTAATAATGAGCAGCCTTATATGTATGATGCTTTTGTGTCGTATAATTCGCGCGATAACCACTGGGTTGTTAAGCATCTTATTCCAGCATTAGAAAATGAAGATCCCAGATATAAACTTTGCGTTCATTTGCGTAATTTTCAGATTGGAAGACTGATAACTGAAAATATTTTAGAAGCAATTGAAAATAGTCGCAATGTGATATTAATTCTAACTGAAGATTTCGTCACAAGCGAGTGGTGTATGTTTGAACTACATATGGCTCAACACAGACTCTTCGATGATACAAGGGATTGTCTTATATTAATCAAATTCAAAGATCTTGATAAAAGAATATACACAAAAAACTTGAAGTATTTAGAAAAAACTAGAACGTGTTTAACATGGACAGAAGATAAGACGGGTCAAAAATTATTTTGGGAAAAAATGAAAAAAGTTTTGGGACCTCCAATAAATTCAGGATCTCCCAAAGAGATCAATATTTAAGGATTATTCAAAGAAATGAAAATATATCGTTTAATCATTAGAAAAATGTCAACAATATGTTTTGCGAAAAATAACAAGGAATATTTTCTTAATTGATCAAATTCGAAGATCTTGATAAAAAAAAATAGACACAAAAAGCTTGACTTATTTAGAAGAACCCAGGACATACTGTTTGACATGGACAAAAGATAAAACAGGTCAAACATTATTTTGAGAAAAAATGATAAAAGTATTTTGGGAGCTCCAATAAATGCAGTATATCCCAAAGAGTTCAATATTTAAGGATCATTCAAAAATGTGACTTACATTTTTTATAATAATCAGCAAAATATCAACAGTATATTTTGAAAAAGATAAAGCTTATGGTAATTGTTTTAATTGCTGAAAGAAAAACAAGAAGTGATTACAGGTTCATTTACTAGAATTTTTAAATAAAAGAATATTGTATCAAATTCATCTGCTATTTAACTAAATTACATTTCGATATAATTTTGTTATATTAACTGGTTGTTGATCTGAATTTTAAATAATTGTGGATAAAGTTTCTAATCTCAACTGATAATATTTCAAGTAATCACATGTTAGAATGCATTAAAAATGTAGTGATTGTTCTCAACAACTGAAGCGTTCGTCATCTTCTGAACTCTGATGAGGCATATGATTTATTCTATTAAAAAGTAAGTGCAAATATTATATTATACATTTATTATTAATGACGCACTTTACATGAACCTAAAAGCATTTTTCTAGTTTTATATATAGTTAAAAGATGTTTAAAAGGCTTTATAACTATTCTTTATTTAGGGTTACGAAAAATGCTTTTCTTTCTATATGTAATATATATATATATATATGTAAAAACATAATTTTGAATATATGTGCTTTACATGTTTTTTTTTATTTAGTCTTAAAAATCTCAAAGAATTTAATTACGTTATTTTATTTGTGTTTGATTACTTTTCGTTATCTTCTTTTATTTTCGCATTCAACTTTCATATACAACCTAGGAAAATCAGTATTGTGATCAAAATTTATTTATTTTATCTCAAAATTCGTAAGGAAATAAACATCCTTACATAAGCAATATTAACCACATTAAAGTATACGATATTACATACTGTCTAAAGACACATGAGGAATATTAATTTTTCCTTTCACATAGCCTACGTAAATTTTACTTTGTGTATATTTTTAGTGTTGATTATACTCTGGCTTTGCATTCCCCCCCCCGCGCCCCATTATCACGGGCACCAGATTTAAATTTTAAAAATTACAAAAAAGAAACTCGACTGAGGTTGCTTCTTCTCTGAAATAAATGATAATTCATAAGATGTTATAAGTAAAGCTAACACACACACACAAAAGTAATTAAAAATTAATTTTCATGTTATACACATTTAAGGCTACTTAGTGATATTTACTCTTTATTCTTTTAAGTGTGTGTGGACTCAAGACCCTTAAATTCAAAATTTTCAAATTTTTGAAAAACGTAAATGTTAGAGCCTCAAATTTGCTGAGCGTTTCTGTGCCAAAAGTTAAATGAAATCACAAAACGTCCAGAGTATCGGGGGATTAAACCTAGTTTTAATTTTTATTTTCCAACTTAAACTCTATTTTACTCAAAACTAAACATTTTAACTTACGCGCAGGATTTCTCTGAAACTATGAATCGTATTAATTTGAAAAATCCTACACATGATCAAAATAAGTTTTCTTATAAGTCATATATCACACTCAGTTTTTTGACAAATTATTGAATGAAAAATGCATATGAATTTTAATTAGAGAATTTTTCTTAAAGTTTCATAATTTTCTGAATAATTGTATTAAAAATTAGGTTTCTTCCCACTAAATTTTTTAAATTATGCATAATTGTAAAACTGAACATTTTTCGACTAAATAGTATTTCTTTTGTAAAATTTGATCAATATTGCATTTCAAAATCCTACGCGCAATAAGAAAATTGATTTCTGTAATTTTGAAAATGTGTCAAATCTATGTTTCTATATAACTTTTTAAGATTTCCTTAAAAGTTTATGAAAATATAAAAAATAATGTAAATATATATACATATAATATGGTAAACATTTCTATCTTCTTCTTTGTTTCATTAGAAATCAAAGAAAAAAGAAATATATATATATATCAGAAAGTTATATTGGTTTGAAAAATGACTTTTTTCACTTCCTTAGATAATTGGCTAAGAGTTCTGAGACCTCTTAATACAACCCCTTAACAAAGTTTATTAATCTCTTAGTAACTTTTTAGTCATTTTAACATTGTATGTATTAAGATTTTTTTATAAAAAAAATTGACAAGTGGTATAGATTAGGGATATTGAAATTTATTGAATTTACAAGCATCTAATTGTGCTATAAGCTCCCTAAAATTATCTTGGAATTTCGTTAAGATATTCTATTTTGAATGGTAGTTAACCAAGACAATACATTTTGATTATTATTATAGAGCTTTTTTATTATTCAAAAGCTTATACAAGTATTTAAAATTTCCTGTTTACAACAAAAATCATTCTTTATAAAAAAAAAAATGGTTAAAGCTGATGAAATGATTTCCCTAAACATTCGAAGAATTATTCGTCGAATGAAGGGAAAATTATAATCTTGAAAGCGATGTTGTAAAATTTACTCCCAAGAAATGAACGAACCGGCAGGTTATATATATATATATATATATATATATATCTGGGGGTGAACGAAACAATTTCCTTTCATACATAAGTTTAATTTTCTTCAGGCTGCTTAGATTTATGCTAAAAAAATTAATATGTTCATAAGTTTACTTGATGCAGCTTTTCCTCGTTATTACTTTTTATTCATTTTACAAAGTAGGTTCAAAATGTTCCACGTCAGTAATGTGAAATGATGTATTGGAAAAAGAAATATATGAGGTTATTCACTGAAGTATTGTTTACGGATCGTTTTTCCTTTTTCTATGTAGTCCATGAATATAATGCTTTTATCACTCTAAAAAACATTTGCCATAAACTTTCCAGCCGCTAAGACCGTCTTCTTTGAAACTGATTCAACATTAGCAACCCATTGTTTTGTTTGGTTACTTGGTTTCCGGTATATCTTGAGGAATTCATGTTTCATCAACGGTGAGATTTCGAAGCAAAATGACGACTATGACTCTTCGCAACACCAATCAAAACTAACCAACGAATCCGTGTCAAATTTGTTTTGGCGCCATTTAACAGGCTACAGCCTACAACGGTAACTCTAAATTTGCCTATCAATGCCATCTAATTTCATAAACAATTACTTTTTGAGCCACCATTCCTACGTAGTGAATTGATTGTAAGCAGTACCTAGCCCGAAGGGCTTTTAACTCCGATATGAGTTGAACCTGATAAAATGTTTACTTGCCTATGATAATAAAATATTGAGTTTAAATATAAAAATATTAGAATGGATTTAAATTAAAAATAAATTAAAAGAGATTAAGAAGTTACAATGAAAGAGATTAAATTTACTGAGAAATAAAACTTTACTGATACAGCTTGAATCAACATGAGAGAATGCTATTTCATTGCAGAGGGGGGTGGGAGTACAGGGGGAATTTGGCTGTCCAATCAGGAAGCGTCTACTCAGGTTTTGAGGAGTTTGGTAGTTTTATTGCGGAGAAAGTGTTTGTTCTATCCTAGTGGGTAGAGGAAGGTTCTCTATTAGTTGAAATTTATGGTGAGTTAAAAGGTTGAATTTTTAAAAGTTAAAGGAAGTGCGCACATTACGAGGATAGATTCGTTTGTAGTTTTTTGTTTCTTGAACTGATAGATTGGGGTTATTATCAAATGTTATATTAAATTTATTACTGACGAAAGTTGTATATTCCACCATTCTACATATAATCACACTCTCTTCAATTTCTTGCCTTAAATATAAAGTAAAATTAAATCATAGCGCAAGAATATTTAAAGTATATTATTGTTTTAGAAAAGGTATTAAAAATTACAATAATAATTATTCGTTCGTGTGTTTTGTTAAACGAATATAATTCTCCGTAGTACATGTATTAGTAGATAAATAAATTATATATAACTTTTATTCTTCGTGTGAAATTTTTATCCCTTTTTAGTATATATATATATATATATATATATATATATATATATGTTCATGAAATTAGAAATTATTTCTATAACTAATAAAATGATCTTATTTTAATAACTATAAACAATTGTATTTATTTTTATATTTCAGGGGATAATTTGCCCTTTTTGTCTGAAAAAGTGTCATTTGTGTTCATGAAGTAGACTTTGAAAACCGTATGTTAAAAGAAGCTGAAACCATCTTATCCTTATTCTAAAGTTTCTCATGTTATGTTCAATAAAGCAGGCACTGTGAATAAATGTTTATATATTATGCATTTCTTGCCTGTTTTCAATTTTTTTTAGCTGCAACAAAAATAGTTTGAAATTACGCTAGGTAATTACCTCGATATCTTAGTTAAGTACCTCAAGATTTTTATATTATTTAATACCTTTTAGTCTATCTTTAAATAAAAGCTTAATTTTTTTTTTTTAAAAAAAATTATTTCATTTATTTTCTATTCAATTCTACACTGTTACTGTTGTCATTGTTATTCCTGCATAGGTAAGCAAATAAATAAAAATTGTAAATTTACGTCTTTTACTATTTGGAGAGTTATCTATAACATAATAACATATCCCTTTTTTATTATTTGGTAATAACTTTTGAATTCCTTTTCAAATTCTTGGAGTAAGTTATTTTTCCTTTCTAGAGACTAATAAAAACATCACTAAAGTTTCAGTTTTCAAAACATTTCATTTTATTGTAATACAAATTTATATATACAATAAACAGTGAGATACAACTTCACAAGGGAATCATTAAAATATATACATTGTTTAAAGAGTATTCGATTTGCAAATTCTATATCATATTTTTTGCAAATCACAAATGAGATCTATATATCATTTCTCAGAAATGTCAATATACGTAAACAGTCCAATATTCATATTCACTCTCAATGGGTTGGTTTCTCATTAATATTTCTTAAACAATATATTTTCGGACTTTATTCAAGTTGATACTGTTTGGGTGATATATGCGAAAAATTAATTTAAAAATTTGGTACAACAAATTTATTTATTATTGAAGAAGTTTACTTGGGTTTACCTTTTGTAACGATAATTTCATCATTTATGAATTACATTTTTCCTTGAAATGTATCGCTTTTAGAAAAAATGGGTTACAAATTAGAAAAAAATGTGATTAAGTATAATTTTCTTCTCATACAACTTGGTATTAAAAGTCTATTTTTATGTTTTAAATTAATATAAATTGTTTAAATATATATACATCAATATTTGTCATCAAAGTTTTTAGTTGACTGTAAAGTGGGGAATAATTAGAAGATCCCATCAGAGTTTATCATAAACTTTATTTTAAATAAATATTATCAGTCTTCGAAAACAAGCTATTATCAGCAATTGATACAAAATTTAAGCTGATTCAGACATGTCTTTCACATCATTACTTTCACATTATTGTTTCCTACGTGTAATTTTACTTTAGCGCTAAAACATAAATCTTTACATTAAAATATTTAAAACAATAAAAATGTTGATTAGTTTTGCTTACAAAAGGCAAATATATCTTTCATTTTATGAATTACAACCATTGAAAATTCATGACTCTATAATCGTAACCCTCATTTGTACTTGCTTACTTACCAATCGATGAACCGCCGGTATCAACCTATTTGAAATAAATTTGCGCCTGGATGAGAATGCACTTACATTTACCATAAAACATTTTTTTTTTAAAAAAAAAGTCTGAATTTTACATATAGTAATATGCATTAAAAGATATGAGATTTATATAGATGGAATTATTGACAAATTAACAATAGTTTTGATTTTTACGGCAGTATATAAAATAATTTATCCGGAATACTTTTTTACACGGTATGGAAGATTCAGCTCGGAAAGTTGCTATCTTAATCCTTCCTTTCCTTGACGGGAAATCTGCAAACATGATTCAGTAATTTTACAGAAAAAAGAGTTTCCCTCCACTTATCATCTATTTTTGGAATGTATAATTAATATTCTTTTATTCTCTATTGTAAATTCCCATCAATGATAAAAGCACACCATCGTGTTGCATAAGTACTAAGTTACTTCGAAATTTCTCATTCTCGTTAACGGGCAGTTATCTTTTCAAGAGATTAGACAATCAGGTTTTTGAAGATGTCTACAGCATTACTCTCACAATCAAAACAAATCCACTAAGGTAAATGACGAATCTATGTAATTAGGTTAATCATACATACTTCCTTACAGACAATTTACATCACACTATTACCTCGATATACTGACTTCAAGAAGTATCATATATCACAAGATATGTAAAAAAACATCGTTAGTTTATTTCGTAGAAATTATCATAATGTAAAATCAAATTTCCTCATAGCAATTAATAGTTTTTCGTATGCAACATTTACGAATATTTTTCATCAATCTCGAAAATGTGTCTGATGTGTGGTGAGGATTATCACTCTTGCAGAAAGAACTATTTGACTCCAATCAAAACGGAATATTTTAAAATCCCGTGGAATAGGTGGCTGAAGAATCTTCTGCGTGATAGATTAATAATAGTGTTGTTCATTTAATTTATTCATGATTGAGGAGTGTATTGGTCACTTCAGAGATGGACAACAGAGGATTACCTATGAGCCTCTGAGAGACAGGTCGCCCAACTTCGTTCTTCACCAGGGCTATCTGTAAAATGAGAACACATCAATGTAAGAAAAAATATTACTACACGAATTAACAAATGTTTTCAAAGAAGTATTTAAATACATATTAAAAATGATATTACTTATACTGCTACAAGCAGGATGTCAGCAATATCGGGGTAATGTGATATGGAGCAACATTTCGGAGGAGGATTCAAATGTTGAAGAAGAGGAATTGTATTGTCTTATAGAATCATTTTTACATGTTTGCGTTTAGAACATTTTTCTAACACATTTTTTTTTATCTGAATGTTCAAATAAAAATAAACACTAATAAATATTATTATTATTTTTCGTGTAAGAAAACTCACAATTTTTTTTTATATTATATCTAAGTGTATAAATCTATTTCAATAGATGCAAGAGTACTTCAAGTCCACAAAAAATTATCGTTGATAAATGTAAAGCTTTAGCAACAATCGAGATATAAAAAAAAGTAGAGCTTATTCTTTGTGGATTTGTCTCACCAATCTTTTACCTTCAGCCAAGTCACATCACAGCACCAATTCTTACGAAATAAAAAGAGAGTTTGGCACATCTATCTATTAGTTTATCTTACGTAATTATGAACAATATTTGTTGCTGTCTTCGTATTCGGGTTTTTCCTATGTATGTACTACGAGCTACTTATTTTTTGGAATAATTTATTTTGGCAGATTTATTTTATCCAATTAATATTTTTCTCATTTAAAAATCCTTCTGTCTCAATATTAATGTAAACATAGCATTTAAAAAACAGAAAAAGTAAATGGATGATTTTTCATGATTTTTAATAGTCTTGGATATTTCATGAAACATCCAAGCATAATATGCATCGACAGCTGATTCAAAAAAATGTTCAGAATTGACTGTAACTCTGAATGTCAGTTTGTCAACAATATCTAGAGAAGTAAATTTTTGCAAACAGGAAAGAAACTAGAACAACTCGGTTTGTTGTCATGTTCTAGTTTATAATAATCATATAATCACTAAAATAATATCTTACGTATACATAATTAAATTACATTTATCAAGCATAATTAATTTCATTTTCATTAATCTTTGTATTTTAATAGTATATATTAATATAAATATGTCAATCAAATTGTTCAACTTTAACTTTATAGAGTACACTTAATGTGAAGTTATGTTGAAAATGGAATGTGGTTATAACACGGAATTAAAATTCCATAAAATTTGAGATATATTTTTAAATCATTACAGAAAATGTATAATCGTCAAAAAAATCTCATAACTTTCATAATTCTCATCGTAGCTAAGCAAATTTTATATCCCTGTTAATATCTTAAAGGGGACTAATTTATAATGTTAAAAGGTTAGTTAATTTATTTAGAAAACATAATTAAATAATTATGCTAACTTAAGCGAATTTGCTTATTACAGATGCCATTTTGTGATTAATCTCTCTATTTTTATCATGAAATAAAACAAAATTTCAAATTTCGTACATTTCTGTGCAAAGATTTTTGAGCCATGAGGATTAAAAAATGGATCATTTAATGTTAAGTGGATGTCTGAAACATTCGACGAAAAAAATATCTCTCGTTGACAATTTTCTAAAAATCTTTTCACCAATGAATAGCTCATTATTTCATAGTTTAAAATATATATATATATATATATATATATAATAGAAAAATGTGATTATTTTAAAAATATGATTTATTAAATACTGTTTCGAAAAAATGAAATATATTCTAACAAAAATTTAATGTTTAAGTTCTCAGTATGATGATTCACCCAAAATCAAATTTTACTACAATTACATGCAGTAGCTTAAGAAATAATCGAAGATGAAAATTTGACATCCAATTTGATGCTTCTTCTGAAGTTTTGCACTCGTGAGCAATTATTTACTACTGATCACGTTGTGTTTGAAAAATAATTATGCAAACAATGTTTTATTTTTGAACAAACAACATTGATTCAAAAATACCTTTTAATGCATTAGATGAATAATTTATATTAATAAAAGAAAGTGATTGTGTACGTGTGTGTATGGGTAGCGTAAGTGCAGAGCAATTTTTTTTTCTGATTGCTGAAGCGATTTTTGGGTATTTAGGTGTACTTTGTGGCCAGTTTTCGATCCAAACGTCTCAAGGCTACGAGTCTTAATTCATCTGAGATAACCATATTTTTTTTAAGAAAACTAATTTTGTTTCGGATGAGTAAATTATATTAACTTAATTTTGATCAATTTTTAAAAAACAGAGCTGAGAAACGTCATTTTCCTATTTTTGCTATTTTCAAATCGTTCTGTTCAGAAGTTTATCAACACAAGCAACCCGGTATTCATACGGTATACGGATTACACACCTGGTTTTCTTCTAAAAAAAGGGGGGGAATATCAATTCATTGACTTCGTATAAATTTTTGATTTACATATTACGTCACAGTCGATCTTTGTTAGTTGGATTATTGAGATTTTTTTTACAATGCAAAAAACAGGTACAGTAAATAATAAAATAATAAAAATATAAAATTAAAAACAAATTAGAAGAAAAGTTGAATCATTATAAATAAAAACGATTTTAAATATTTTGCCGAAATAACCTGGTAAATGGCTTCAATGTTTCCCCCCAATTATCTATGAAACTAACAATCGGATTCAAATGAAATTTTCATTAAAGAGGCTATTTAAATACTTTTCTAATGAATTCCGAAAAACATCGCATTCCGTAAAGACAAATTATTTTATAAGCTAATTAACAATAACAAATACATAATCCATTATATTCCATTTAATCCATTATATTATTATTAAATAATCTATATTATCTATTATATTCCATTTTAAGATATTAACAATGATATCAGTTTCATAAAAATTTGATGAAAATTGGGAAACGTCATTAAAAATTCCAATTTTTGAGTTTCGAATAAATTTCATCTAGTTTCCTACTGCTAAAGTATTAGTAATTTACTTCAAAAAGATACACTTCTTTTAATTATTTGTAATAGGATCTGTATTAGGGTTTTTGATTTGGTCAAAAGCGATGACGGGTAAAATTATTAAGTTTAAAGTATCTGGTAATGATCATATAACTTTTACGCATTGTCTGATTCATAGGGAACAGACAAATTACCAAAGTATTGTGATTGTTTATTAACGTCGCACTGAGAAGTAACACGAGGGCTATTGGCGTCAAGTGATGAGGACGATACCTGAGCTGGCACCATCCTCTCCAAACTTCCACACCTCGCCTTTGAGAAGAGTTGGGACCTAGACAGATTTAACGTGTATCAGCCCCTCGACACGGCGGGTTTTCAGTGGCATCAAGGCTCGAAACCATGACTCGTTGAAACTCTGGCCGCAAGTACGCTACCATGACCACTAAGCTGCTACAAATTAGCAACGGAGTTGAACTATCAGCTTCATGATGCTGTCAAAATTATGAACTTTATTAAAAGCTATGCCCCCTAATAGCCATTTATTTTCACATACACAAATTTTTGTAAATTCGTTGATTCCAAATACAAATATTTACAATAGATGTGAAAAAGGCGAAATTAAAGAAGGTTATTACTATTGTATCTAAGAATAAAGTATTGTATTATTAATTGGACAAAGATAAAATCTTGCTACTTTCTTTCAAAATGGCATATGACAAATGACAGAAATATATTCACGCAATATGTTTACTTTGAATGATAAAAAAAAATTAAAGATCTTGTTTATAAAAAATCAACATTTGGAAGAATAAAGTAGAAAATGATTCATTCGAAATATTTTTCACAAAATTCTTTGATTGAATTCTGGATCAGAGCTAATGCAGAATTTTCCATAATTTCTGAAACGACATTAAACGTTCATCTATTATTCAGCATATTTTTTTTCATTTTTAACGCTCATTAAATCAAAATATCGTTCAGCACTGAAAAAACGTTGAATACGCTTTACGTCCAGCAGTGTCACATATTGCACCAAGATTTGATTTATTATGTGGCAAAAGATAAAGACGTTTTTATGAGACATATGTCTCATAATTAATGAAAGAAATCCCTTTTTTATGAGACATGTGTCTCATAAAAACGTGATTTTCTTTCATTAATATTGCATACCTTGAACAAATTCTTAAGTTAAGTCTTTTCAGTTTTCCTTTTTGTGTATAAGTAATATTTCAATTATACATTTTGTTCAAATATATGCTTAAGAGATTGGCTCAATAACGTAAATTCGTCACAATACATACGTGTTATTAATACAATTAATATTATTTATTAAAAGCTAAATAAATATGAATTTATAAATTATCGTATTTATTAACTTCAAATTAAATTAAATATTAAACAACATGTATTTTTTTTCCATGCATGCTTATGTTTGGGTTTTTTAGAATTTTTAAGTGGGAGTTGGGTTTTTTAGAATTTTTAAGTTAAGCGTTTTTGTCTCTAGACAAAAACGCTTAAGAACCCCTGGTCTAGGTTGTGTCATACCTCCTAATAAGGAACATTCATCGGACCAGACATTTTGTTCCTTAAATAGAGGTGTCCATTTATAAGAGGTAAATACATATACTATTCAAAGGGACTGGGAGCAACAGAATTCTCCCTATAATAGAGATGTCCCTTACAAGAGATACTACAGTATTTATCAATTTAGTGTCATTAAATCTCGTGCAGATACTTGATTGATAAAATAAGATAATTTTTATTTCTTTTATTTTATGGAGTTACTCAAAATATCGATAGAAGTATAAATAAAAGGGAATCAAGGGCTAATCTGGAATTTTTATTGAAATTATTGATAACCGAAATTACATTTAAACTAGGCTTCATTTAAGCATTATACAGAAAATGTTACTTATTTCTCCTTTCTAAGCAAGTTGAATATATAATAATCTTTGGTATTAAAAATGAGTATTTTTCTTCGGATTTTTATTATCTTAAACATATTTTACTAATGTCTTAATGCAATGTAATTACCATGAAAATGACGAACCAAATAAATAAATGTTTAATGATTTCCTTAGTGTAATTTCTTCATCATTTTTCGCTAAATGAATTTTTTATTTTAACTCTATTAGCTTATCTGTACTCTATTTTTATTAATTAGCATTATATGAATCAACTCTTAGGTAATCTTAAGAAATAACTTTTGAAAAATTTTATTTGCTCTAATTAGGTCTATTGCCATATTTGATAGTAAACAGTGTTAATGATAATTTTTATAAAAAGAATAAAGTAAAAAATTACGAACAATATCAATGGTTATGTTATTTTCTTTTTACCTTCGTGAAGAAAATCTGGAATCAGAATGGTTAGAGTACACAAAAACATCATATTCACACATAGGCACTTAATTAAAATCTAAAGTTAACACTAAAGTCACATTCAAAATGGAACTCAATGTTAGGAAACCGTATCTTAAAACAAAAACAAAAAACGGAATTGGGTTTTCATACGGCATAATCAACGACATTCACATTCTGGATACTATACACAAATAACGCCACAACCATGCAACTCATGCAGGAATAAACAGGTGAGTATCAACTATTAGTAATATTAAGGGTTAGGGAGGAAAATAAAAAAAAATTAAACAAACACTTTGAGGAATATTAGTATTGGTTATGAAAGGGATTAGGAGGAAATATTGTTTTCAAAAAATGACTTACTGACATGAGGTCTCCATGTAGCCAGGCTGCCTGCATGCCATTCCTGCAACAAGGTACATGGTTTTAGCGACCCCATCACTTCTGTTCATTAAATCATTCCACACGTGTGCGTTTATTAAAATAGAATGACAAACAATAACAGAAGCATCAATAAGTAACTAAGAGCCATATTATTTTCTCCTTTTAATTGGCAGACGAATATCTATACAGGAAAAGTTTCTTCTTTGTGTGATTCAAAACATTTTCAGAGACCTTAAAAATTGTTGTAGCTATAAGCTTCGAAAATTCGACTAATTTTGTATATTCCTAAGCAATATTTTGCTAATATAATTACAGTATACTTTAAAATTATAATTTTTTCCCGTAAATTTACTGTCTTATCAATTTTATCACTAACATTATTTTTCAAGACATATAAAAAGTAATAAAATGATGGTCGAAAATACGACAAATCTCGTATTAAAATTGCATTTTATCAGACTTGTTACTTAAAAAAATAGTTCCTTGATATAAAATTATCGCATTAATAAACTGCCAGAGAATTAAGATGTTACCTATATTTTATTAAAATAATTATATGTTCCGTGAAAATAATTCATTTCTATGCATTAATTTAAACACAAAAGGAACCTTAAAATTTCCTTAAATGTATGTGTTGATGCTAGAATTAGGATAAACCTTTACAGAACAGTTATTTAAAAAAATATGTTCTAGTTACAGAATGCCTTTGAATTTTGTTTAGTATAACTTATACAACCGTCTGACAACAGATCAAAAGAGGTTTATATTTCGAATCCAGGTTCATTCAGAGAAATAATATTCAGTATCGCTTCAAAATGTTGTTCAAATGATTGGTATCATATTTTCATTTGCTCCCAAAATATTCTCTATTAATATCTGAAGATGATTTGAATGTTTATATTGGATAGACATAATAAAAGTTTGATCGTTGAATATTTATAAAGTTCAATGGCAATACTTAAGTTGATAGACAAAACCTGAATAGTCAAGTATTTATATGTAAGCATAGAATGGCTTGAAGGAATTCCATTCCTAGAAATCGCTGAAATGATAGATTTTCATAATATATTTCCAACTGTCCCTCTTCAAATTGGTCTAAAATAAATTAGCTGGCCAAAAAATTGCTATGAGTAAACTTCCTCAAATGAAATCTCTGAAAATGTCCTATGCATCCGATATTGACGAACTAGAATCTCAAACAACGATTACAGTCAACAACGTTTTCTAACTGGTACAGTTTGTGGACTACTTTATCTCCAACATAAAGTAAATGTTATGGCAAATGCGTTTTAAAAATACGGCATGTACTTGTATTCTTTCAAATGATAAACATAAATTATTTGAAGGATTTAGGCGAATAATTTTTTTAAGAAAAATAACAAGAAAATTTCAAGAAAAATCTTCCGTTATCAAGAAAATAACAAGAAACATATACATATTTTCATAAGCATAGGATTATCATGAATGGTACCATAAATAAATGTGCTAAAATTTCAGTAAAACTGACGCCAGTTGTTAGCTTATAAAAAGGCCTACTTAAAAAAACTTCATATCTTTTTAAGTATTTTAATTTCAAAACGAGCAACAATTTGTTATTAATTACCTCCTCAGGAAAGAAATTCTTCCCAAGGTAATTTATACATCGAGATTCATCATCCAAAGATATCAGGCAATTCTTTTTTAAGGCATATAAATCTTTAGCTTCTGCCAGAAAAATTCCACGTATTTGAAAATTATTGCATCATATTGTTTGAGAGAGTATACCTCTTAAATTCTTGCTGCCACTTCTCTAATATCTATTAATACAGTAGTGATAAAATAAACGAATAAAAATGTTAGGAAAATATCACATTATTTTTAATGCATCTCGATCCCTGATAAAATTATTTTTCACTATTATTCTTGCACGTAAGAACAAGAAATATATATGAAGGAATTTCCATAATAACATTTTCTTATAATACTCAAGCACTAACCGTTCATTATGAGTGGCAAATGAAGGCGAAATTTCTCATTATTTCCTGTATTTTAATCAATTTTTAGAGCTTCACTCGTTGTGTAGATATACAGCATTTCATAAACTATGCTAGTTTTCCTTGATAGGAAGTAATGAGTATATATATTAATAAATTTGTAAATTTAATCTCTTTTCGTGAAATATCTGCTTCCTCAAAGCCTTTGTTAAAATAATTTTATCTTTAAATACTTTAGAATCATTTTATATCTTTTGTTTGAGAAAGTTATTTGTTGTTTAGAAATTTTATCATCTCATTTCTAGTGAAGTTAATAAAATTCCTTTGGAAATTTACTAAATTTCATGAATTAGAATCTGCTGCTGGAGATTAAATGTTTTATATTTCTATGTCAGAGTTCTCTCTCTCTCTTATGGACGCTTGTTATAATAAATAATTGACTCTTAGAAATAACCTTTGAATTTTTTCCTATGTATTTTGTATTATATTTTATATGTCAAATGTGCGCGATATTTTCTCTGTCCCCTTAAAACACCAAGACTTGGAATACTTCTAGTAATAATTGCATCCCTACAGAATATTTTTTGAATGCTTTCTTAAAATTTATTTACATTTTAAAATTATTTTCTACGGAAAACTGGACATTAAAATAATTATTTCTTATTCAATTACCATTAAAGTTACAAATTTGCATTTACACGTTTAAAATTTATAATTTTAATACCTATTCTAACAAAATTGTTAGGTTGGAGAATTTATACCATAACTTTAATGAGACAGCAAGAAAATAGTACTTGAAACTACTAAAGCGTAATCTATTTGAAGCTGAGCTGTTTACAGAACTTAAAACAATTAATAATGTATCTTACTTAAACTTATATTGAAAAAGGATTTTTATTATTTTCTGATGCTCTCCAAGATATTGAATAAGGGAATAAATGCTATACAGTAAATTTCAGAATAAATTACAGTAGAATAGAATCTATTTTGATAAAAAAAATATTTTTGTTATTATACAAATCTAATCTATGTGACGATACCTAAGTAATGAAACTCAATGGAACAAAAGCGCAAAATTATATTAGTCTAATTCAAATGATTGAATAGATGCTGGCTTCTTATTGTAGAGCTACAGCATCATAATAAAGTAACACCAATTAATTGTTCAAATATTTTTTTGTTTACAATTGATTCCGAAATAATATACTTATTAAGTTAATTTCTTTAAAATGTATATCAAACACAACTTAATTTATAAATTCAATACATGGAGAAAAATAATTTAATAATACATAAATTCAATACATGAGCTATGATCTCACTTTCTACATTCAAAACTCGCTATTTTGTTGATAACAGTTGTTGACATTCCTTGAATAACAGTCGTTGATTAAATAATTTAATCAATTTAAGATACAACAAATTATTCAGTATTGTAACCTGATTTGATTTGAGACACCCAAATATGACCTAATTTCCTTAGAAATAGTCTATCAGAAAAAGATTACACCCTTTCAATAAATTTATATTATGTATTTTTTAGGAGTCTATCATATCATGCTATTGATATATAAACTGTAAAACGCAGTTCTAGAAAAATCAATATAATTTAAAAGATGTTCAAAAATAAATCCAATATTAATCTCAAATGTTACGAAATCAAGGCCTTTTAATTTCATTGATTATTTCAATTCAAAAAGAATGATGGCACAGAAAAAATTTAATCGTCTTTTTTTAAAATTATTATTTCACACACAAATTTATTTTTGTAATGTCATTGCTATTAGTAGTTAATCTCTTTCAAAGATTAAGCCTCACACACAAAGTATACAATTTTTTTTTATTCCCAAAGTTATTAAATTATTTAACTTCTCTCTTCGTTAAAGTTTATTTGACTAGGGAATTTGAAGAGGTTAAATTTTTATCATATTTAAAAATTTCATTAATTCAGTGTTATCTGATTTTGTCACTCAGGAGTTGCTATGTTTTTCTTAAAACCAGATTCGAACAATAGACCTTCTAAACTGTAGTCAGACGTGATACAATAACAAGCATTTCATATCTTCTGCGACATTTTCGAGAAGTCAGAGTGGAATTCAAAATTATGTATTTTTTCTGTAAACCTCTGTAAGGGCTTACAATATTGTAAGAATAAAGTATATCGAATTGAAATGTTATGATATTGTTACATTGAAATGAACAGAAGGATATTTCATAGTACTATCAAATACATCACTGTCATACTTAACCTCTGATTTTAATTTGTTTTCCTAAATTCACTATAGTTTGATTAATACAGAATTTAATATTGGCTCAAATGCGGATTTTTGTGAATTCTATTCAAAGATCACACAAATAAGTAAATAGAACTAATTCTTAATCTTATCCACAGGGGGGGGGGATTCAGGATTTTAACATCTTACGATTATCAGCGATTTTCTCTTCAAGTTCTATGTTCATATATCTTTATACTATTCTATTATCTCTAAAAAATTTGAATAATTTCTGAGTTTGTTCAAATTTTATTAAAATTTTAGGGAATAAGGGAAAACTTTCACCTGCGTAAAAAAAAGTTTTACTTACTCTACAAAGAATTTTTTAAATTCCTGTTGATAAACCAAGCTTTATAGATGTACAAATTGCAAACTCATACACAAAAAAAAATATTATTAAACACTCGGTTACAATAAAGAAAAATTACAAACACAAGTAACTAGATCACGTTTAGACGCAAATGTATATTAATTAACTTTAATCACAAATTTAAGCTTAGTTAAATTAATATACTCATAATAGAAAATCAAAATAAACTAATCATTTTTTAAAAAAATTATTTTAAAAAATTGCACTTTATAATCATCATTTATTTTAATATTTGCATGAAACAGAAGATAAAAATGCATAATTAACTTTAAAAACAACAGCCTACTATAAACTTCCAATAATAAAATATTTTATAACCAACACGTTTTTTGTTGATCATTTTCGACAATTATCTGAAAAGTGAATTATTAATTTTAAAGCCTAGTAAAATTACTAAATAAATAAAGACAAAGGTTTTTGAACTTACTTCGTGAACAATATCTGGATGATAAGTGGCACTGCTGTAACTGACTGCTGGTGCTACTTTCCCACTAGCAGGACTTGTGCTGTTATGAGGTGATGCTGATTTAGGCGTTGTTGCATTTCCACTCCACTTACAAGCGGTTCCACTCGCAGAACCAACTAACTCTGAAGTTTTAACACTTGTGTCCAAGTGACTGCCATATTTGCAGAGTTTGGTGTCAAATATTGAACCTGTCATGGGATGACTAGAAGACTGTCTTGTGAGTGAATTTCCCCACATAAGAACACTTTGCCTAGTGTCATTGCTGAACGCTGATACATAGTCAGAAGAAGTCTTATTATCTTTAGACGATACTAGATGAGGTGAATCCCTGAGGTGTGACTGGAGTGGAGAACTTTTTGGTTTAATGACATTGATACAATCGGATGAAACAGAAGGTAAAGAAAAACTTAAGCTGTGACATCCCAAGTCACCTATTTTGGGATCTCTGTCTAAGCTGGATAACAATGGTTGTATGCCTGCACTTGTGGCACTCATGAGACAACCCCGTAAGGTAGCACTGGAATCTGTGCCAGCTACCGCATAAGTCTCGCAGCATGATGGCTTACTGCTCGAGACTCCTCCAACTTGCTGAACGAGTCTTTGCTGGCTATGTGCATCGCCGTTGAACTTCGGTGTACTGTCCAGTTGACATGGATAATATTTTTCTTCTTTGGGAAACTGGGTTCCATCTTGGTATGTTGGAAAACATGTCCTGGCTGTTGCAGATGCCATGTCCAGGAATCCATTACTGGCATACTGCGTATGGTGACTATAGTCCGGGTAATATCCCCCAAGGTGTCTGTAATGCAGAAAATTCTCAGCTGACAAAAATCTGCTGTTATCTATTGCTGCTGTAAATATGTTTTGCGGAACAGCCGTAGCCGCTGCCACATATGGGGAAAGACCATTCATATTGTCTGTTGGAGTATATGTATACATGTTGTTGTACGTAGCTTCTTCGATATAGGGATCAGTTCCGGGAACTTTTCGTTTACGACAGGAAGCTGACAGGAGATCACGTATTTGTGATTTATAACGACGATTACGTTGACATCTCATAATAAAGTCGCTGTCTGTTAACATCCCACTTCGATCATTCATAGATGCCAATCCACTGTCAAGATATGTTACTTTGAAGTCCATTGTTCGTTTTCCTAACAGATCTCTGCCTTCTTCTTCCCTATAAGGCAATAGTTGTTTTACATTAAAAATGTAAAATTTTGTGTTCACTTTCTATATTCTCTATGGAAATATATATGTAAACAATGAAGGTTGAATGGGTTTTTCTTTCAGGTTCAGCATGTTTTAAATGATCAATTTATTTTATTCGTAAAATAAAAAATTACCCATGTTATTATTGTAATAAACGTATATGAAAACAATAATGTGAGGATTCCTCGAGTAAGAAAAAGAGATACATTCATAGCTAAAAATACTGGAATTAATTTGCCCTTAAAAATTCTGCTAATCCTTTAATAGAGATTATCTTCAACACAAATTTTTAGTTTATGAAGCTCTTTGAAAGAACGAAACAAAATTGTAAAATTTTAAAAGAAGTTTCCTTATTTTTATATTCTTCAAATACATTTATCCTTAAAATGCAGTACATCGTATTACTTTTGAGTCAATGATCTCTCTATGTATTAAGAATAATAAAATCCACATATTAGGTTATCAATCTTTCAAAAATTTTATTTTAGTATTTATAGTAATTGTGATTTGAAAACTATATTATTAATAATTATGTTTTTTTTTATTAAACCTTTGTTTATAGAATGATTATATATGACCTTAGTATACTTACATTAAAGGTCTGTGTGTGCAAAGAATGAAATCAGGTTTACTGTTTTTGTAAACCAGTCTTGCACTTGTTTGTAGCCACTGAAATTTGCCGTCTTTTCCAATCAATCTGTATGCTATGAGCCCTGAAGCTCCAGTTTTCAAAACTGAAAATATAAATTTAATATTTGTAATGGTATTTGTGTTCAAAGAGAGAAGAGGTGATTAGCTTAATACTGACAATAAGATTAACTTTTAAATATTTTAGAATTATAGTATACATATGTTATTATATTAAATTGATTTGATCGCCAACATAACATCATATTAAAGGAGTCGACTACGAATATTAATAACGTTATTAAAAAAAAAGGACACTTACGTTCTTGATGTGCGCTTGCGACATAAGCAAGGTCATCGTAATGGACTAGGTCGTAACCTCCTTTGTTTGCCAACTCTGAATCTGAATAACCCAAAAGCTGCTTTCCTCTAAGAGAATAAAAAAAATCATGTAGAACAGACTACATAGTTAATTAGTTATTTTGATTACGATTATAAAAAATTTTGTTACACTGATACATTTCAAAAATCCAAAATCAGATTCTTTTCTGTACGGCTTATTTATCTTCAAATATAAATTTTAATAGGATTAATATAAGTCAGGGCAAACGCTTATTCGTCTTTTTATAGTCTTATGTCAAAGACTTAAGAAACAAGTGCTTAAAAATACAAGTATTTCCTTTTTTTAAAAAATATCTAAAGTGATCTTAAGTACTATTCCGATTTGGCATGAAACATTTCCATTTCAATTCGTACTTATATTAAATACTTATAATGATCTCACCTTGAATCCATGGAGACTAGAGACAGATCAAGCTTGTGTTTACTCTTGAACATGGAATCTTTCTGAGGCATCTCGAGTAATGAAGGAGGACCGAAAGGCGTACATACCGCAAAAAGTGCCAAAGGAGGTTCCTCAGTTTTCCGATTCTGTCCATGTAATATTTTTATACGACCTCTAATATCTAAGCGCTGAAATAAAATATACACATTCAGTTTATAACTTCATTTTCTTAATAAGAGATGATGGGGGTCATTGTGTAACTAATTAGGCAAAATGAAATTATTTTGTTTTTTTAAGTATGAGTAGTATAAGTTCTACTCTACAGCAATTTTGTTTATATATGTATTAAGAATAATATTACTGAGAAAATTAAATAGTCCCAAAAAAACTTAGAAGTTTAGATTAAAAATTTTTAAGTCCAACTTCCTACAGCAAAATTTAAATTTTTTACTTAGATAGTATTGAAATACGAGAATGACTCAAAAAGTTCCTGTGTTAGGTATGGAAAATAAAGTTTTAGGAATGGGACAGCTCACTGTGGGATAGATTTTCCTTTTTCTTAAAGATCCATGAGTATGACACCCTTCGCATTCTAATAAAATATCGTCACTATAACTTTTCCGACCAATTAAATCGTCTTCTTTGAGCAGGAAGTAATCTTTTGTTTTAATTGTTGCTTGATCCCCGGTGTACAATAATGAATCCATCTTTTATCGACGGAGAAAACTCAACCCAAAATGACGACGACAGGTCGTCGAGACAGCAACAGAAGCTAACCTTCGGCGTAGAACGTTTTCTCCAGAGGCATCGGGGGATGTTATTCTACCCCATACCCTGTAGAGGGAGAGAGAGTTGTTTGGTGACCTTGATTACCGTTGCTGTTTCGAATCCTGGTCCAGTGGGTCCAGAGAGAAGTTGACCAGTCGCGTTCTGCAGTGCTAGGCTGAAAAGCCGTCTCATCTGGTTAGTTAGCAAGGCCTTTTAACCTCTGACGTTGTTGTTGACGTGAGTCCCTGCAAACCTATGAATCTTAGTCACATTTGCTTTGGAGCAGTGTAACAGATGACACTACCCAATGGAAACACCTGTTTGTCTTGGCAACTCCCCTTTGCTTTCAAAAACAGGAACTTTCTGAACCACTTTCTTATTTATAGTATTAAGATAACATAACGTAAAACAGAAATCAATATAACTCGTAGTTAAGCTTTTATTTGTTAATCATGGATATTAAGCGCAAAATATAAATGTCATCTTATTCTTACCAGGAAACCAGAAGTATTGTCGAGTAAACAACGAAATCGTACGGTAAAATTCCTTTCCAACAGATGACAGTTTTCTACGAGTGAAAAAAGAGAGTTAAAAATGAACGGAAGAACTTAAATAAAAAATTACGTACAGAAAATAACATGTATAATTTCACCAAGTAATATGAGACAAATACTTTAGTAAAAATTTAAACCTTTCCATCACCACACACACACACAAAACAGAGATACATTAGAATACAATTTAAAAGTTGTAAGAAAATACATTGATGCTATAAATTGTCTGTAGGAAATACATTTTATGAATTCCTTATCATTATTATTGTTTAAGAAAATTTTTAGTCTCTGACCATGACTTAAATTGAATGCAATGATTCTTTCGTAATTCTTAAAAAATAATGTAAAATTTTCTCACCTGCAGCTAAGGTCTGCTGTAAGTTGAGATCTGTTCTTTCCGGTGGTAAATGAGAATTCCACATTAAATGACGCTGCAGTTCCTCCCTGTCCTCAGAATGGACGAGTTCATACACACTTTGATGACAAATGTCGCTCTATTAAATGAATAGAAATCTTTAGTATACACTTATCGGATAAGAAAAACGAGTCTCCTCCCCAGAAACATCTATTTGTAGAAACTATTATTACTAAGGTCATAGAAATACTTAGACTATTACTTAGTCTTTTAAGTGTACAACTTTCGAATGGGGAAAATATATAATTTATTTCGCGACTTATACATATAAATCCATCAATAATAGTGTAAACTACAGTTACAATAATCTTTATAAAATAGGAGTTTGAGGTTTACTAAATATTATTGATTGATTGCTTATTAACGTCGCATTGAGAAGTAACACGAGGGTAATTTGCGACGACCTCGTAATTTTGAACTTCGGTCAAGTGACGCGGACAACACCTGAGCTGGCATCTCCTTCTTCAAACTTGCACATCACGCCAACGGGAGTAACTGGGGCTTCGATAGATTTAACGTTCATCAGCCTCTTTATACGGCGGGTTTTTAATGGCATCAGGGCTCTATCCCATTACGTGACAAAAACAACTGTCGCGAGTCCGCGCCCGTGACCAATAGGCTACTACGGCCTCAATTAATCATTAATTGAAAATAGGAAAATAATAACATTAATAAATAAAATAAAATATCAGGTCCTTTTTTTAATTACAAAAAACTTGGTTAAAAATTTCACTTTTCTCTAAAATATGTAAATCTTCGTATTTGTTACATGATCAATCTTCTTATATTTTATTTCCATATTTTTTTTCGATTTAAGATGTCACTTTGCTATAAAATGGAAACTTGTATTTAATCTGTATAAGAAACTTACTCTATTATGAGTTAAGGTAAGAAAGTTGGAGCTGTTCATGAAAGTAAATTGTGAATACTAAAATTATGAATATCGAGGAATATTAAAAATTGTATGGAATAAAATGTTTTATCGATTGAAAACATCCTTAGTAAACTACTTTAAAATGAATAAGAATGTCAATTGTCTTAAAGTATTATAGAAAAGAACTCTGAAATCATTGATATGCAATCCATATTTTAAATTTTGTGGGAAAGTAGAGACTAATTTTATTATTTTTGACAAATTTTTTTAATAATAATCTTTTCAAACCCTGTTTTTATCATGAAATATAAATTTGTTAAAATCAAGTTTGCTAAAATTTAATATTTTAGAATAGTTTGTTGCATTAGAAAATTGTATGAAGGTGTGCTTATTTTTCACAGCTTAGTTTTTATTATTAGTTTCTTTTATTTTAAAGATTTAACTTTCAGTGCATCGGAATTCAGAATAAGATTTTATATTTGAGACTTTATCCTCTAGATGGCAGCATGTGTTACATCGATTAATTGCAATTCCATCCCTTATATTTTAAAACAAGTTCGGATACCATTCACTAGTCTTTCAAATAAAAAGAGGCGGGGGAAATGAATTCACAGAGGGTTTCCAATTGAAGTTCTCAATTAAATCAAGTTCTAGTACGAGTTCTCTAAATTTGCGCGATCAAATTTTGAGTTATGCAATTTTTTAAATGACGGGTTTTAAATTTTTTAAATTTTGAAAGATAAATTTAAAAATTCCATTTATTTATCAGCCGGTTTATTTTCGCGAAAATCAAAAGTAATGTATACATACTTTGACTAATAACTTCTTCGTCGGAAAGTAATTGATATAAATTCTTTAATAAGTAAAAAAAATAAAATAAGAGAATTCTTCCCCCTCTCCTTTCAATCACGTTGCCATTAGTTAATATTAGAATTTTCCTTTTTCTGATTTTTTTTTCATATAAATATTTTCCACAATTATTCCACTTTACCGTAAGAACCATAGTATTTGATTTTATTGAAAATGTATAGATTTAACATGACACGAAACTAAATTAAAGCAAATTTTTTCATTTTACCATGTTTCTGTTAAAGATTTTGAAATTGTAACATATTTTAAGCATTCTAGCTTTTGATATTTGCATTTTAATTAAAGCTCACAATACTTGAAAAAATATCGCTTAACAATCTTTTAATTAAAGTCTTATTTGAATATAAATGTTTAGATAATTATATATACTTGACAATATATTTTTATTTTACATTTCAGCTCTTATACTTATTAAAAATAGTATGAGACGAACAAATAGCTGTATTTGTTGCTAATAGGTATACAAATTGGGTTGCAGAGAAAACCACCCACTACTCTAAATTTGATTTTAAAAATAATATATAAATCAAAACTAATTCAGTTAATATTTTATTTGTTTTGTCAAAAATTTAAGTACCTCAGATTGAAGTAAATAAAAGGAGAGAATTGAAAAATATTTATTTTTTACTTTTTAAATTCAAAATCAAATATTGGTATTATAGTCTGACTTACCACAGAGAATATCGTTCTCCGAAAGTTTTTAGAAAAGTAATAAATGAGAATATAAGGAAAACGTGTTTACCTTCGTGTAATTTAGGTATAAACAACATTCAATATTTAGGTCAAAAACTAAGAAGGTTATCCTTAGCCATAAAATAAATTTTGTTCGTGCTTTTACAGGTTATGTAAATTTATTTGCATGTGAACTTTTAAATTTGAGACATTAGGGAAAAATCTATCTTTTAAATTGATCTAGTTAAATTATAATTTCGTTGAGGACAGAGGGGGGAATATCGAAGGCTTTCATTTACTTTAGGATATAATACATTGGTTATTTTGTTTGTGCTTAAGGTTCCGTTATTCATATTGGACGACCCTGAATTACAAGATGTTAACCCAAAAAGTTATATTTAAATACCTTTGAGAAAACTTCCACTTTTAAAAATCATTTTATTTGTTTATTTATTTTATTCACTTTAATTGCATACAAATGTCATCTATGAACAGAGATAGAATTGCAAGCATCAATACATAGCAATGCAGCATAACGGCCGAGTTCGTCATGTAATTTGTACGCCAAAAAAATTTCATGACACCGTAAAGGTTTTAATTCCAATGGGGTGAATACTCGAGTGTGATATCGATAGCTAATAATATTATCCTTTATTAAATATGTATAAATCTGATTTAAACTAATAATAGTAAACATGTAACAGAATATTTAGATATACAATTGAAAATTACAGATAATAATAACTTGTAAGTAATATTTTCGGTAAGAGAAATGGTTTTAAATTTATTATTATTAAGGTACCTTTCTTGGGAAGCTGTTTACATATTTCTATTTTTAGAAATATTAAATATAATTATATTATTAGAAATCATAGTTTTGTAAGTTGTTCGATATTGAAAAAATAATTAACAGGAAAATATTTAAAAGTTGTATTAATGCAAATTATCCTCATTTAAAAACGATTAAGATTAATTACATATGTGTGTTTATATATATTTTGTAGATATGAATTATTTTTCTGTAGTATTTTCCATACATAATTACATACCTTAAAAATTATAAAAATAGCTTACATATATTTTTTAAATAATAAATCTTGGGTTTAGATAATTTCTTTTTTAAATAATTTTTAAAGGGAAACTTAACCACCAAATGACGACTTACTTTTAGATCTATTTTTGGAATTTTGATTATATTTAAGAGCGTTTATTTATTACTGTTAAAAATTTTGAATACACTTTTGCTAAATATTTTTCTTGGTATAAAGGATTTTAAAAATAACTTTTAAAATTGGTAGTATAAGTAAATTTAAATAAATATTATTTTAGTTTCGTAAAATCAATCATCAATCAAATGTAGTTTGGAAGGAAGGCTTAAAGACATCACATACGCTTGCTTATGGAGGTATATATATAATCCATAAGTTAAAATGATTTAATATGTGTATAAATATGTAAGACTCTTTATTGATTACGTTTTATTTACTTTAGTTTAAATTTGCTTCTTGATGTTTATTCTATCTTTTTTCTTTGACTGAATTTTTGTTTTGAATTCAGATCTCTGCTTTGTTTTTGGTTTTATACCATCTTGTTCAAATGTAGCTCACAGAAATGGGAGTGATGGATCCTTAGTGCTAGTATAAAAGCATTGTTGTCAGTCTCAAATCTGAGACAGCATTAAAATTGCCTTATCTTCATTTTTGAATTTAATTTCTTTATTCTGTTCTCTTGAATCCTTTTTCTATTCTTCTTAATTTCCTTATTTTATTTATTCCTTTACTCTTCTTTTTTGGTCTTGATAAGATTTGATATATTGATCTTTTTTGTAATATTTTAATTAAATAGCTGTTTTTATTTTTTTAATTTTTAATTATTGATATGTTTAATATGCATTACTGAATATTCTGTAATATTTTATTTTCCACAATATAATAATTTCTTTACTTTATAACAGTTTGTACATTTTAAATAATAAATAATCATTCTTTACCTTTAATACTTTGGTTTTATAAATAATTTTTATTATTTATTTAATTAAATTTTGAAATACTTAAAATTTAACTATTTTAATTTCATTAACTTTAATTTTGATTTTTATTAGCTATATTTTGTGAATTATTATGATCTTATATACATTTGAAAATTATGTCTACCTAACATTAATATATATATATATTAAGTAAATTATACATGAAAAAGACTTGATTACTTGTAAAAAAAATGTAATTAAATGCTAAAAAATAAAAAAAAAATAAAAAAAAATGCTACAAAAATAGACTGCTAATGAACGAAAAGAAAAATTCCTTCATTTAAGAAAGGAGATTAATAGCTGGATATGTCTCCTACATTCATAAATTAGAATTAAAAAATTCAATGAGAAATTGTTTTGAATATAATAGCAGAAAAATGGTAAAAATATGTTTCATTGATTGAATTTTATTCATTGATTTGATTTTGAACTTGACTTAATTTTTTTTGGTTCTACATAAATTTTTATTTTATTTTGTTATGTAATCTGTTTTTTCTCTTATTTCGTCTTTTCTTTGTTTTACTTCTATTAGTCAGTATGATATTTACAGTGCACGAGGATTATTTTATATATTTTGAATAAAAAATTATTTTTATAAATTTGTTATATATAAGAAAATATAGATAAGAGGAAAATAATAATTGAATAATTAATAAAAATGTAAATATTAAGAAAATCTTGAATAATTAACGTAAATTAATAATTAGTATATGTAATTAACATAAGTGTGGCTTTATAATTTTTATATTTTAATTTTTTTTTATCAAATTAACAGGATAATTAGCTTGAAAGCAAATATTGTGAAATTTAGTTAAATTTTCATGAATATCCAAAGAATTGTTAACTAATTTTTTTACTTTGTGAGATGTAATTTTTCGCAATATTCTTGAAAACCGAAATACTTAAGATACTGTACCTAGTTTACAGTAAAATTACAATATTCTCTCTTATTATAAATATTACTATGTATTTTACTACCTACAACTTTTGAAATTAATTTTCGATTATCTTCCTTCTAATTTTCTATTTCTATTTTCTATTATCTATCTATATAGCAGTAATTCTATTTGATATTTCTCTATAAGTAATGCTCATTTCACTAAGAGAACTTCTATTAAGCAGACGTTTATTCATCATTCATCATATTAACATAGATTTTTTTTTTTTTTGAACATGATAATATAATTGCAAGAAGTTTTATCAACAGAACAATAATAAAATTACCTTGGAGAATTTTAACGGAATTTTTTAAATCTTTATAATAATTTCGTTTATTAGAATTAAAATACATTTATTTAATGTCTTTGTTAATAATGTAATAATTACTGAAAGCTTCCATAGGAAAACCAAATGTAAAAGTTAGTAACAAAATTATCAAGACCTTTTTTATTTGTTTTTTTAATATAGTTGCTGTCGTCAAAAATTATAAACCTAAGCCCAGTACCTTATTCATGATTAATCTGAATTCTTTTATCTTTAACAATATTTAAATTACCTGTAATTATATAATGATGTTCTTCATTTATAAACACAAAACCTTATGAACATTAAAATACAGATAAACATAAGCATAAAATCAAATTTTACACATTTTGCGTAATCTAATGAGCTTTGAAAAGCACTCACGTAAACTTCTGATATTTTTACAGTTGAACTATTATATAATTATACTTTTAACACCTTTATTTTTAAAAGTTTATAATGAATCCTCTATATTATTATGAGGAATTGGATTAGCACTTCTGCAAACGATGAAAAAATATCTTATTTCAATCAAATCTTTTAAAAAATTATAGTTTATCAATTTAAATGATATATCCTGCAAAACTTATAAAAAAAACTTATAATGATGAAAATTTATGAATTATCGTATTAATTAAATATATATATATATATATATATATATATATAACACATGGATCAATAAGTTCCGAGACTAACCCAGAGATGGCGCTCGTAGTAAACCAGTAACCAGGTCTTTCTAGAGTACTAACCTTTGCTTGAAACGTGTCAAAATTTTAAGTCGATCGGACCAGAAACAGCTGAGTTATCGAGGTTGGAGTAAAGTCGTTTTGTAGTTTGTTTAAAAAATGGAAAAAACCGAGTTTCGTGTTCTGATAAAACATAGATTTTTAATGGGTAAAAACACCGTGCAAGCGAAACAATGGATTGAAAAATGTTACCCGGACTCTTGTCCATCAAAAGCAACGATTTGTCGGTGGTTTGCCGAGTTTAAACGTGGTCGTACCGACACAAATGACGCGGAATGCTCGGGTAGACCTGTGGAAGCCGTTACACCGGAAAATGTGAGTGAAATGACAAAAATTATAATGAAAGATCGTAAAGTGAAGCTCCGTGAGATTGCTGAGATGACACAGATATCATATGGAAGTGTATTTACTATCCTTCATGAAAAATTGAGCATGAAAAAGGTTTTTTCCAAGTGGGTGCCGCGATTGCTTTCGATGGAACAAAAACAGCAACGAGTCGATGATTCAGAAAGCTGTTTATCGCTATTTACTCGCAACAAAAAAGATTTCTTGCGTCGTTACGTGACCATGGACGAAACATGGATACATCACTACACTCCAGAGTCGAAGCGGCAGTCATCTGAGTGGCGCACAGCTGGCGAAAGCCGTCCGAAGCGTCCGAAAACGCAGCAGTCAGCTGGCAAAGTCATGGCGTCAGTTTTTTGGGATACGCATGGCGTGATTTTCATTGACTACCTCTAAAAAGGTAAATCGATCAACAGTGATTATTATATTGACTTGCTGGTGCGTTTGAAGGAGGAAATCGCAAAAAAAAACCGACCTCACATGCAGAGAAAAAAAAATCCTTTTTCACCAAGACAATGCACCCTGCCACAAGTCGATGAAAACAATGGCAAAATTGAACGAATTGGGCTTTGATCTGCTTCCCCACCCCCCATACTCGCCAGATTTAGCCCCCAGTGACTACTGGCTCTTTGCTGATCTTAAAAAAATGCTCCAGGGAAAAAGATTTGGCTCAAATGAGGAGGTCATCGCTGAAACTGAAGCTTATTTTGAAGCGAAAGATAATTTTTTTATAAACATGGTATTGAAAAATTGGAAAAGCGTTGGAACGATTGTATCACCCTAAAAGGTGATTATGTTGATGAATAAAAAAAAATTTTCAAAAAAAATGTTGTTTTCAATGTTAGTCTCGGGACTTATTGATCCATGCGTTATATATATATATATATATATATATATATATATATATATATATACAAGAGATGTTCCGAAAATAAGTCTCGCCACTTTTTTGAACGAGCATGGTACACTAGAGGAAACAATGACCATTTGAATCCACACACATTGATGGTTACATGACGGTAGTAGCGTCAGTGGAGGAGTAATGACGCATGCTCAAAGCGACGAAGAAAAGAGAGTAGCAACGGACCAGCGTGCTCGAAACGTGATTGACAACGTGGTCGGTAATGGAAGTGCATGCTGTTATCCAGTATGGATGAGCACGTGGAACTAGTCATCCAGGAATGCTTACAGACCGTGTATGGTAATCAGGTCATGTTTCGTCAAATGATTGGACGCTGGTGTTGCATGTTTGGTGAAAGAAGGCGGAATGTATAGGGCGTAGATTGAAGCGGGCGTCCGTTCTCATCCACGAATGAAAACAACACTGCTAGAGTACAGGGCACGCTGTTAAAAGATAGACGCATAAAAGTGTCTGACTTGGCGTCTACACTGCTATTGGTCGCGCTCAGGTCCATCCAAAACAATACTGAGGTGGAGCAGGCTGTGCGACATTTCCTTGTATCGCAGGGCACCGAGTTTTACTAGAGTGGTTTCTACAAACTGATCAAGCAGTTGTTTGTCTATGTTCCAAAATTAGAGTTTTACAAATCGTTATCGAAAGGAAGTTTTTCTAATGTGTTATATCCTACCCTGAAAATCAGAACTGTGTTTGCTTCATCTTACATATGTGAAGGGAATAAAAAGTGTTTTTTTATCATTAAACCTTAAGTAGAATTCTATTATAAATATAAACTCATAAATGAGCTTTTAACATCATTTCTGATTATCAATACATCGCAGTTTGAACCTGAATTTAAGGTACTTTTAAAAATGCAGTTGTAGTTTCATTCATCATATTAATATATGCATGTACTTTTTAAAATTTTAGAAAAAATTACATTGGTCGGCTAAATTTTTTCTTATCTGGTTTGGCCTACTTATAAAGAAGTTTGTCCATTTTTGCAATACAGAGTTATGGAACATGGTGTCAGGCCCTTTTGGGTGTTTGCAGTGAGAAAAGCAGGAAATAAAAATTTAAAAATGCCATTTTTTAGTGGCTTCTTACTCTGTATTTCATTCGAAAAGCTAGATTACAAGAAAAATAATTCGAAACGTTGATGATATCGCTTACGAATCGAAGAGAAAGCTACAGAAAGAGAAGATGGATAAAACCTGCTGCAACATTTCAGTTTTTTCGTGGAAAACATTTTTCTTTTCTATTCGTTGATCTCTTTTTCCCACTTTCGTTTTTCGGATTCCCTTTCCCCTTTTGTCAGTTTGGTCTTCAATGAAACCCTATATATGGAGTTACTCCCCCCTCTTCTTCCACTGTAAGCTCGATTACCCCTCTGTCTACGGAAGTATAGAAAAAGGTTGAAGGGGCTACTCAGTAGCTGGAAAAGATCACCTCAGCTTGATAACGTATCTGTTTTTTTCCCTACTGATAAAGAAAATAACGTTGTTAAGGCTAACATGCCTCATTCGTATAGAGATAACGCTGACAGTAGAATAGCTTTTTTTTAAATTTGATATTCTCGGATTAAACATGACTGGGAAAATTAATTGAAAAAAAAAAATTTCCCACTCGAAAAATTTAAAAAAAAAATCTGTTTGTGTTTGGAATAGTTAAGGACAAGAAATAAAACATGCTCATGTTTGGCGAAAATATTTTCTTAGTTATTATTATTATCTTTGCTACTATTTTCTACTTGTTATTATTGTCATTGTTACTATTAATAGGTCGTTAGAGTATTCAACTTTAAGTTACTTTATACTAATTTCTTAAGGATAATTCATAACATTAACAAGGCAATTATTTAAGTAGCTTATTTTCCCCTTTGTTATCCTGATTTATCATTTGTTATTATGTAATTTTTGTCGAAAGTAAATATAATTTTTTTTTTTAAATCTAGAGGATTTACATGGAAACCAGGATCTTTTTTCAACTGTAGAGAATCTGTACGCTTAAGAGCAGGTATAGTCTCCTGGATTGTAAACTTGAATTTTTGAATAAGTCCGAATTTTAAAAAATACAAAAATTTATATTTTGTTAATTCACATTTTCACTTTTAATTTTAATTTTAATTTTAAAAGGAGCATATTTAATGCATCAAAAATGAAAGAAGAATACGCATGAAATAGTGATTCGCAATGTTATTGTAACTTTAGCAAAGTCAAAATTTTCTACAAGATTTGGCGATAAAATAATGAGACTGACCCTGCTACAGAAGAAGCATGCATCAAACTCTAGCTCTTTAGCATGAAGCGTTCTCTTTCGAATGCGTGCTTCTCGCTTCTGTAAAGAAATCTGTATACCTGTAACCTTCATTCGAATTAGAGTTATTTCTTTGTTTCGCCTGAAAAATTATATGTGAGCAGCGAATTGTTGTGAAATTTCACATGAAACTTGGAGAAACCGCTACTGAAATATATAATTTATTGAAAAAAGTGCATGACAATAAATGTTTATCGCTTGCATTTGATTTTGAGTGGTTTAAGCATTTTCAAGTTGACCAAAAAGATGTTGAAGATGATGCACGCCCAGGTCGCTTTTCCCCGTCAAAAACAGATGACAATATTAAAAAAAATCGGTAATCTGGTTCGATCTAACATTCGGTTAAGTATTCATGCGATTGCTGAGACAGTAGGAATTGTCAAAGAATTCGTGCGGCAAATGTTTCCACTTAGACAATGCGCCTGCCCATTCCACATTGTCAGTCAATAGGTTTCTAGCCAAGTACATCGTCCCAGTGTTAGACTATCCACCTTCTTCGCCGAATCTTGAGCCATGTGACTTCTATCTGTTTCCTAAGGTAAAATCTGCATTAAGAGGCACAAGATTTCAGTCATTGAAGCTGTGAAAGAGAAAACGGAACACATCCTGAAAGAGTTGACTGAAGTTCACTTCCAGCACTGTTTCGAACAATGAAAGATTCGCAGAGAACGTTGTACGTATAGAGGAAGGGTGTATATTGAAGTTGATAATAAGTAAATATGTATAACATTAAAAGAAAATGTTTTATAGCATTAGTATCGTTATTTAACAGCCACTATTCGTATTTTAGAGTTGTCCTTTTCAAAGCTTACTTCGGAACCCCAAGGTCTCATGATCTCATTCGATCATGATTAGGAAGTAAATTTACTCACCTAATTGGTACAACTAATTCCTTAATCTATTTGATGATATAAGTATATATATATATATATATATATATATATATATATATGTAAGTAGAAAAATTCATAGATTTTTATTAACAGTTTAACTAGAAAAATTAATTTTCTGATTTAAGTTATCAATTCTTAAAATTAATTAATTTCTAGATTTATTAATTAATTTAAAATTCTAAGTAGTAATACAATAAAAGCCATACTGACAGTTTTGAGGGATATTCTACTGTTTTCTTGCTCAACCTAGTATTGAGCTTCAGATTCTTTTAATTTTTATAAATCATGACAGCTGCTTAAGTTAAAACGGTAAGATGCTCTCTGTTCCTGAATTTAAAATATTGGATTCCTTCAAACCACTTTTTAATCAGTCTGTTGTAAATATGATTATTTAATATTTGGGTTTCAAATTTTTATTTATGTGCATACAATTGTGTACATTTAATTATACTGCTTTCATGCTCATCTAAAATATTGTTTGATTTTAGGAGAGAATATGTATATATATATATAATATACACTCTATAAAGAAAAAAAAACGATGCACCACGAAGGAGTTGTTCGATGAAAACAAAAATTGGCGGATAGGAAAATTATGTACAGAATAGAAAATTATTAAAATTTCAGAAAAATTGAAGGATTTATTTCAGAGTTACATAGTTGCAAAGTAACAAGCTTAATAAGGTGTTGACCCACCTCTAGCCTGGATGCAAGCTGTCACATAATATGGCATAGAGTGATAAAGATCCCTGTTGGTCTCCTGCGGTATTTCTTGCCAAATTTGCTCCAATTGTCGGGCTAGGTCCTCAACATTTCCTGGTAGATGCAGTCGCCTTCCCATCATATCCCAGACATGCTCGAATAGAGAGAGATCTGGCTGTCCAAGGAAGTGTTTGACAAGCTGTAAGACAATTCATAGCAACACGTGTCGTATGTGGTCTGGCATTATCTTGCTGAAAAATTAGGCCAGGGTACTGTAAAAGGAACGGTAGCAAAACATGTCTCAGAATGTCTTCGACATACCGCTGTGCTGTAAGTGTACCTCTGATGACAAACAAAGGGATCCGGCTATCAAGGGAAATTGCACCCTAGACCATAACTCCTGGTTGAAGGCCTGTGTGGCGTGCGATAGTGAAAGCAATTTCGGCACGCTGCCCTGGGCGTCTAAAGACATGTCTTCAATGATCGACAGGACACAGTTGGAAGCGGATTCGTCGCTAAATTCTATACGTCTTCAGTCAGCATCATTCCAACCTGATCGAGTCAAGCATCACTGTAATGTGGCTCGACAGTGTGAGGGCGTGAGTGGCAGGTGGAGTAGCGGTTGGTACGAGCGTAGATTTCCCTCTATCAGCCGTCTGTGAATGGTCATGATGGACACTCTTGTGCGGGTTTCACGTCTGATGGTTGAAAACGATGAATTAGGCGCTGTGATAGCTGATCTAACAATCACTCTGTCCTCCCGATCTGCCGCTACCATCATGACGCTGAAATCTGCCATTGCTCTTTCACCCATTCCTGCCAGCATCTTCTAATCATCTCCTTGCTTCGACCCATATGACGAGCGATTCTCCGATTTGTCCAACCTGCCTCTTTAAATCCAAAGATACGACCTCTTTCAAACTCTGACAGTTACTCGTAATGAACTTGAATCCTGCAGTGAGGCATCTTTTCAGCCATTGAAAAGTATCCTTAATTGCAATGCAACAGAAAATTTGTCCATCCGATTGGGAATCGCTTCTTATCTGTACCTGCTGAGTGCGCAGCACGCCACACAGGCCTTATCTGTACCTGCTGAGTTCCGATACGCTGTAGCTTCCGCTATTCGTTCATTGGACACCAAATTTCAATCATTTGAATGTTCGGTGTAAATATCTTTGCATACGAAATTTCATTACAATCGGGCAACTCCTTCTTGGTGCGTGGTTTTTTTTTTGTTATAGAGTATATATAGTGTGTGTGTGTGTGTATCATAAAATATTATTTAGCAAATAGAAATCTTTAAATTAAAATAGAGAAATATGTTGAAAAAAAAAACTCCAAAAACTATTTATTTAACGAAATACACTCTATACCTTCCAAGCTACAGACCTGTACCAAGTGATCGAAAATTAATCTTTTTATCGATGTATAAATCAAGGCCAAAGAAGAAAAATAAACACCATTAGTTGGAATAAATGAATTCTCATCACGATATTTTGTTCAGAGATGAAACCTCCATAGAAAAAACAAAAACAAAAATGAGGAACTGTAATTTACTTTGGATCGGTAGATTACTCTCCTTCAGCATGAAAAAGTGTTATCAACAACTTAAAAATCTATTTAGTTGGAGTACGCTTTTCAACCAATCGCTGAGTTCCGTGAAATAAACAATTATGTTTAACCTACACTCAACCTACACTGATACGCAACTTAGCTCATATAATAAATATTTATAAATTATCATCACTCAGTCTCCTCAGTGGTAGCTTGCTCAATCTGAGTAATCCAGACGATGTGACCACTCCATTCGCTATTGTTTACATCCAGACTTCGGAGTTGCTATGGCGACCGAAATACTAACGGCTGCCAGCTTAAAGCTCATAATAACTCTTAAAAGCTCTCCGTCACACGCAATGCGTTATTTCGCTTCACTTACAACCTACACGAGATGAAAAAGTTTTATGTGGTAGAATCTTCTAAAAGGTCTTATTCTTCCTTTCTCGTAACAATCGTTCCTCTAATATAGTAAAAATAGACTAAAGATAGTAAATTTATTTAACTGCACACATTACAAAAGTGTAGCTCTCTCAGAGAGATGTTCTGATTGTAAAATTTTGGGACTATGTGGACCTTCAAACTGACAGCTCAAAGGTCAAATAAAATGGAAATAATGATTTTAAAAAGAAGCTACTCACATCTGAACTAGTAGTTATATGAGTGTGTGTTGATAGGGAAAAGATTGAAAATACGAAAAAGATAACTTTGGTTCGATACAAAGCTGCCTCATCTAGAAATTGAATTTAACATGTGTGTAAACAATGTGTGCATCGATGTGTACAAAGATGTTAACATGTGTGTATATAGATGATGATGAAGAAAATATATAAATATATGTCAAATCATTTTTCGAGAGAAATAGAACGAGTAAATACATATAAATAATTCTATTAATCAGGAAATCTCAGATTAATCCTCTTATATTAATGTATTCAACATTATAAACTTTTACCTCTTTAAAAGATAAATGTGGTAAAATAGATACCTCCAAAATCACAATTACTTTAAATCTTTTATATAACTCCAAGGAATTTTAAAATATCAAATCTATTCTGGAATTAAAGATTTTAATATGATTTAGGTAGATCTTTCTAGATTAATTAAGGTCAACCTACGAATACTGAATTTGGATCTAACTTACTGTAAGTAATAGAATATATAACCCTTTATCTAAAATGAATTCCGTGTAAGGGTCTCTTGTGTTTTGCCATTGCGAAAGTTTATATAATTTAAATTCTTCCTTCCCTCCCTACATCCCCATTGTTTTGACATAGTTTTGATTTTGCATTAGTTGCAAGTTGCTTTAAATGCTACTAAGAACATGAAACTCAAATGAGAATCAATGCGCTTTTGAATACGGTATAGTTATGTTTAAATAGAACATTTTAAGCTCTTAACGAATACAAAGCTTTGGTGATGAATACACACATTTCGTTGCGTTGAAATGCAGACTACCAATAGGAATTTTGTGATTTTTCTGCTATCTTTGTTGAATTCTTTTTAATGAAAAGAAAAAATTGCTTAAAAATCTCTTGCATATAAGATCAATAAAATTTTCAATATAAATCTTTGTAATTGGAAAATAAATTATAGAAGAGGAAAGCTAAAATTTATTAACAGTATGAAAGAACTAATTTTAGTCTAAGCATCAAAACATAAGAGTTTCGATTTTTGATCGATTTTAAGTAAATGTAGAATTTCCGAATAAAATAATTACTTTAAAAATTCACCAAGAAATTATTAATATTCTACTAAAATTATTTAAAAATTTATACCCTTCAACTAAGTACTTTTTTTTATTTAAAATCCACGCAAAAAAAAGTAATCTCTCAATGCTGGAATTTATATTGTATCGGTTTTGCATTTTTTCCCACACACAAAACAAATATAATTCAATTAAAACGATTTTTAGAAAACCTTGTTTAGTTCTTTAAACATTAGCTAACAAAAATATTCACAATCGTTTTTCTGAGATCGTTTATCGCTTTGCTGAGGTGAAAAATGACTGTTTAATACGAAAGTGGCTTACCTGATGAAAGCCGAGGTACGTTTCGACAGTGTGCGATGTGTAAAATACTTCTCCATCGCAGGTGAGAATCATTAGAAATCCATTCAAAGCCTGAAAGGAAAAGGAAAATTATTGACAGAGTTGGTTCATGCAAGAGAAATAAAAAGAGACTCTGTACATTAAGCCGAAGTTCTATCTCAAAAGTATTAAGGATTATTGGAGAATGTTCGAGAATGAGTGAATGCTTAAATGATTCTAAATATAATATTATTTCCCATTTTGAAGAAAACTGCTTCTATGTTCAACAGAAAAAGTTCTGAGAAAACCAATACTAAAAGCCTTTGATTCTATTATTTATTTTTCCCCATAATCAAACAAATTTTCAGTATCAGCTAACAAAGTGAAAATAAATGTTCTAATTCAAATAAGGAAAAGAATACTTTTAATGATAGTTTGATTTTTTCCCCATCAGTTGAAGGTTGAAAAATTTAATTTTAAACCAGAAAGCAATGCTTCGTCTCAAAATAGGAATAATATATTAGAAGAAGCTTTTTTTAATTCTATAAAAATCATAAACTTTTAATGATATATATCTTGATGCACGCATGTAAAGAAGTGGATGCACTTATGTGTGTATGTGCAAGTGTAAAGAGTTAAATTTACGCATTTCTATATATTTATTCTCCTAATAAAAAATGCTGCCAGATATCCTCAATTATCCAGATATTATTATGTGATAATTCAGCCAATTAGTTAAAATATTTGATTAGACAGTTCAGTAGAGCCTATTTAATTTGTATATCAAGGCGTTTTAATATTTCTTATTTTGAGTATGTGTTTTCGTTTGATTCAAGAATATATATTTCAAATTTCTTTCAGAATTTATCAATTCAAAGTGAAACTCCAACCATTAAAAGTAAAATGTTGCTTTTAACATTTCAATATTAATTTGCATTTGTAATTATTTAATTTTCAAGCACATAGCCTTATTACTACTTTATTTAGTATACAGAAAATGAAAGAAACTTTAGTTACGCATAAAATTAAGGGTGAAACCTAAAATATTGAAAATGTAGGAATCAATAATAAGTTTATTCGCTTTCAAAATAAGAGCTCCATGAATTCAATTCTTAGTAAAAGGCTTTTGAAGTTTTCTAGTTGAAATTTTACTATTTAGGTCTAAAGAAGAAAAGTTGTTTATAAGTAGAGGTAAACCAAATGTATGGTTACGGCACTGTGCTAAACAATAACAGACCATTACAAACTCCTAAAATTTTCTGAAATATCTATGAAATTTTTTTAAAAAAATGTTTTGTTTCCCTCTTAGTTTAATTTATTCCCAATTTTAAACAGGTATAGAGGTTTCATTTTGAGACCTTATAGATAATGTCTTGAATTTTAAAAAAAATGTGTTAATATCCCGAGGTTTTAGAAAACCTTTTGTCTAATTTCATTCTTTAGAATGAGTTAGGTATCTTAAACTTTTACATTTTGAAATGAAATGTTTTTCAATAATGTCACCGGGTTTAGTTGTAACTTAACAAAAAGCATAATTTTTCATAAAAGATACTACTTTCTTATATTTTGAAACTATCTGCTTATAATTCTGTGATTTTTACATTTTATATCAGAATTTATTTTATGCTTTCTAATGCTGCTTTTGCTTTTCCAAAATACCTGTTTTATAAAAATTTCTCTTCGTATCTATAATTTTTTCTTTCATTACTCTTTAGCCATAAAGGACATATTATTTCTCGAAACGTAATTTAGTAAAATTAATTAATTAATTAAATTTATTTAAAGTTCTTTACATCTCAGCCCTCTTCATTTCAATATTATCCCTATTTCTTAAAATAATTATACTGAGATGGTATCAACAAAATAAAAAAAAATCAGCTTACATGATACCTTTAGTAGTATTTAATATAGCTTTTCATTTTTGAACTTCGAATAAAATTAGAAAGATACATTGAGTTAAAAATTAGCTTGCATTTTGTCTCACGTCGGAGATAAGATGATACAAAAACTAAGTGATAAAAGAAATCAATGTCTTAAAGTCCTCATAAGCTAAACTTGTTAAAATAATTTAAACTTTTATTTGTTTCATATTTATGTGGGATATCTTAAACATATATTTTTTCTTTAATTTAACTTTTCATACAAAAAATGAACTAATTAATAAAATAACATTACAATAGATCTAATTTTAACGTATGAGTATTATCAAAACAGGTAAAATATATTCTTTCTTTTAAGTTACTGAATGTTATACAAACTGTAATTGATCAGAAGTACTTGAATAGTTTAAAGTCATCTATGAATATCCTTAAATATAAAAAAAGGAGTTTTAATCATATTTTATCTTGATTTCTTTAAACTCATAATAATAACATTCCAATTTCATCCAATAACAATCCATAATTTCTCAATATTAAAAAATGACTTATCGATAACATTAAATTTACTTAAAATCTTTTGTTAAAATAAAAACAATTTTAGTAATCTTTTTTACCGAACCATCAGTTAATAATTAGATTTCTGTCATACAAATGTTTGAGCACGTTGCTCAATTTTTTGTTCGTAAATATGATTTCTCTCTCTTTTAATCTTATAATTTTAGTCTTTGAGGTAGGGAATTTTTTTCATTAGATGGTATCGTTAAATCACACTTGTATGAAATGATCGCAAATCTAAGAAATTTTTATAAGATCTAAGTCCTACAAAATATACAATACCTTGTTGTTAAATTCTATTTTATTAAAATCTAGCTAATTCATTGAAGCTTCAAAATATAAAACTGATTTCTTCATTTTGCCAATTGATTTGGTATAGTACTTGCATCCGTGACTCGGGAAAATTTTTGTATAATTTTAAGCCCTTTAAAACGAGCTTAAAAGTATATTAGATACCAAAATGTTTTTGATAATTTTCTAATTGAAGATCGCTTTATGAAAAATCGGCTGTCATCAAGCAAAATACTTCCATAAATCTGTTGAATGTTGGATCCTGCGAATTTTAAGCTTAGCATAAAATAAAGAAGGTAAATAGGAAGAAAATAAAAAGATATTATAATTTTAAAATTTAATAAAGTGGAATATTCCTAGTTATCCATTCAAATATAATTCTATTTCTGACTTAATGCCTAAGGTATAAATGTGGTTGCAGGTATTGTCGATTCAAAGAAAATAAAAAAAAGAAGGTTTGATCCTCTCAATGAGTATTAATGTTTCTGCGTAAATCTGTTAAATGAGTAAATCTGTTTTTGCGTGTGTAGTGCAATATAAACAGAAATAAAAAGCTGGAAGTGACCTTCGATTACCACTCAGCGGGTGGTGGTATACTTCCCCCCCCAAAAGGGTCTTAAATATCAAATTAATTTTATCTAATAAGCCTAGTGAATATATATATATATATATATATATATATATATATATATGTAAATAGATCTAGATTACGAAAATATTTAAAATACCATTACTTAAAAAAAGACCCTATAAAAGGTTAAATGGCATTAAAAATTATAGACCTACAAACATATTTTAGTTCTCGCTTCATCCGATTGTGAAATTAAAATTTCATTGACTTATAACGAAATTTTAGTTTCACATTCCTAAACACCAACGTGTTTTGGAATTTTTCCTTAATTTTTGAAATTATTATTATTATTTTCCTTATTAATTTCCCCCTCTAAAAATCTTTCCTGAGTACAAATAACCAGTATAATGTAGCAAATCATTCAAGATCAAATTAATAACGGCTGATGAAAAATCCTATATAAAATTATGAAATGCTGTTTCAGATAATGTTATCGTTCTGATTTCTTATAAGTAAAAAAATTTGTTTTCAAATTGTTTCAGTAGTGCTATAATTATTTTCTCCAAGTTATAAAGTAATATAGATACATACCTTTTTTTTAATATAACTTAAATATTGTTTTCAATAAGCCTTCACTATTTCCCAGTCAAAAAATCTAATTGTATTCAAAAGAATGCTTTTTTTTATCTTATCTTCAAAAAATCGCGATTATGCCACTCACTCATAAAACACGTAACAAGAATCCAATTAATCACTCAAACGAATCGAAACCTGACAACCAGTTTGGCGATATTTTTCTTCTCTGCTTGCCGCCAAACCTCATGAATGGAAGCTATTGTGTTAGTTCTAGAACGCTGTGCATTTACAAGAGAGGCAGAGGTGTTCACAAGGTAATTACGAGTCTGTAGGGGGGCGGTTTAGTTGCGTCCCATCAAATTTGCGAGGAGGGGGAGTGTAAATGCCCCCTGTGGGGGTCCCCAAATGCCAGGTAATTACCTCTAGCATTGAATAGGCACCCTGTTAATTGAGCAACCACAAGCAAGCAGCTGGCGTCATGATACCTATCCCTTTTTTATTATTTTTTACTTCTATTTGGAAGGGTCCGTGTAGTACTTCAAAGTAATTGACATCAGATAAGCCTACTTTTCACGCATCGTAGCTCTTCAGTCGAAAGGGTGCTTGTCTCATTGACGTTTTAAATGATTCAATAGTTCAAAGTAATGGATTTTTAAATGTCGCACATCTATCAAAGGGATATTTCCAACAAAAAGTGCCAAGATTCGAAAGTAAAGTTTAATTTACGAATCAGTTATTTTACCTCTAAATAAAAATAGTTATGTCTTATTTCATACCGATAATTACTTAAGGATTTCATTTTAAATACAAGAACAATAATTTTTATTTTGTTTATAATATAACTTGAAACATGGGAAATTTTTTCAATTCTTATTTCTGTTTTATTGGATTATTTCGTTTTAAGAAGTATTTCATGTAGAACATTCAGCTTTCACTTTTAAACTCATGACCAAGATAAAAATCTTGACGTATTTTTTTTTTTGAAAAAATTGAAATTAAATATTAATAAACAAAATTATATGATTGAAGAAATTCCTAGAAGTTAAATAAAGGAAGGTAAGTTGTTTAATAAATGTACATAATCTTGTTCAGATATTGCAAAAAAAAACTCTTTTCGTTTTATGCGTATGATTTGAAAAATTCTTTCTCAAATTAAGAACACTATTGAGAAATTTTGTAATTCAAACTATAAATAAGAATTTTCGATGTCATTAATTCTAAAATACATAGAAAAAATGTTACAATTTTGTCCGACAGTTAATACGCATATGTAGACAAACAAAAATTTATGCCCAATAACAATATTTTAGAAAATACTTCAAAGCAAAAGATACTTTATTTTATAATAAGAAAACATTCTTTTAAAATTCCTTTAATGTGGGAATATGTCAAATAACTATAAAATATTTTGCATTCGAATTAAATCATTCACAATTATATATGATTACTTAAATTTTGATGTTGTTAAACTGGAATTCTAAAACCCTTATCTGCTTACTAAAAAGAAGACACTAACTAATTAAATAACTTGTGATTTATAACTATTATAAATGATTAATGAAGTATTAAAATAAAAATATTAATTTCCTTTTTCCAAAGACTGAAATCAAAAATAAAAAAAATCTGATTATAAAAATTAATATTATAAACAGTTCTAAATAGTTCATGTATCATTGTTCAATTTCAAAATTCAATTGCGTGAAGGTATCATCAAATGTATATGTGGTTTCTAAATTAAACTAAAAAACATGAAGGTACTTGTTCATGGGCTAAAAAAGTAAACTTTTGCAAACATTATAAGTAATAAATCGAGTGTGATTGAAATGATCTTCGTTTTTAATCTGTCCTTGAAATTTTCTTTCATAAACTAAACTGAAAAATAGTCAATTAAAATTAAATATATATATATGAGGAAAATAAGATAATATTTAGTCTTGACAAGGCATTAGCTATACACAGTTTTGTTGAAATTTCATATAAGTTTTACTCAATGTGTTAAAAATTTAAACTGTCGCAAATATTTTTTATTTTTCCAGTGGGTGGAATTTTACAAAAATCTATCATGCAATTACTTTTTCGGGGTAATGTATTATACAATTTTTTTATTATTATTATATGAAACTATTAATTTCACATCGCCCAGTAATTTTACGGTCTACACTGAATATTGTAGATTATTGGTTTTTCGCAGCGTAGATATCATACCATATTTTAAAGTCTATATTGTAAATATTAACCATACCATTCTATGTTTTATTGTTACCGTATTTGATACCATTGATACCGTATTTTATAGACTACATTGTAAATATCAACATTTAATTAATAATGTTAAATATGTTATGAGGGTACTAAACTTTCCGTAATTTTCACAAAATAATTTTTCTTAATCTTGTAGGAAGGTTTTATTTTATTTTTGAGACAAGTAATCTAAGACTTACTTTTTACGTTATTTCATCAAACGATTTTCTTGAATTATCTTAGCTTGATTAACGACTCAAATTTAAAATATTAATAAATATTCAAACGATAATTTTTTTCCCAATAACAATGAATTACTTTCGTTTTAAATCTGAGTCTATAAAAATAAATCGCTTTTCAATAAATAATTTCTAGTTTTGCTTATATACTAGACATTAAAACAAAATAAAACTATATTTATATTTACGTATATATTTACAACGTAGGAAGGGAACATAAAGCGGGGTGATTTTTTAATTAATGCTTAACATACTACCAATGTATAATTTTAATTTTTCTTCCATGCTTTTTATTTTGAAAATAAATTAAATAGCTATTTATTATTTCTTTTTTTGGCGAACAAAGGTTAATTTAATGAATTTACTCGTGAAAGGGAGAAGACAAAATCTTGTTTACGTATTAAAATTTCGTTTATTTACTTGTGTAATGATCTTTGTTCCTGAAAGATGGCCATGGTAAACTAGTGGTAACTTTTCTCGAGCTCGTGGTGGAGTTCTTTCCGTTGAATTGCGGACTCGAGTCTTGATGGCATTAATGATCCTCCGCTTAGGAGGTTGATGCACGTTAAATCTATTGAGGCTCCAGGTCCTCCTGCTGGCTTGGTGTGGAAGGGTGAAGAGGAAGTGTTATCTCAAATTCATCTCCGACACTTGGCAGAGGTTCAAAATTACGAGAATAGCCCACGCGTTGCTTCCAAGAGTGACATTATTAAACAATCAATCATTATTGTTAGATGAATATTTAAGTTTTTAAGTACTTATTATCCTTTTTAGCGTTTTGTTTTATTTTCTAAGATAGTGTTTCAACTATCGTTTATTATTTGAAAAGGATTGTTTTCATCTTCTCTCAAATTTTTAATTACTTAAAACTTTTTGAAACTAAGATAAATTTATTTCTTCAAATAAATCTATAAATTCCATTTTAAATACAGTAAAGCCAGCAGTTCGAAATCATTATCTATGGATCTGTTTTTGTTTCAAAATCAGCTGATGATTAACCCAGAAATTAAATCATACTATTGTAATAAAAAAAAGATAAAGTACTTAATAGTGAAACATACCCTCATCGCAATACATCAAATACAATTGTGCAATTTTTAGACGGCCCATCGTATTTTCCATGTTTATATTACTCATATATATAACCCAAATACATTTGTTATACGAATCCTGAATGCACTCAACTATGAAAGCATATGGGGAGAGAGACACTTCTACAGAGCGCGGGAAGAGGGTTTACTGTGGAAGGTGAGCATCATTAATTAAGAAATAAATAAAATCTGTCACATCAATAGAGACCGATGGTAGTAGAAACGTTTGCTTTTTCACTCAATGGGAAGGATTTTTTTTTTTTTACTTTGGGTTTCGGAGCCTTTTAGTATGAGGCAAAAAATGATCCCACCGCATTCAGGTGAAAAGAAACCGCTGTATTAGAAAATGACGGAAGATGGGAGATGAGCTAACGATATTTGTAAAATGGAATGAAAAAAAAAAGTTGTTTTTTTTATCCTGATTTATTTTTTCCCTTTCATTTGCTTTATGTAACTTCCAATGCTCAATTTTGAACTTGAATAGTCTGTTTTTTCTCTCTCCCTTTCTCTCTTGCGGTTTTGCTTTTACATTCTTGGATAGAATTGCTTTAGTACAAATAAAGTGCGATGTAGTTCTAGCAGAGTTGTATCAAAATTTCAAAGAGTAATTCTAAGAAAAAAGTTTAAAATATATTGAATTCAGTTTCATGAGTGCGCGATTCTATTTTTTTTAAAAAAAATTTATCGGTAAGTTTTCAATACATAAAGTTTAAAAATAAATTTTTAAGACATTAATTATTAATATGAAGAAAAAAGATGTTTTAGATTTCAACTTATGTGTTTGAAAAAAGTATTTGCTTGTCTACGTATTGATTTATGAGTTCTTTTTAAAATGCTATGACAAAGTTTCCACTTCTTTAATCCAGTTTTTTTATTTATGAAGTTGCAAAAAAGTTTGGAATGAAAACGAATTTTAGGGAATGCTATCTAATATGTTGAAAGGACAATAAATTTGTTTCTTAACATGCGTATGGTTGTCATAAGTAAAAGCACACATTTTATATCGTAAATTTTAGATTAAGAGGGCTGTAAAGTTCAGGGGTTATGAATATTAAACAGTAGAGTATTGTTCAGGGTTGGACTATATTTCAACTTCAATACAACTGCTTTGATGTTGGATGAAGACCTCAGAAATGTTCTATTCTAAATTGGATGATTGAGTGTGCATAATACATTTAAAAAAATCTTCATTTGTATAAAAATGTAATTTCTTAGATGTATATATATATATATGTGTGTGTGTGTGTGTGTGTGTGTGTGTGTTTTCTCTGTTAGTATAATTTTAAGGAATAATGTTTCATAATATGAAAATTTGTGATATTTATTTAATATTTTATTGCTACTTGAAAAATAAATTAAGTAAATTCAATAATTTCCTTGTTATACTAACCCCAAAATATTAAAAATATCTTTAGGGGAAGTGTATATTTCCTTTTCAACCAAACATTCGTTTTAAAAGCTTAATTGGAAAAAAATGTTTAATCGTTATGTACTTTCAATAAATTTAATTATTTTACTAGCTTCGGGCAAAGCTAAAAAAATATGTATGATAAATTTTCAAATAATTCATTTTATTATTATTATCATCATTTTTCCAATTACACATAGTCCGTTTAAAGCTCAAAGTCATTAAGAACTAAAATAATGTTGAGTACAGTATATAGTGTTTGCTTGCGGTGAGTGCAAATTAAATAGCTTTTCGTCAAAGTTATTGTCTAAAGAAAAAGAAAAAAAAAAAAGAATATAATAAAAAAAAATATTATATGTTTATCAATCTCATGTTAACTTTGAAATAGGAACCATAACCTTTAAGATAAATAAATAAACCCCATTACATCGTTTTCAGAAAGTCCAAACGTCCTTGTTCTTTCCATTAGTCTCTAACCAGGTGTTTCATGTTTTAGTCCCTTGTTCGTATACTTCTTCAACCCCCATCCTCCAGTTGTCATGGAAACACTAAACATGAACCTCTAACGAAAAATAACACTTGGGGGATCTTTCCCTTGTTCAGGGGATAGAACGCGTGATCAGACCGCTTTTGTTAATGATCCCAGATGCCCATTGACCTATGGCCGCTCTCTCACCGCACAACAACAAGCATCATCAATTAGTTTACCATCTCCTTTCAATCCGACAAATTGATTTGTCTTGTAGTATTGATTGTAAAAGCCGAACAAACAGATTATATTCTATTTTCAGTCTGAGGGAAAATAGTTTTATGAAGTAGTAATAAATATTAGTATTTTTTAAATGCATCATTTTCATTTTCTAATTCTTGAAGTAATTGTATTTATGAATAGTATGCGTTCCATATCCTTTAACGAAATAAAATTTTCTAATTACCAAATAACTTCTCGATTACACAATTACTGAATAACTCAGTCTAATTATAAGAGCAAAGGCATTTTATTTTATTCTCTTTTTAATTTTGTAGAAGTATTTGGGCCTAGTCCGAAATATTGATATTATTTGGACTACATCTTTTTCCCTTCTGACTTACAACTCACCTCGTTACATACGGAACAGTTCTTTTCCTTTTTTTTTTATTTCAATTTTTTAATAGCGTAGCAAATCTTCAGTGACCCCTCCCTCCTTTTCGCTTATCTTTTGACTGCAATCCAACATTGGGAATTTGTATAGGTCCGTTAATAATAGGTATTTTTTTTTTATTTTCAAAGGGAAATAAAATGTATTTAGTTGTCACATGGTGTAATGTGATTGTTTATTAACGTCGCACTGAGCAGCAACACGATGGAAATTGGTGACGGATCTCGAAATTTTGAGCCTGAATCAAATGACGAGGACGACGCATCGGCTTTCTTTCAAAACTTTGACACCACGCCATCTAGAAGACTTGAGATTTAACAGGACTCGACCAGATTCAATGTGCATCAGCCCCACTACTTTAGCCCGGTGGATCTTTAGTGGCATCAGGGCTTGAACATACGACTCTACGAAAACTACGCCGGTCGTGAGTCCATGACCATGAGCACTAGGCTGCACACAGTTCTCGCATAGTAAAATATATAATAGACTTCATTTTTTCTCTGTAGTAAACAAAAAGTTTAGCAGTTTCTTAATTTTAGAAAAATTTAACTTGTTTGGTTTGAAGTGAAAAAATATGTTACCTAAATAAACATTTGAGTACCTAATGCTCTGTTATTGAGAGTACTTCTTGACTTCCCCCTTAGGTGCTCAAGTAAGCTATTTGCATACTGAAAGGTTTTTATCAAGTATTTATTTCTCATTGACATATAATTACTTTAAAAAGTATTTCAAAATTAAAACACCTAATTTTAAGATTTATGCAATTTCAAAATAAACGTTGGGCAGTGGAATCTCTAGAAACAAATTTTAAGAAATAACAATAATAATAAGAGAACGAGAGAGTCATGCATATATAGTTTTCATGACTATAAATTCTTTAATTAGAAAGAAACAAGTTATAAAAAATGAATTGCAACTTTCATTATTTCTATGAATTTACTTTAATATGAAAGAGCATTTACCTGCAAAATGAGATCCCCTTCCAATAGCATTTCGGAATAAAGCAAATCTCTAGGCTTTAAGTCTGCAGGTTGAGTTTCTTTTTCTCTTCTGAGGGCCACTGTGAAAAGAAATAAGTAAAATTTGTACTGAAAGGCAGTCATTAATACTTCTGCTTTTAACTGATGACAGACATAAAACAAAATATTATTAGAATATAGCATTTAAAAAAACCTTATAAAATAAAACACCTAATGTAGCGGTGAATTTTTAACGTAGTTATTTAAATAGTTCAAATATCAATCGTAAAATGTACAGAAATCAGTAAATTTCAGGGAAAAGCTAATTATTATGGGATTTAGGATTAGTATTAGTATAATTCGCTTTGTTGAGTTAGGAACCATTGTTTATGTTTTTATATTGATATCTCGAAGTACCTTCTAAGTTAATAAGTTAAAATTACACACACACATATATATACAAATACACAACACACACAAATTGATATTTTAGTACTTAAGTGTTACTTAGTATGTATATACCAAAAATCCTAGTTGAAAATATATGAAAAAATTACAAGATTTCCTTTCCTAGTCAGAATTTCATCATTCTATAAGTACATAAAAGTATGGAAGATCTAGATTTTAAACATAACCCTTATTAATAATTTATAAATCTCAAGTGGTTGTCTGATAATTTATTAAAGTCGCCCTTAGAACCAATTTGAGGCTTATTGGCGACGTATCTCATAATTTTATCTCAAGTTCCAAATATAATAGTATTTTGATGAGCAATCTTTTTCCAAGATTTTCTCAGACACATTTCACAGAAACTTGCAGTACTTCATAAATGTATTTCGAGAATTTTAATTTTCAAAAATCAACTAAGAAAGAAAAATAAGAGCACATAACTAATTATCATGTTATATTCAGAATTAGTTTTAATATTTTCATAACGATTTACTTTTCTTGTGCAGATATTTACCTGATGAGATTGCACTAGCAATTAAAAAATGCATGAAGATTTTAGCTTAAATATAAAATAAAGTCCTTTCCCGTAAATAATTTCTTTTTAAACTCAATTTTAAGTTGTTTTTTATATCAAATTAAAAATTGTGTCGTGCTTTGTACTAGCTGAAATTTTCTTAGCCGTGGACAGCGGCAGATGATACGACTTAAATCCGCCTTCCACTGAAAGCAATCAAAAAGTCACGCTGAGAAAGAATATCTATTTGATCAGAATCTGAAACTTGTGGATGGAAAATACCAGGCAAAAAAGTGGCAAGTGACGAAAAAAGAAAAACATAATAGAAAAAAATCTAAGTCTGTCACACGGCTATCGGCTATCTACGCCAAATGAGCGATCTTCGTCTTCGAACAAGTCTTGTTTAGATTTAGAGGAAATTGAATCCGTTCCCTCTATCTAGCGACATCTTTCGTGGAGGGCAACACCTGAGGCAAAGTCTATGAATAATGAATAAGTTACATGGGAACTGTGCCGTTTACATGGGCTTTTCCTTAAAATTGGTTGCCGAATCAAATGGCTACGAATCAGAATCGGCTCATTCTCGAAAGCACCTGTTCGTGATTAATCATGAACATTTGAATCGTTTATTTTGTTGAGTCATTTGACTCCATAAGACAACTAACAGGAAGAAGACGCTTATTAAGGGTTTTTAAGCATTTAATTTTCTGTAATTCTGCCTTAAGGAATCTAAAATTATTGATGAATTCAGACGCGATTCTAAAACAAGATGTCTTACTTTACATAATAGCATGGTGAATGTGATTAAGACAATAAGTAAAACAATGATAATATCACGACTGTATGAGATCATCAAGAAAATCATGAATTAATAATTAGTAAATGGTTCTAATACAGGGAAAAAAACATTTTATATCATAACATACAGTGTTTGGTGTACTCTTGTATTTTAATCCACTGCACTCTTTGGGTGTACTCTTTTGTATTTAAATATTGATCTTTAAGGTTCGCTTATTCAAGAGTTTATCTTAAATAAATAATACATTGATTAAGGTAATCGTGATACCTACAACAAGGAAAAATGAACTAATTTTCAGCTAACTTTAAGTAATTCTCCTTTTTTTTAAATTAAAAAAAAAAAAAAAAAAAAAATAGAAGCCATATCTCTTAACATTCAGATATCTGTATATTTATTCATCTGTTTATGTTAAGAAAATTAGATTTATAAACTTAAATAATTATGTATGAACAATTGCTAATCAGCTACTGTATTTACATTCGTAAGTCATGTACTTACCTTTCGGTACAACTTGCCCAAATTTCACTGCATTTATACTTTAAAAACATACTGAGTATTTATAAACATAACATCTTATACATTGAGCATAGTTATTAATTCAAATATTAAATTTAAATAAATTTTAAAATTTTATGATTCTAACTTCTTACAATTTCTTATAAAATATATTGTATAATATTTAAAATTTGTGAGTGTTTATTGGAAAAAAAAAATTTGTTCACCGTATAGGGGATAATCTCATTTTATAAAGCATAATCACTATTGATACGAAAAGTATCAGCACTATGGATAAAGTAGATATTGAGGAGATTGTACTAGAATCCTGAAAAACCTATTTTCTAGAAATACACAAATTCAGATATTTTTCTCTTTAGCATATCACACGTTTGTTAACAGTTTTAAAATTCAACTTTTGAGCTTTATCTTTAGCAAAATCTCATAAATAATACATCTGTGTAATCAGGGAAAAGTCCGCTACTTTTTGACACCAAAGTAAAAATAATGCAAAATTTGAAGCATTTTAGTATCTCAGTTACCTCAAGTATTATAATATTATAGTTCTCAATTTTTTCTCTTCATGTACCCTTTCTGAATTAGAGTTATGTTGCCTTTTTACATTTGATCTTAAGTCTAATATAACCTTGAAATATGGCGTATCTGAGTAATAGTTTCGGAAAAAGTTTTAGTTGTAGCCCCTTTATATGACAACTACATGTGTAGTTGGTTTATATGTAAGGATGGTTTATTGTTGATATTATGTTCAAAATTTTAAGAATAAAATTTGTTGTATGCTATTAATAGTTCACAGAATTTCTTCCATTACAAAACGTTTATTCCAATTTAATTTGTCTGGCGTGTTAAGTTTTAAATAATAGAAAAGTACATAATGTATTGCTAACTTCCTAGCAGCAAAGATAGTTTTGGCCTTTTAAATTAATATTAGTATTAATCTCCAAGGATATTATCGTAGAATTGTAGCTGTCTTTCTTATTAAAAAGCTAAAATTAGTCACTACTTCTATAATTATATAAACATGAGTAGGATTTTCTTCCTTTACTTTCTAATATCAAATAAATGTTTTGTGGATCTTCAAAATAAAATTTCATTGAAAAAGGTATTCTTAACATTAGTTTTTATAATATCTTGAGTTCCTCCTCTTTATCTGCACATTTAATAAATTTTGTACTAAGATTCTAAAAATATTAACAACTATTAAGGCAGTTTGTGACGTTTATTTAAATATTAGTCTCATAAAAAACACAATATTATATTTTTGACAACTTGTCCATACAAAGGAAAGATTTTACCTAGAAATACTTGTAATGAAAACATTAAACATGTTTTAAATATTTAATGTACTTAAATAATGAAATATAAGTAAGTTTTAAGCTATACAAAATGTAATTCAGTTCCTAATTGATGTGAGTTAAAAATACAGAAAATGAAACATAACGTTTAGTTCAAAACATGCTACTACCTGATTTTTTCATAAAATAAGTAATATAAAAACAAAATCATATATATATATATATATATATATATATATATATATATATACGACTTAAAGTGGGCGGCTAAGGTAGCCTAGTGGTCGCAGTTGGGGACTCACGGCCTGCGGTTTTCGTCGAGTTGTGAGTTTGAGCCCTGACGCCACTAAAGACTAGCCATGTAGCAGAGGCTGATGTACGTTGAATCTGTCGAGGTTCAAAGTTCTCCCGTTGTGGTGGCGTCTAAGTTAAGAGAGGGAGGTGTCAGCCCAGGTGTCATCCTTGTCACGTCACCGAGATTCAAACTATGATGTCCGTCTCCAGTAGCCCTCATGTTGCTTCTAGTGCAACGTTAATAAAGCCAATCGATCTATCAGTCACTTAAAACGTATCATACATAACTTTTTAATGCAATTCTAAAAATATTTAATTAAATGTAAAGATAAAATCAAGCCTGATATTTGCATTTTCCAATGAATTATATGTAAGCTGTTTCTAATTTTCTTACCAGTAATATCATAGGTTTGAAATAAAGGCTAAATTTCATTAAAAATATTTCATTTCAAACATAGTAAACTTGTAATCCAATACAAACTTATTTCATATGATTTAAACCGGTTCAGAAGATTCAATTCTTAAATGCACCTTTTTAGCATTTCTAGGTGTATCATCAATTTGAATCTAGCTGATGATGAACTCTTTATTTACCTTTGCATTAGCAGTCTCACAACTTTTAATACAGAAAAAAAAATCTACAGATAAAAAAAAGACCCTTATAATTTGCCATGGAAAGTCAGCGTACAAAATAATTAAAATGTATTTTAATTGACTCGCCTGGACGTGAACTCTTCTAAAATTACAAAAATCTTTTTTTTTTCATTGTAGATCATCACCCATCTGAGAGATCTGTTATTGACAGATCTCTCAGGGGGAAAAAAGATTTTAACTGTATATTATTATTATAAAAAAACCAGTTCTATTGCTTAGTATTTTCATTTAAAAAAAGTAAGAAATAATCAGCAAAATACAATGAAAATCAAAATATACATTGATGCAGTATTGATTCAAAATAGCTCTTCCTAAATAATATGCAAAGTTTTTCGAAGCGATCCTTCCTAAATAATTTTAAGACATTGTAGATTTTTCTTCTATCCTCACTGGCAATTGACACGTAATAGAAAAGAAAAAGAAAGAAAGAAAAAAGAGAAAAAAAAAATCCGAATTCCTTATCACATCCCGACGCTGCTATCGAACAGTTTTTCACTCATTCTACAGTGAACAAGCGCATCAACGAAAAGAAGAAAAAAAAAAGTGCCGAAGAAGATATCATCCAACCGATCATCTATCCCTCTTCAATGAAAAGGCGCGGGGTAAGAATGGATTCCATGGAAGAGGTTGAAAAAAGTTGTGTCTACCTCAGGGTGTAAGACTATCTTCCACTAAGTGAAGGTTGGTGTTACCTTTCGCTGCTTGAATTTTGAATGACAACCCTCTGACAGCGAAGACTGCGATAAGCTACGCAGACGACTTTCACGCATGCAGGTGAGAACTTGGGAATGACCCTTGACCCCCTGCCTAGCTCTCCTAACTCCTAATCCCACAGGTAGGTCACCCTCTCCCCTGTATGTAGATGAGGGTTTTGATCACATTTTAATCGTCTATATTGATCAGTATTATTAACTTTCTCTTATTATCTGTAAAAGTAGTATATTAAGTACAAATATATATTTTTGGGGTTGATTTCAGTATTTTTTTCTCAGCAAGAAATATTTATTTTCTTACTGTCGTACTGAAAATTTTCCATAATGAAATATGTAATAATTTATTAAAATAATTTATAGAGATGTTGTCCATTTGGGTAATAAAAAAAGACTTAAAAGGACAAAACATATAAAAGATGTCTAGTTATGTATGGTTTTTATTGAGAGATTTAGTCTTCAAGATCTTAAGATAAGATATTTTAAACACACACAAAAACCCTAGAACACTATACAATAAACTAATATTAACATGTTTTCTTATTGGAGAACTTTATTTTTTAAAATTTTAAGTCTTAGTTACTTCAAAATTTTAATAATTGAAACATAAGACACCGAAAAAATTATTGGTAATAACAATGCATAAAGTCTTGGAAAATACAATTTTTATAAAAATTTATTTCTTAAAGAAATTTCTTAAGAGATTTTTTTAAGCTGCATTCCTTTAATAAATTGCTATTAAGTACGTAAGCGATGAAATGAAATATAATATATAGAAAATGTTTTCACGAATTTGACTTCAAAAAATTAAAATTTTATTGTAATAAATACAATAAAAAACATGAAAATAATCTACAGTACTAAAAAGGAGATGATATATTTTTAACTTTTATAATCCTTGTCAACTTTGTTGTTGTAAAAGGCTGCAAAGGAATCGAGGTAAGAAGGGTGAATAACTTAATCTCTTACTTTCGACTACGATGTTGATTAATCTTTATTTCATGATTTTTTCCATTAATTAATAGCCACTTCTCTTTTCAACGGATAAAGAGTGATTAATCAAAAAAAATTTTGAGGGTTCTTATGAAAATTGTGTAAATTATTAACAAGCAAAAATACTAAGTTACAATGAGAGAATTTCATAAATATTAACTGATTATATTTCATGAATTAATGTAAAATCTGAACATTTAAAAACAACATACACATATCTTTCTTGTTCAACGTTGCAATTAGTAGCAACACGAAGGCTGTTGGTAATCGGCCAGGAAATTTTGAACAATGGTCAAGTGATGAGGATGACATCCTACGTTCCTAACTTTCACACAGTCTCAACGTGGGGAATTGGAGCCCTGACAGATTCAGCATTTATCAATCCAGCCATACGAAGGTTCTTTTGTGGCATCAGGATTCAAACTCACGACTCCACTGAAATAATCATGAGTTCGCGTCCATAACCATTTGGCTACCACAACCATAAGTTTCTTCATTTATAAATAAATTAATGGTAATTTATCTCAGACATGTTATTTTCGAATAATTTTGTATGTAACAAATAGGCTACACATTTTGTCATTTAATTTTTCGATTCAATAATTCACAGCATATGAAGGAAATTAACTTGTTTAAGTCAATTAGAATTGATAAAAACAAAATTCTTTCTTTTTGCGCGGCCCGCGGTTTTCGTTGAGTATTGGTTTCGAGCCTTGACGACACTAAAGACCCACCGTGTAGACGGGGCAGATGCACGTTAAATCTATCGAGGCCCAAAATCCTCCCATGGGTGAGGTGTGGAAGTTAAGAGAGGGGGATGCTATCTTAGAAGTCCTCCTCGTTACTTGACCGAGGTTCAAAATTACGGTGTCCTTCGCCAATAGCCCTCGCGTTGCTTCTAATAAGACGTTAATAAAACCGATCTAATTCTTCTTTTTGCATCTTTTGTGAGCACTAATCAAAATCTTGATTACAAGAAGTTCTCAAAAACGAGATACATCGAATGAATGTAGTCTAATTTACGAAAAAGATTTTTATGAATATTTCAATCAATTAGGAGTATTTTAATAAGTAAAATCAATACATATAATAATTCTGATTTTTTGTTTTCAAAAGTTAATTAATGAAGTAACGACATTTTTGATTGTTTATTTTATTGCAACTAATATTTACTTTTTCATTTGAATAGTAGTAGGTCTCTTTTTTCACAAATTGGCTTACTTCATGCTGTCATTTACCTTTTTAACAGTCTTAGACTATAGGATAATTTTAAATTCCTTTACTTTCTTTTCAAATTAAATACTTTTGAGTATTCAGGCAACGAACCAGACAGCAACTTATTACAAATATCAATTATTTTCGCACATGAAAGAGCTTTGACGAACTGATAAAGATATAATTATACTAAGCAAATGAGATAAGAAAAATGCTTTTTGGAAGTGAAAAAACGAGTTAATTGCATAAATATCCACAAAAAATAAGAAAATAGTATATATATACATATATATATATATATATATATATATATATATATATATATATATATAAAGTAATTTATATCGATATAAATTATATTATGATATTTACGGAAGCCACACGCGTCATTTGGCCGTTTTGGCTAAAGCGAAAGAGATTGAAACTTTCCCTGTTTGGAATTCATATGTAAGGATTTCATCAAATCATGTGGGTTTAGATTTAAGGATCTTTCGGTATTGCAACTGCTGACAAAAAGTCTATATGGAAATCTCCCTACGGATGTTAAACCGGGGAAAACTTGTTCTCAGCCTATTTATAGCGCGTGATTACATAAATTAGAAACTCAAAAGAATTTGTATCAGAAATTAAGATGGCCCCCCCCCCTTCTCTAGAAGCATTGAAGCTATATAAATTATATATTTATGCTTTTCTTTTTTTTCCATCTGTTGTCCTGATACTTAAATACCAGCCAAAACTCTAAAATAATTATAAATTTTAAGGCTGGAAAGAAATGGTAAAGTTAAATTTTATTTTAACTAATTATTTGACATTAGATAAATAGGAAATGCTTATCAATTCATTATTAGACGATTTAATATAATAAAATATATCTAAAAAAGGACGATTTAATATAATAAAATATATCTAAAAAATCTTTTTGAATTCGAACTCAACTTCTTTCTATTTCAAAATGACGTAACAGATGTTTTATTAGCTTCGATTTAAATTAAATTATTATTATTATTGGTAAAATAAAAATTAACTTTTCAGTTAATTTTCTTACTTCCTGTAGGAAAGTAAATAACAAAACTTTTTAATGTTTGTGTTTCAACGTTTTTTGAAAAAAAATTCTTTTCTTAAAAATAATAAGTCAATGTTTAAGAAATACGAAAATAAACCGTAAAGTGGATAACTTAAAACTATATTAATTATTTTTCTAACCGACGAAGATAATTGCTTACAATATTCACAAATAATGAAATGCTGGGTTCACAATATCTCAGGCTATTTTCATGACAAGGAACAAATTATAATGAAAAATACCTTTTACAAATTTTTTTCTTTATAATTTATTGTGTTTATTAAATTAGTTATCTAATGAATTTATATCAATATTTACTTTTCTATATGATAGCAAAGTAAGAAAGTTAAGATGTATTGTTTTAAGCAAAAATAATATCTTTTTTTTAAATCAATATTCCGTATTAAATAATTACTATTTTTAAGGTTAAGCTGAAACTAAAAAGGCATTATATATATATATATATATATATATATATATATATATATATATATATATATATATATATATATATATATATATTCTTCATTGTCTTAATGTTTCTCAGATGCAGTTGATTTATAAGGATAAATTACTCCATGATGGATGCTCAAACGATAAATATTCTATTTTATTTATATATCTGAGTTCCATTTTTTTTACCAGTAATAGTATTCCTTACTAATATTCATTAGTATTTCTTAAAAATAAAAAAAAATTATTTTTGACTTCATTTTTTTTTAGTTATTATGAGTGAAAAGACAAAAGGAATAGAACATTAATTTTTTTGAACTATGTACGTAAATATCTATGTATTGGGGGAAATTCTGGGGTACATTAAAATAAGCTGTTTGTAAGATTAAACAAAGTGAAAAAATGGAGTTTTTTGACGAATGGGTTCCACTCTTAAGGCTCCATTTTGATTTCTCAAATCTAGATTATTTTATCTATTAGAATTGAAAAAAGTGCATCCAAAAGAGTAAAAAATTCTGAAGATTTCTTGTGGAATTTAATTTTGCCATCGATTTTTAAAAATATTTTTACTCTTTTGTTAATGCTTGGTTTCTGGTTTTCCGGCTTTCAAAACAAAATAAAATAAAAATATTTCTTAAAAACGAGGGAAGAAATGTAATTATACAAAAATCTTCATTATTTTTTGCCTTATCGGTCGCACTTTTTTTTCTAATCAAATAGATAAAATAGTCTATATTTAAATAAGAATTTATAAATTCTATAGGATTAACATAACATTCAAAAACTAAAATGGCTGACATACGAAAACATCAAGTAAGAAATATTTGTGATTCAGAATTTAAGTAGTTAAAACACTGCACATAAAGTCTTAATTCATATTTAATAATCAAGGGTCTAAATAAATTGTAACATGAAATTCTGTTTTGTAATTTTTCATAAAAACTAAGCGTAAAGTATATAGAGTAAATTTAGTAGTTGAAGTTTCTTCATAACATTCATTTTCATCCTGTTTTGTATATAGATCTAAAAATAACGAAATCGTTTTTTTTTCCAACACAGAGCAATCGTAAATTTAAGTTTACAAACTTTGAAATCTTGATTCTTTGAGCAGTTCTATGTTCGAGGACGTAATACTTTAGAAGGGTTTGAAAGCAGAGTGGAAAGTCTTCTGAAAAAATGAAAAGCAGAAGCAAAATTCTCTCTTTAATAGAGGCTTTCCGATTGGAGGGAAAAGTAGAAAGGGTGAAGGGAAAAGACAAGGAAAGGGGAGAGGGGGTGAATGATAAAAGATTAAAGTTTAAATCGAATTATTTCTTTCATTTCATTAGAGGAGCAATTTCGAGAACTCCTTTTTTTCCTCTCCTCCCCACTACGTCTTTTCTTTCCTGAAAATCGAGCATGGGAATGAAAATTCCTCCCCAAAAGCGGAAGCAGCGCTGTTTTTAATGAAACAAAAGTAATAAGGCTTTTTGTTCCTCTTTCTCACTCGTTAATAATTTTGTATTACTGAAGAGCAAAGAGTTGGAAAGTTTTTTTTTTTTTCTTCTTTTTCTTAAATGCTTTTTTTTTTCTTTCTTTTTTTCTTATCATTTGTTCCAAAAAGCACTTTAAGGCCTTTTGTACGAAATTGCACATTTTTCATCTAAATTAATGATAAGTTTGAAATAAGAAAATATGAAGAGGAAGTGGGAAGTGTATGTGGAGAAAAAAAAAGGAGCAGAGATCTAAAGCGAATACCGTATATTACCTATTTTACGTCTGCACGGCATCATCTTTTTGGTCTCTTATACGTTTAACAGCTTTCGAAGAAAAAATAAATATGCGAGAGAAGGGGGAAAAAATAGATCGGGAAAATTTGTGTCGTATTCTGAAATTACTATCTTGGAAAGGTAGTCAAATAACTAAAATGAAACTAGTTTTGAATTAAGGAAATAATTGCTTTCCGAGTCCCTTTCTTGAAAAACTCACGCGCATCTTAAGCATAATTTAGAGATTTTTTTTTTATTCCGGTGAGGCGAGGGAAGAACTGATGAGGACTCAAGCTGGAAGTTTTCTTAAGCAATTGGTTCCCGAATTCCGTTAAATTGACTTCGATCTTCAAATCCTTCTATTCCTTTTTTTATTAGTAAGTAAAATAATTTTAAGTTTTGAACAATTTCTTAAATTTCTTACCAATGGTCTTAATGTCGGAACAAATTTATAGACGATTAATCATGCACTAGGGGGTCAAAATTTTAAAAAAAGGGATATTTTTGTGGCTTTATGGCTCATTATTCCACTTTTGGAGCAACGCCATAAAATTCTATATCAATGAGAAGAATTTAATCAAAAAGGTTTTTATAACAGCTTTTTTTAAATAGTGAGTAACTTAAATCAAATATTATAACAGAAGGAGTCATTGAAAATGCGCATAAGGATACAGATAGATTAATACTTATAGAGAAGAATTTTACAGTTTATATTTATATATATATATATATATATATATATATATATATATATATATATATATATATATATATATATATAATTGTTGAAAGCTTGTGCAGATCATTTGCAGATAATTATGAATTATTAATCCTGTTTAGAATAAGAACAAAAAGTAGTTTTAAGAAATTATATTTCAAAGGAAATATCGGTCTAACAATAATAAAATATTTGTTCTCCAATTTGGTACAAGATAAATCGCTTACGCTAAAATTTATTGAATTAAAAATTACTATATCAAAATTATCGAACGTATAATCAAAATTTTAATAAAGGAAGTTCTTTTTCAGTCAAATTGTTCTTATTTTACATAAAGGAATACTGTAAATTTCTAATAAGTAACGGAACATACAAGTAAAGTGTAAATTTTTGAAAAAATGAAAGAAATCATATATCGCTTTTATACATCATTTTCAAAACAAAACAAAAAGCTTGAATTTTTCAAATTACCAATACTTAAAAAATAAGTAAATTTTAGACTTGTTTTTAGAATATATTGGATCAGTAACTTTTATTTTATTTCTTAAAGTAAAAAAACACAAAGGCTTTATATCACTGCATATATACAACACACATATATATATATATATATATATATATATATATATATATATATATATATATATTAGATAGGTCCATGGTAGTTTCATATATTTTTATATTCCTCTTGCATTTCATTAACATTCATGCGTCTGGGACTCAGTCGGTTTTCAGAAATTTAATTGTTAGTTTTAAATATTTTGTAAGATCTCATAATTACTTTTGTCAAATGATAACTCGGATGAAACAGATATAGCTATTGAATTAACTTATGTATAACTCCGCTGTGTGATTCATAAAATATTTTCTAATTAATTTGTAATAATTGCTCAAATTAGTTAAAAATTTGCAAAATCTATCAAGTATTAATATAAAACAAATATTTAGCTTAGAAGACATCTAAATTATCTGATTTAAAACTAGATATTTAACATTCTGTTTCTCAATTTAATATTTATACCAACATAAGAAAATATTAATTAAGCATTAATTTTTAGAATCAACATATATCTAGTAAATAATGTGAATGGTTTGATTAATTTAGATCGAATTTTTTTTTTTTTTTTTTTTTTAAATATAGATGCTAATTTATTTTTTGTATTATTTATTTTCCAATACAGATTTCCATGCATATGTTCGCTCAAACTTTTAACGTTTTGGAAGTTCTGTACAGTGTGCATTTTGCATCAATACTTAAATTTTTAAAAAACTCTCCTTTGTTTTGAATTCTTCTTATAATTAAGGGGAATAGCAAAAAAATTAGCTCTTCTTAATATATTTTTAATTGATGGTAAAATCTGTAAGTTTAAATGTAAATGTTCTTCTGTTTGAATAAATCTCTCGAAAAGAAATGACTTCAAATGTCTCCGAGGAAAAAAAGAATTACTTGAAAACAATTTGTTTGAAAAAATAACGATTCTGATTTGGTAATTATACTACTTGGAAATAAGCAATTACATTAAATAGCTCTGCTAAAAAAAAATGAACAATACGCATACTTAATGCGATTACTCTTTCAATGTTTCTTTTCGCTTAGAACAATTTTATTGTTTCCTTATTGTAAAATGTTTTTTACTGCAGAGTTTTACTTTGAAATTCAATTTTACTGGTTGCCGTAAAAGTTTGTTAAATGCATGACTTGGAGGTAAAAAAAGAGCGGCAACTAGCATCCAGGTGGGCAATTTGAATGGTTGATTGCGATATTTCCTTTCTTTTCTTTCATTTAGGATGAAAAAAAGGCAGCGAAATCGACTTTTTACTTCTGATTTAAAAGGGGGGGGATAGAACTGAATACATATTGCGATTTGCAGCTTTGTGTTTCCCTCCGTTTTCAATTAAAGCTCTAACACCGTTTCCCCCTTACCTTTTCAAGTCCCCTTTAAAAGGTCGACTTTATCGCTCATCGGGGGGAAAAAAGGCTGTCCTTCCCCTTACGAGGACTCTATATTTCCATTTTTTAACTTTCCATAAACAGCGCAAACTGACAAGCGGAAACAGTTCTCTCGCTCTCCCTTTTTGTATATTTTCTATTAAAAAAAATCAGTTTTAAAAATGTGATAAACTTTTCTAAAAATGCATTTGGAATTTCATTTTGAGTTTAAAAAAATGCGCCGAATGGATTTAAGGATGGAAGTTTATTTCAAAAACATATAAATGTAGAACAATGCATATGCTTGGGCATTTCATTCATAAGATAAGTCAAGAAGATGGGGAAAAAATTAAGAAGCAAGAATTTATGTCAGGAATAGGGGGGGGGGGGGTGATGAATATACTGGAGAAAATGTGTGTGTGAATATTTTCTATTTGACGTTTTTTGGAAATAACTGAATTATGGCTTGTTTACAAAATTAACTAATAACCAGTTTTCTTATTCATAATTTAAATAATTTTAATTTGATGGTTTTATACTATATTATATTTAAAATGTCAACAAATAAAATAGTGATTAAGGTTTTTAGTAAATAAAATTCATAACATAACGAAACTTGACCAAATTTCTAATAAAATATTCCTTGGTAGCTGAATGCATAGCATTTAACAAAAGGATTTAATGCTGTTTCAATAGTATTTGCATTTTGAAATAATACGATTTCTGTAACCATAACAACGAGATCATTATTTATAACTTCATTTCCTGAAAGATTCAAAAATCTATAGCTTATAAATTCATAAAAATCAAATAATTTGTTATAAGACACAAATTATAAATTTTTCTGCAAAACTTTTCTATGTTATCTCATTTTATTACAACTGATTCTCGAATTAAGAACTGGAAAATCTTTCATTACTCATTTATTAAAAACTTTTATTAGAATTAGTACCTCCAATTTCATAATATTAGTACGGCATTGCACCGAGATTAAATTTGTAATGTTTTACACATTAAAAAGGAAATGATAACATACACTGAAGCATTCAATGTGTTTTGAAACGTAGCTGAAAATTTAGTAGAAAATCGTAAGCAAATTTTTTCATTCAAAATTTTATGCTTCAAATATACTTAAAGATTTTTTTCCTCAAGGAATATCATGTCACTTTTTTAAATTCATGAAAGATTTGAACTAACTTGGTTTTATTTTTAACATTCATATCCTTTGAGATTGCTTCAGTACATTTTTGAAATTTTCTTGAGAAATTTATTTTCAAATTGACTAATAAAACACACTTTATTGAAATATTTACCTTACAGAAAAACTTAAACTTTTAGAAAATATGCTTACTTATTTCAAGAAAATAATTTTTCCAGACTTTATACTTTTTTGCATGAGATTATTCAGTTTTTATATGATTAAGAATTTCTACATCTCGAATTTGCTTGATTCATTTAATCGATTTATTTGATTAAGAATTTTTAAATCTTGGACAAATTTACGTTTCAGTAAGTATACATTTTCTGCAATTGACTTTCTTGAAAACATTCGGGATATTAATGAATTAGAAGCATCGCAGCACCTTCTGGATAAAGTATACACATTATTATTTCATATAGGAGCTGATTTTTGATATAAATTCCGGATAAAGTTTCATACTTTAAATTTCTATGCAGAATTTTCTTTTATTTCAACCATCAGAGCTTTCTCAAATATCAAGAAATACAAATTTAAAGCGCTTAGAGTTACATATTTTCACACATGTTTTCAATAAAAAAAATGTCTTATTTATTGGGAAATTTTGTAATGTCTTGGATTTAGTTTCAAGTATTATTCACCATTGTATAAGTATAATTAATATATTATCACTTCATACAAGACTTTAATTCGGGTTTCAAAGAATTAAAGGATTCACTGTATTATAAGTTATGAGAAGTAATTACGTGGATTTTATTCTTTCAATAAACTTGATATCTTGATGAATCAATATGTATTATTAGAAAATCTATGTATTGCCTTCTAATGATAGTTCATTTTCTTATTGAAGTTCGTTTCAAATAATTACAAAAGCAATAGATAGGACTCTATATATATTCAGAAGTAAAAAAAAAACAGGCCTTTTAATTTTCTTCATTTTTCCTTTAAAAATATAACACTGCGGTATTTGGATTCTTTTTCAACTTCCTTTCGATAAAAATTCGAAAAATCAGTTTTATATATTCTAAAATATCATAGAAATCTTGCAGTGTGAATGGCTTTTTATACATATCTCACTCCCATTTTTTTTAATATGTTTTCAATAGAAATGCTTTACTTCCAAATGAAAATCAATTTCCTCTATGTGAAGCTTTTAACGTGTTTTATTTCAAAGGTAAAAGGAAAAAAGGAATCACCAAAACTTCTCTTTCCTCTTTTTGAAACTATTTTCTTTCTCTCTTTTTCTCTTTTTCATTTGGAAAAAATATCCATTTTTCTGTCTGTGTCCTCTGAACACCGAAATAATCGTAGTCATTTCTTTTTCTTTCTGAAATCGCTAGTCGTTTTATAAGAAAATATTTTCTTTTTCTGGCCCTTTCAAAATCCTCAGCAAATCATGTTTTGTAAAAAGTTTTTGTTCTGTTCTAAACCGTATTTCTTATGAAATATCATTTATTTCCATTTTCTTGATTTCAGTAGATCTACCAGAGATTTTCTTGCATGCTTTCTAAAAATCAATTTTAATCCCTCTCTCACTTGAGAATCGAATAGCATTTCATCTTTTCTTCTTACAGGTAAGCAGAACTTCAGATGAGAGTTCCCAGAATCCAGCTAAATAGTGAAGAAAGTCTCAATTAGATATAGAGATTAATATCTTTAAGGTTGTCTCTATTAGCTCATGCTTTGAGAAGGCAAAACAAACTTTTCAAGTGATTTCTTATTTATTGGTATTAATGACAGTTCATGGGATTTCTTTGACTGAAGGTTTCTTTCTTCCTTTTTTTTATTAACAATGTAGGATGAGATAAATAACTATGGAGTTTTATTTCTCATTCTTGGAATAATGCATTGGAATCCTATAGTCAAATCAAATTTGAATCCTATTTCTTCTTATACTCAAAAATATCTTTTTTAATAATTATTCAGTAGATAATTTACACCCTTAAAAGTCTTAAATCTCTTATTTCCAATATCTAATTAAATTTTATAAACAGATTTTATCAAATATATGGTTTTCGATCCTGAAAAAATGAACTAGTAATCGGCATCTTTAGAAAGGATATTCAAGTACACAGAATTCGATTAAAAAAGTCTATATATAGACAATTCTAGTGATGTCAAATGGGAAAAAAACAAAGTAATGTTGATTCTTTGATTTGCTCGCTGTTGTTCAAAATATTTTCTGCAATGCTAAGCTTATGGGCGCTTATCTATTGTTTTACTTTAGTTTTTGTAAGTCAGACGGGGTAACTTTAGTTTGATAATTACTTAAAATTATTCACCAAAACTCAAGCGGTTTTTTCAAAGCTCACAATAATTTTCTACTTAAATACGTATTTTAAATAGATTACCAAATTTATCTTAAATCAAGATCTGTTATTCACAAAAAAAAAAAAAAAAAAAAAAAAAAAGAATCCTTTATAAGCGAATTGATATATTTCCCTGTTAATATTTTAAAAGATCGTTAGCAAAATAGAAGTAATTTGTTAATTTGAAAAATGAGCTAATAAGAGCTCTTATGAAAAAGAAAATAAAAACTTGGAAGCATAGGAAATCCACGAATTAATTATATTTCTTGGTATATACATCATATTCAATAAATTAAAGTCTCGCCTTTCCAATAACTAAATCAAAAACTTTATTACAGATTTTATTTAAAGTATGAATTCTCTAATTATTACAAAGTATTAACAGAAAATAAAACATTGTTGAACAATGTATGCAAATCCAAAGAATTCAACAAAAACGCTATAGACATAGATGGTATATAAGTTTAATCAAAGATTTGAAAAAAAAATCTCTGCTTTTTTAGCCAAAAAATAAATGATGTTGCTATTTTTAAGAACTGAATTCTTAATAATTGGATGCACTGCTTGTTATTGAGCTTGGGTGTTCTTTTTTTTTTATCCATATTTAGAATTCAAATATTTGTCTTTGATTAACATGATTCAGTATTGTTTCCTCACTATCCTATTTAGAATCCCCTTAGCCGATCAATTATCCCTCACTAGCGTCCTTTTCATCAAATAAATAATTTTGGGAATATTCTTAAATTTTCCTTACCTGCAAATAGGTACCATGCAGGTAAATCTTCAGTAAGCATGAGCTAATTGAGACTATTTTCAAATATTGTAAAAGGTACTTATAACATTGGTATCATTCAGTATTAAAAGAAGAAAGAAATACATTAAATAAATTCACAGTAATGTTAAATTATATGAGGACACATTTTTCTTATCGAGAAAAGTTACCTGGCACTTTATATCCACAATTTCCTTAGATAAAATACTTTTTATTACTACCTACCTTTCGCTAAGGAAATAATTCTCTACTTTTGATCTAATTAATTTTAATAGCATAATTTTTGTGTGATTTAAATTCTTAGCATTCATTTAATTAATTATTATTACATTTGTAAAAGTATTGTGTTTTTTTATATTATTATATTTGAATATAAATTTTCTTATCGTTTTTTAACTTTTTTGAATTCATACAAATAATTGAGTACTAATTTCCTTTAGAAAAAGAAAGCTCTGAAAAATAATTTTTATTCATATAATGAATAATATATAAATAAATAAATTTTGAGTTTCTTTTGGAAATTGGTAATTTAATTACTTAGCGGTTGTTTATTTTGTAAATGAATGCAGCTGTAACATTGTTATTTAATTGAACATCTATTTTAGTGATTGAATGTAGTTTTTGATAGAGTCAAATTAAATATTTGATTTAGACTCTACTGACATAATTTTTAATACTATTTTTTTGTTATTTATATCTATACATTTTGTCTTTAACATAGAGATCTGAGTATTGCAAGCTTCAAATTACCCGAGAGCATATTCCATTTTTCCATGCAAAAAATATAACTAATTTTATATCAGTTTTATTTTCCAAGTATGAGTGATACATGTAAAAAATAATAAAAGATGATAATATTTATATATGTGATTAAATTTGCGGTAATATTTTATTCACTGTTGAAAACATTTGTGTCTTAATGCAAATAAATTGAACAATGATAAATTTTGAAATTTGTGACAAATTTTAAAGAAAAAAAATGTAAAAATTTTTTGCTTAAGACTAGTTTTTAAAATTGCTCATTATTTTTTTTACGAATAAATTTTATATTATAACAGCGACAAATGTATATATAATTTTAAGTACTTATAAAAATTTTGTGTGATTTTATTAATGTGAAAACATGTACTTTCAGGGAGTATACATAAAGAAATATTTTATATACTTAATAAAAGAATAAGCACTATAAATCTGAGCATAAAACCTTAAAAGAGATATATAATTATAATTAATGAATTAAATTTAACGACGACAACGATTTTTATAAAATAGGAAATAATGTATAAATATATGAAAATTCTTACCTTTGAGAGCTCCAAAAATCCTTCTGATTTCATTCTATAGCAGCTGGAGTTGCATTTCTGTGTGCGCACTTGATTTACTTAAAACCATCCACCTACCTCGAGTGAGTGAAATGTTTGTTGTTTGCATGTTTCAAAATAAATTTCTTTTGGCTTGTCCGTTGATTGAATTATTATTTTCATTGATAATTTTGACATGCTTTCAAGATGTGCATTTAAACAGAATGAAAACTTTATTGATACACAAAATACAGAGTGCATATAAGTTTATTATTTATGTGATTACAAAAATTGCTGTTGTTTCTTTTTTCATAGTCTTAGGAATCCTTTTGAATGAATAGTAAATAAAAAAGTTCAATCAAATCTTTTAAATGAATATAATACGTGATCCTAAAAAATGGTATGCTATGTTATATTCGATTTGAAATTAACTTATTATTGATTCATTAACCGTTTCATATTTTGAGTACCTTTTATAATTATTGGTTACTAATGATACTTTCAGTAATGTCGATGAATCCGTTTTCTGAAATTAGAATTCAATAGCAATAGAATTAATTCCTTTACTCAGAAATTATTTCATTCAGAAGCAAATTTTAAATCACCCAATCAATGCAAAACTTTTGTAACTTTTATTTAAAATTATAAGGTTAAAAAATAAAATATTATCAGTTTTTGGAATACCAAAAATTAACAGTTCATATTAATTCATTTTAACTATTATTATAAGCCTATTTCAATTTTTTTAAATTAAATATTATGCATTGAATGGTTTATAAGTTAAATGCTTACACAACTAAATTCTTATTTGAGAAATGTCTTGCTTTGAAACTAGTTTTAGAAAAACTATAATTCTCTCCTAGCTTTATTTTTTTTATTAAGAAAATTTTAATTTATTTAAAACTATCACAGCTTCATTTTTTAATATGAAGTAAGATGAGTTCAAAATCATCAATCGCTTGTAAAATGAATATATTTCACTGCTATATCAAAATTTAGATGGTATCAGGCAATGCATTGTTTTTTGAAATAATAAATGAGATGCATTTCAAAAAGCATCATTATTTGCTTAAATAAATATTTTTTGACAGCATTGCTGCACTAAGGAACTTCCTTAAAAGAAATGTTCACAATTCAGATTTTTTATTGCTGTTAGTTTTTTCCTGCTCGGTGGTGGGTACATTTGCCAAAGATAATTACATTATATCGAAGTTTCTCATTTTACACTTTCAGAAATGTCCGCTGAGAAGTCTTGTATAGCTTTCCTTTAAAATGAATTTTTTCGTAAGTAAATATTTGTATTCGGGATATTAATTTTTATTACCGAATACATTTTGAGATTTTAAATAAATAATTTCAAAACAATGAACTTCCTTTGTTTAGAGCTTTAACGAAGGGAAAGTAGTGTTTCATTTTCGTTTCTGAATTAGGTTATTTAATTTAACGAGAGAAGTCTGAAATCATTATAAAAACGAGGAAAGAAACTGCAAAGTAATATATTACTATGGCTGCCAAAGTAACTTGGAAGACTAGAAATGTTATTTTCTGGTTAAAGAGAAGAGGTTTATTTTAAGGTTTAGTTGTAAAATACAATCTGGAACTATGTTATATTCATCTTTTTAGAAGTAGTGCCTTACCATGTATAAGTGGCACCTTTATGCAAAGTTATTGTTAAGTTCCTCAAACCCAATTAACTATGCAACCCTATTACAATTTTTTTACTTATTTAGAAATAAAATATAATGGACTAAATTTGTAAAAATAAAATATACTAAATAATTTATTCATTCATTTTTCTAAAATGGTACAATAAAAATGTTTTTTTCTTCCAATTTAATAGGTATAAATTGATTAAAATCTAGTAGATATTATTTCTTCAAAACTACAGTTTTCCTATAAAATTGAAAAGCATGATTTTTTTCCAGCTTTATTTCTATTTTAAAATTTAGCAAAAAATATCTTTATATTTAATATGATTGAACTGATAAGTTTATAAATGACAGAGGAAGAAAAATTAACAGGAATATACATTGAAAATAATTAAAAATTAAAAATTCTACAGTGATTACTGTTTCACATCAATTATCTAAAAACAAATTTCTCTTTTATCATTCGCACACATACACAGAATTAAACCATTACATTTCTCAGTTAACTTAGGGCAAATTAAGATTTTTTTTTGTTACTTCATTGAATTTCAACAATTGAGCTTATATTTTTCAGGAATTGAAGACATTTGTGAAAATCTCAAAGCTGTATACTTATTCTTACGGCTTTTGATGCAACAAAATATTAAGCCAAATTTTAATACCTTACGTTTTTCAAATTATCATCTGGTATTGATATTGTTGACACTTGTATTAAACTTTCTAAAGATATAACAAGAGTAAATAATTTTATATTAATTTTAGATCCGCAAAACTTCTTTCTCGGGAGGATACATCAGAAACTCCTGATGAAAGAATAAACATCTAATGTGAAAATATACTTTTAAATGAACAGCCTTTAAAAGGAAATTATAATCAGTAATTATACAAAAATTAACTATTTTTATGCTAATATCTTGATCATAAGATTGGCATAAAGCACATTGTTAATGTAACCTATATAAATTAAACTTATCATACATTCCATCTTTGATTTAAAAATATTAATAATAATTTTAAGACGATGTAAGGTACTATTGTAAGAAGGAAAAAATAAACGAAATAGGAATTTAAATCCCCGTAAAATCTTCGTTTCAGAATGTTTTAATATTATGAAGCTATTTGGCTGATTAGTAATTTTTCAAAATGACTGCAATGACGAATATATTTATAAAATATTTAATTTTATTTAAAAATATGCCCAATACTCACATTTTTTTTTCTAAAGCAGCCAATACGCCCTTAAATAGAGCAAAAATAAAAATTGTAGCTATTACCTAACTTTTTGACTATGCATATGGGGGAGAAAAACTGTCTTTTTATTCTAGTTGTGTCTAGAGAAGTAAATAACAGAAAAAGACAGATCGGTGCTTTTTTTCTTTCTTTTAAAAAAATCTAGGTGTGTAATATCATACTTAAAAAAAAGTCTGTTACTGGGAATATGTCACTTTAAAAGTTTACATTATACATAAATCAATGCCATTCCCCAGATCTGTTTAAGTCAACACGATTCATTCATTTATTTTTTATAGAAATCTGAAAAAAGCTTGTTACTTTATTTTATAATCCTTTGTTTTCTATTTAAAATTATCTAGCTGGTAGGAAACTATAATTACAAGTTTTTTCCCATTTTAACTTCTTATTATTGAACAGTGATAACAACTAGTGATTAATGACATACGAATACCATTACTTTTTTTTGCTTCTGGTATTTGTTATTTTTTAATACCAAAAATGTACCTCCTTCAAAAACTTTAAAAAAGTGTTATTTTAAGAGAAGGTGAGAAACCAATATTTAAATTTCTACCTTGAAAAATTTGATACTAGGAAATGAGAAACAAATTAGAAAATGAAACTTATCAACTAAAAACAATATATTTTTAAAGAAAAAGTACCCAATAAGATGATAAAAATTACCTAAAATAAAACATATAACAAATTTAATACTTTATTAAATATATTAACAAGCAAAAGGAGTCCTGTGTTCAGTAATTATAAAACTGAAAGCGAAGCACGGGAAATATTTTTTGTTTAAGATATACTACCCTTCAAGTGACAGTAGTCATTTTAAATATAAATACGCGTTGATGTTCAGAAAATGCTCTGTAATACTTTTGTACAGTCTAATATGAAGTATGCATTTGCTTTACTTTTTCTTCATACATAGATTTCGAATTTCAAAATTTTAAAGAAATCTGCAATTTTTTATTATTTTAAAGTGGTATCCTCTTTTGATGAAGCACCTTAGATCGCATACCCACACGGAGTGGAGCAATGTGGGAGAACAGTAAAAAACATAACTATTCATTAAAACATTATTTTTTGAACATATCACGGCTGCTTTCGTTTGAAGCGTACTAGAATTGTCTTTTTATATTCTGTAAGTAAATGTTAAATTAGAAACTGAATGGTTTTAAGTAAATAAAAAAAGCTACGCATTAAATTATTTTTGTTACCGCTTATAAATTTGTGTTCCTCAATATAAGTCTATTTAATTCTATTTAAAATTAGATAGGCTTAATAAACGAAAACTGTTTTACTTTGAAAATCTCAATGAATACGTTTTATTTTATTTTTTTTATTGTAATTCCAAAAAAAAAAAAAATCTTTATTTAAAATTTCTAAATTTAAAAAAAAAGGCTAAAAACATACCTAATATAAATGAAGCAAGATATACTGATTAAAAATGTGGGGTAAATGAGTGATATTTCTTATAGAATTTACTAATTAGATTACTAATAACTCTTTAGTCTTCAGCTTTACTATAATTTCCCTACAATTGTCAATAGTAAACCAAGTCAATGAAGTATTTAAATTCGGCCTTTTTTAATATCAAAAATATCTTAGGGATCTCCAAAATTAGTTTTTAGTCTTCTTTGTGCTTTTTAGAGTCATTATTATTCTCTTTAAATCAACTACTTAATCAATGCATGTTTTAAGACATTTGCAGAGAATTCAAAATACGTATTGCAAATGTTTTTTTCTTGTGAAGGGTTTAATTTTTATTACTTCGAATAAGTTTCATACACTCGTTTCGAAAAAGAGGAAAACTCGCTTATTTTTATTTTGCTTGATTATAATCTTTGTGTAAGGCTCGTTGATTACTTAGATTATATCAAGATAATTACAAAGAATTCCGCAAAATCTCTTCTATGGGAATTTTGAAAAGATCATAATTTTATATTTTGTTGCAACTTTATTTTAAGATAATACAATGAAATTTAACATTTTGATATGGTTTCTAAATACGTTTTTTAGATTTCTTTCATACATTTTATAATTTTTTTCATATTAGTGCTTTTTAAATAAAAATGACTATAATTTGTACATATTCAAACTCATTTCTCGGAAACAAAACTTTAATTATAAACCCATAAATAATGGTACAAATTCAAAAATAAAATATGTAGCAAAGAAAGATAAGATTTTTACAAAATCCTCACTTATTTGTGATCAATGGCCTAATGATACTTTAATGATACCTCTTGTGCGGTTCTGCTCTGAATTTCAAAAAGGTCTATTCTCTATTCGAATCAGCGCACGTTCACAAACACGTCATACTAAAATATGATTAGTTGAAAGAAATGAAAGGATTGGCAAATCATATTCGCTCTGATTATGTTGAAATGTCAAAGGCACAAACAGCAGCCATTTTTGACCATTATAAAATCAATTTAATAATTACATTTCTAAATAAAATAGAACTAAATTATATCGAATGAGTTTCATTGTTTTATGACCCAACTCATTTAACTGAATTAAGTTCGTATTAAGCAGTGATTTTTATTAACAATAACAATTCTTTTCGAACTACATTATTTATTCGTTTATTTTAATTGAATTAATTTGAATTAATCTGTTACAAATTTGTGTCGTACCAGATCATTCATATTATTTAGGAAATTCACGAAAAATAATTTCATCCTCTTAAATATTTAAATTGAGTGGTTCAGTATTTCATATATTTGTAAAATTTAATCTGATTTTCTTATATTTCATATATTTGCATCAGTGCTTAAAACCCGAAATTTAGAAGGTAAACTATTGAGTGGCTGGTTACTGAATGAAATGAATTTAACATTTAATCACTTTAAAATAATTTAATAGGAGAAAAAATAATTTTTTATTCCTTTCTTTTTCTTTCTAAAATTCTCTCATAAAAAACACATTAATTATTCTATTTTTTTGCTCAAAAGACTTACAAAATGTGGCAGTTGGAAAAAGGCATCTGTTTAGAATTTGGTATCAAATTATATAATACAAATTTTAAAGATGTTAACTTAAAATTTTAAGGGTTTGGTTTTTTTTCAGTTTATGACATAGAAATAGGTGATAGTTTGAATACTTCAAAAACATGTAATTTGTTCAGGTAAATGACTATGTCATATAAAAGCATATCAATTTCTTAAACATTGATACAAGCAACTCTAATTTCATATTAAACCTTCAACCGGGTTCCCTTTCCTTACAGCAAATTATGTTCCTCATTTTTTTTTTTGTATTATTTTCGAAGTATTAAAAAGAAATGTTCATAATATACACATCTTAAAAGATTTTACAATAACAAAGACAGCATTGTCTCAAAATTTAAATTTTAAAATCAAAAAATAATTATATATACTGAAAAATTATGCAAACATAATTTAAACTTTTAATTGTGCGTGCGCTTCCTTGAAAGTGAATGCGCGATAGCGTATATTTTAAAATATAATAAAACAAGGAATTATGTGTATAATAAAAATATATGCAGACCGTGAAAGCTTTCAAGACCTCGATTTTTTCTAAAAAAAATTAAGGATTAATGAACAAACTTCTCAATAATCAAATAATTTATTCGAATGTTTGTTCCTCTCTATCTTGTATCGTTACCTTATCCCCCCCCCCCCCCCCCTTTTTTTTTTTATAATATGCTTTCATTCCTTTCTTTTCCTCAAAATTTTACCTTTATTTTACTTGAGATCAAACATTCCCTGCAATATTTAAGAGTCACACTTTACAGTAATTTTATAATAAAAAAAACCAGAATTAATTATTCAAATAATTCATGGATAAAACTGGGCATTTTTTTGTCTAGTTTTCGTTTCTCCGAGCACCTCTAAGCCTCGTTTCCCATAAATAAGCAAATAAAAATAGACGCTTGGCGTCCAACAGGAAACATCACGAAATTTTACGTCCATATTTACCCAGAGACCCCCACACGTGTGTAACTGTTATATGTATGATTAAAGGTGCCTGCTTAATATAAAGATCACGCTTCTGTGGCCTGGCGTTTTCACAGGAGAAAACTATCAATGTTATACGGCAATCAAAATGAGATTAATGGAAAAGTTTCAGAACCGAACGTTGTTTTCGCTATGGCTGTGATAATTTTCGTCACTTTTCTAGAATACGCAAAGAGGCGTTGGCATTGCTTTCCCCCCTTTGTTATGAGCGTAGAATGTGAATGAATGTCATTAAATTTAATAACCATGCGTTATTTTGGTTTATAAAATTAATTTCGTTAATGTCTCAACTGTGAGAGAAAACCTTCAGTAAATTAAAAAATAAAGAGAAAATATTCTTAAGAGACTGAATATGAGAAATAAATTTTAAGAATTATGAGTCAAAAGTTTTATAACCTAAGAAAAATCTGAATTTAGTTCACAGGAAGGTTGTCGATTGCATCATTAAAGGTCCTGTATCATATTTTAGATGTGTAGCATGTGCAATTTTTATGAAAGGGTTAGTAAAACATATATTTACCGAGCCGAGCCTAAATTTCATTTTTAAACAGATTAAATGATCTTTTTTCAAAAAATTCTATTTGAAAAATATGAATTTGAATTAATAATTTGGAAAATGGTTATGAATAAATTACTTGAATGTAGATGATTAAGAATTAATTACTATTTATCAGTGCTCCTTTATAAAAGCGAATCATTTTAAGCTAAATTTAGGGGAAAATTAATTGAATTTCTCTCAAACCTTTTCCATTTTTATGGAAAAAAAAATTGCACATCTTTTCTATTCTGAGTAATTTATCCACTATTTTAAAGTTCATAATGCTGGAACTATAAGTGAAGTAAACAAAAAATTGATTTTTCAAAACACACATAATTTTTTCTTTAAGACCCACATGCTTACATCTATGAATAGCTTTTATGAAAAGTTAAACAAAATTTAAAAATTACATTTAAATATATATAGTATGAAGTGTTCAAATAATGAGAAACTGGATACAACGGTAATCTATATTATAATAGTAAGACAACACAACATCTAGCACAAGCAACAAAAGCTGAAACAAAAAATAAACAAGCAAAATCGAATTGATTAAGTCTCTTCGCTTCCACTTTTAACGTGCAGACATCACAACGAATAAAACAAAAACCCTTTCAGTACGTTTGAATATTTCTATAAAGTATCAAATTCATCTGGGAAAAAAATTCCTCACATCTAATCCTCCGTACACGCTCAATAAAAATTGCACCTTATCCTTGTTATTATCTCATGTTGTCATTTTCTAAGTCTCACCGCTTTCTAAGTGTAAATGTGTGTAAGGCAGCTGAATCCATCCCGGTTGTTAAACACAGTTTACTAACGGTCGCTGGTGCTTGCGTGCTTTATTAAGATCGTGACTAAGCGAAAGATGCGTGGCTAAGAGAGAAGAGGACTCTAACCTCTATCTCTAACACGATCTTTAAAGCTTGGACGAAAGGATGTTAATTTTTGCTTTCGGCTTCTGCTCTTGTTAATATGTTATAAATCGTCCAAGATATTTTTATATATTTAGACTGAGCTTTCAGGGTCGTCTGTGTTTATCAAGGGAAATGGAATGTCGTCTATCTCAATATTATAACATCTGAAGTAACACTCGTAGCTGCAGTGTTATGTATGATTGCAAACATGAAATGACCGCTAAATTCGTGCTTTAGATATTTCATTACGTCGTTTCTGGGTATGAAAGGGTATTTTTCTTGAGGAATTTTACACGTTTGGAATTTTGTTTAAAATGTTTGTGCGGCATTTTGTTCAGTGAATGAAAATAAATGTAATGGAACCTATTACTTAAAATTGTACTTTTTGGTTAAAATAAATCATTATATTAAAACGCTTTAAACAAATTATATGAATTAAATTTATTTTATATTTTGATGCATTTGTTTTAAAGCAGTATTTGTCTAGTTGTGTATAAAAAGGCTTCGTGTAATCAAACGATGGGGAAAAAAAGAGGCTGTTTGATAAAGCCGTATCACGACTGATATAAAGAGTTAGTGTCATCATTATATCCTTTTCACAGCAATAATGCTTTTGGAATACAATAATTATATTTTAAATTACATAATAATATAATCAAAATCAAAAGCTCTTAAGAATACTGAATATCTTAAATTTTGAGAGACAAAATTGCTAAAAATGTCTGAAAAGAAATTTTGTTTGTATTTTCAATTTAACTATACGAGGCGGAAAAAATCCTTTCTTTCCTACGTTGAAGATCGTGTTAATGTTTTAAGACCTTCAAAAACGCTTTAAATTATGCTAATTTTTGATATTTCGTAATGAAGTTTTAAAATATATGAAAATACCACAGTGAATGGGAATTTTGAGAAGTTTTGCTATTGAATGTTATCAACAAAACTTGAAACTCAAGTGCCTCTTATACACTTACTACTTACTCAATTATAAATAAGTCAAAAACATAATCAGCATTTGATTAAGCCACTTAAATTCTGATGGGGAGAAAAGAAGTTTAGTTCTGACTTAGATTCATTCAATAAAAACCACAAAGGGCTCCATTTGAAGCAATGATTGCATCATAAAATATTCTCCAAATTTTTTTTATTATATATAACAAATACACAATTTAATTCAACTAGTTTTTATAGTTCTCGAATCATCCGTAAAATTCTCCAAAAACAGTTGAAACATATTCTTGATAATGAAGTCTTCATAATGACTCTTGTCTATGAATTCATCAAAAATGATGTTTAATAAGCAAATTATTAATTAAAAAACCAAGTTTTTACATGAATAACATTACAAGCTGTGAAACTATCAGTAATCACTTCAGTTTCTCTTAATAGTTATTTTTTTTAACAAAAAATATTCATGTTTTTGGAAGGCTTTTTAGTTTAGCATAGCTGTACAACAAAAGACCTGTTCTTTTGACTCCTGCATTCGTCTATAAAGAGTAGAAGCGTTTTTCTATCAATCTAAGTTAATATTTTGCCTCATGTTTATATACTTAAATGAATATGGAAACAAAGAGTAAATTAAACAAATATTTAAATCAATAGGAATTTACATAGTTTTCTTTCGTGAATTTTGTATGAAAAATTTTCTGTATAACAATATCAACAAAGCATTTATCAAGCTTAATGTAAAATAGCACGCTAGGAAAAAACCACTTTTGTAAGTATCAAGCTAATAATGTTTTTAAATATGTGCCGAAAATCACAGTCCAGGACACCGAACATTTATTCATAGACTTGTTCATAGTGAACGGTAGTACAATCGTCAAGCATCAGATACGATTACGTGAAGCTCTACAGATCAATGCACAGTTCATTGAACTGACACTTCAAAGGATACCGTACTCTTTATGGGAGGGATCGGGTCCTCATCCAGTGACCAATGGTGATTGATGATACGTTATGATTGACATCTCACCTGCTGTCCGCTTTCCTTTTTTAGATTCAGCAATCTCACTTTGATGTTGAATGGTGGCAGTGTGAAAAGAGACTTTTCACAAAGAAACGGGAATAAATAGTAAATGATGGAACTGTGATTATGTAACTTTTTTTGGGCACAGTAATTTATTTGATAAGGGCTTTGCTCCTTAAAGTGTCCAAAATTACGAATTAGAAACAAGAATAAACACACATTCAAACTGGAGAATCTTCTTTAAATTACATTTAATGAAGGTTTGAATCTTAATAACTTCCGATTTTTGACATGGGCGCCGGCATCTAATTATCCACCTGGTTCGATGGGCATAAATGACAGAAGATAATTTCTACTTTCTTCAGCACATTTTGAATTGTAGTTATTCAAAAGAAAATAAGCGATATAAATATGTTTTTTTTTTCTTTCTCGTTTATTTCATAATGAAATTTTTACTGGAACAATCAATAAGGGAATTCATGTACACGCTAAATCTCTTGAAGTCCCAAGTCCTCCCGTTGGCGTGGTGTGAAAGTTTGGAGAGGAAAGTGCCAGCTCTAGAGTTGTCATCGTCACTTGATCGAAGTTATATATGAAGAGATGTCTCCTATAGTTCTCGCATTGCTTCTAAGTGTGACGTTAATAAACAATTAATTAGTCAAAAAAGGATGGGATTCAGATAATATAGAGCATGCTAGCTGCAATAATGGCCATTTTAAGCATATAAACTGCAACATACAGGGTTTCCAAAACTCAAGAGAAAAAATTTAAGGGTGATAGAAAATATCTAAGCAAGATATATATATTTTCACCAGACAATGCATGGAGGTGGAGAGCAAGGGGTAAACGGCTAGACGGCGCTGTAATGGAAAGCGTAAATCACGAGTTTTCTTACACATCGGCATTTCCACCATGGATTTCAGAAGGCATGGTGGCATACAGTAATGAGGAAAAGGAGATGCTTTCTGAAATCCATAGTAAAAATGGCGATGTTTCAGAAAACTCGCGCTTTATGCTTTCCATTACGGTGCCGTCTAGCGGTTCACCGCTTGCTCTCCGCCCATGCATCGTATAGTGAAAATTGCTTGTTTAGATATTTTCTATCACCTCTTAAAGTTTTGTCCGTGAGTCTTAAAACACTATGTACACCGAAATTTATTTATTCATGTTGTTAGTACTTAAATAAATTAAGTAAACGAGCCAAAATTAATTGTTTTGAAAGATATTTAAGATACTAATTTAAAAAGTTAATGATATCTTGCGAAAAACAAATGGCTATTTACAATATCTCCACCTTTTTTTGTGATTTTAGAGGCCTTATTCTATTCTATCTGAATTTCTTTTTAGGATCTTGACAGTCATCTTAATTAATACATTTAAGGGGGAAGGGGGGGGGCAGGTTTCTTTTTTCTTCTAAAGTGAATTCCCTTCGTCTCTTCCTTTTCGGCTCCTAACAATATTTTTAACTCATTGAACACTTTCAGAAAAATTCGAGATTCTGTGAATATTTTATTATGCATTTCAGTGCTAAAATAAAAGTACTGAAGAAAATAATTTTCTTTCTCTCTCTTTCCATGTCAGTCTCCTAGCTTCAAGTAAACACTAATTTGAGCAAACGGCTCGCAGAACTTAGCAAAAAAAAAAAAAAAAAAAAAAAAAAAACCTAGGTTTCTGTTCTATCGAACTGGTTCGTTCCGTTTCGAAAGAACCGAAACCCAATTATTTTGTTTTAGCGTAAGGTTTTAATCATTCATGCTAAAATCAATCTCCAAGGATTAGTATATTGTTTTTTATTACAGTGCTTCAAGTTTAAGGGCAGCACGTATTTCTTCAACCTTTAAATAAAATGTACAATTTTTATTGACATTCCTTTCAGATAACATTTTTACACGTTATTAATAATAAAAAGTTAATTTATTTATTACGAGACTGAAAAGACTTATCCTTAAGTTTATACACACACATTTTTCTTTTGTTTCCGCTCATACATTTACAGTAAATTATAATTTGAGGAACGTAAAAAATATTTTTTTTTTTGTATTTAGATTCCCTAAATATACATTGAGAGGTTATTCTTTAAGTTTTTTACCGAATAATTTTATACTAATTTTTATATACATCACATAAAAATAAGACGAAGGAAAATTCATTCCATTCGCATTCGCAAAATACCAATTTCTTTTTTTTTTTCGGCATCTAGCACTAAAAATTAACAATTAAAATTTTATAGCGCTTCAAATAATATAACGCATTATTCCAACATGTTTTTACTTAAAAATTAATTCTATACTTCTAATTAAACACCTAAAATATGCTATTTGAATCGTTTTATAATTTCAAAAATTTCTGAAAATTAAGATACAGACCTATAATTTGTTATTTCGAAATAAGTGAAACTTAGTGAGCTGTTTTCTTTGAGATACATCACAGAAGCATTACTCCCCAGAATTTTTTAGAAATAATTTCTTCGTACGTTTCTATTCCATTCAATCTTGTTACAGGTCAAAAATTGGTTTTCCCGAGGCTTGCGAATAAAAGGGATCAGTTACTTCACCAAATGTTTCTTTTTTTTATCGCCAGTGCTTTACTAAAATCGTGATATCTCTAGTGAACAACGTATGGATAAATGTGGATTTTTTTTCCTACAAATTGCTTTGCCCCGTGTAGTCCAAATTACACTCTTTCAAAGAGCAATCGTGCCGCTCAGAGGAATATCATCTCGATTGTACTGATACGCAAACCTGTAATAATACCGTCAGCAAAATCTATGTTTAAAGACTCATTAGGGAAACCAGGTTTTGATATTCGTCTCTGTCTACTTGTTGAGAGATGCTCAGGAACTATATATACTGAAGCTATCCTAGATAAAGCAATTGTTGCAAATTCTATTGGATATTAACATTATCCTTTTAAAAATTAATCGTTCTAAATACCAAAATAATCCTGGTGATTGTAACTGAAACTGAAGATAGTAAATATAATAACAAAACAGAGTAATGCGATTGAATAAGATTAATCAATCCATAATTTTCAAAACGTCATTCCAAATTTAGCTAATCATGAATTTTTTTGTAATGTAAGTTGAAATTATTGCGTTTATTTGAAAGATTCGAAAGAATGGCTTCGTATTAATATTATTCTCTGCTATCGATATTATTGTTTGTAGACCTGTTGATGAATGATAAAAAAAATGGCAGGTATTTATATTATTGAAATAAAAGTATTTTAACTACCATAACACACATTGCTATACTCTTATAAATTTACTTTTTTAAGCCTTTCTAAGCAAATTATAATAATAATATTGCTATAACCTTCAAAACTCGATTATACTGATAGTTAAAATTACGCGATAACTCAAATTTGATACATATAATATTTTTGAGAATATAAAATATTCATTTAACTATGAATAAAATAAAATAATTAAGTCTTATTTGTAAAAGAATAATTAAAACTTTAACATGTAGAAGATTTTTTCGAAATTCCATCCCAAATTTTCTTCGTTTCCACCCTACTTTGTATTATTTTAAATTTAATACTCGCACTATATAATCATTTGCATAACTGATACCATTTACGAAATTTTCAGTTTGTTACGGTATTAGTCAACAGACTTTTGCATAATAATCTAGTTGTAAAAATTTTAATTAAACTATGTTTTTAATAAAAAATAGAAGTATGAAATATATAGGGATATGCATAAGAGAAAAAGTGCAACATGTTTTTAAAATATCGTTAGAAAAATTGCTTGCATCAAGCACTTGATTGAATACGTATTTCATTGCAAATAATTTTCTGTTTCCGCTAAATTGATTTTAAAAAAAAGAGAAGTTTTAAATGTTTTTTCAAAATATAAATATAAAAAATAACAGTTTTCTGTAACGTTACAAACACTATATAATCAATATCATATCTTACCAAATCATGGCTAAAGCATAATTTTTTACAAAATCTTTCAATGTATTTTATAGGTGATACAATTATGTTATCAACACAATCACGCCTATCTAAAAGTTTAAATTCTCATTTTTTGTTCCTTTATTATTATTATAAGAAAATCATTGATTGTTACAAGATATTAAACTTGTTAATTTAAGAAAGTTATTATTGATTCTAGATGATCATATGTTCTATCGGAGGTTAATAAAATCGCCAGTAAATGTGCTCACAGTCCCTAAGTTATTATAAACACGAGTTAGAAGGGTAAAATAAAACATCCTTAAAACAAAAACACTCTTTAATCGTTCTGATAAGATACCTTATATTAAAAAAAAGATTATAGAGAATAATTTTTACAATTATATTATTTATTTATATTTTTTTAATTTTAATAGTGGATTTATGCATGAAGTTCATATTGCTGATATATTGAAATATACCTTTAAATTACATTTAATGATAAGGAGAAGTATACAGAATGGTATTGTGATAATTATTATTAGCTGTTAATCTAAATTATCATGAATGTAGATGGTAAAAAATACTATGAATGGCTTTCGAATAATCATTATAATTTTAAAGCTTGATAAATCCCTAAATTATTGCTTATAATCAGCTGTTATTTCACTATTCACGCCCTAAAAACATTCAATTAAAAAAATTATATTCAGTAGAGAATAAATCTTATTTTCCTCTATGTTTCTGGATAAAATTTATTTTAAAAATAATTTGATATTTTTAAAAAAGTATTTTTTGAAAAATTCTTGTATGACTTAAACGTAGACGCAATCCATAAGGTAGCTATTTTTAAAGTTGATCAGGAAAAAAATATTACAATAAAAATGTTCAAATTAAAAATTTATAATTCCTTCGTCGAGTCTTCAAATCAGTTAATAAATTTTTTGTCCATTAAATTTACTTTTGAAAAAGGAAACTGAGAATATCTACTACTTAAATATAGATTTTACTGAAATTTTTAAATATAGATATACTTCTAAGCTACACTAAATTTTTCTAATATACAACGGCAGTTTTTTCATCTATTATTGTTGCTTGTTTTTAACTTTCTCTAATAATTAAGCTATTATAATCTTGAAAGTAAAATACAAAAAAGCAATTAGCCAAACACAGTTTTGAAGCAAAACTATTGTATAACAAATAGATATTTTGGCTTTAACATTGCAATTATCGTGTCAGACCTCTCGGATACATATTTTTTTAAAAAAATTCACGAAAGCTACTTACTCGTGATCGTATCAAGCTCTCTTTTCTTCTATTCCATTTGTCAGTTTATAATAAATAAGTGATTTTTAATTAAATGTTCTGTTCTGAGTTTTGTGTATTTAGTCGCCCCAAAGCTCGAAATAAATTACATCAAACAGTCAACCGTATATCTCATACATCAAAAATCAATCGTGTATCTCATATAACAAAAAATCAATCGTTTATCTCATATATCAAAAAATCAATCGTGTATCTCATATATCAAAAATCAATCGTGTATCTCATAGGAACAAGGCAACCATTAATACACCTCCTAATGCCGCAATCCTTGCAGTGTTAAATCAAGATATTAGCAAAAAAATGCAAGCGTTTTGATTATTTCCCTCTTTATAATTAACGTTAAACATTTTCTTTCAAAATTTTCTTAAGCCTTCCGCTTTCCTTGATGACACCCTTTCCTTTTCAAATTAGACAATTTCAGGAAAGATATTTATTAATTTATTTATTCCGGCCATTGTGAATATCTATATGTTCAATGTACTCCTTCGAAAAGAGTAAATGCCTTTGCTGTTAACCTTTTTTCATATATGAAACACGTCCAGCGATTTTTAGAATCTATTTTTAAAGCAAAAAATTGCTATATTGAAAATTAAATATTAGATTCGATGTGACAAATTAATATGGTTTTAATGGCTTTCATTCATTCTCAAAAAAGTGGAAAATAATAAAATTCTGGAAAAAAATGTGTTGAAAGATAGGATTAAACTATCCAGTATCTAAAAAAATTAATAAATCAACCCTACTGATTTTTAATAATAAATTTTGAAAGGAAAGAAAATAGCAAAACTTTAATGATCATAAAATAAATTGAAATAGGTAAGTATTTTGAGACATTAAAAGGCTCTAAAACAAATATTTTTTTTAAGAAAATAGTACAAGTAGCTATATTATAGTAAACAGATTATAAAAAAAAATATTTATTTAAATTATGCATCGAAAACTCAATTTTGTTAAATATCTACAATGGCTGATAAAATTTTTAACAATGTTAACAAAAATGAAAATTACTAGATGTTGGTTATCATTCACTTTTGAAAAAATTTGAACATGAAAGATAATTGTTCTTTATACTACTACTATACTATACTAAGTTACTATAAAACTAAATTATTCAATTACATAGTTATTATATTTTTCTTGAAACTTGCTTTTCACTTGCATGTAAATTGAGAAAATGGTAATATCATAAAGAAATATTGCATTCTTCTATGACTCAAGAAAAAAAGATTGTTTATTAACTTCACACTTAGAAGTAACACGAGGTCTATTGCGACGGACCTCGTAATTCTGAACCTCAATCAGGTGATGAGGATGACTCCTGAGCTGTCACCTCCCTCTTCAAACTTTCACACCATGACAACGGGAAGAGTTGAGACCTCGATATATTTAACACGGTAAGTCTTCAATGGCACCTGAGTTCGAGTACCCCTCTTGATAAAAACAACACCGGCCGTGAGTACACAACCATGATCATAAGGCTACCGTGGCCATTTCTATGCCTCAAAGTAGAAATTTACATTATCTTACAATATATGCATGCTTACATCTCTTAACTCTCTTCTTGATTACTCTATACTTTTTTTTCTGACATGCAGTTTTATTAAAAGTAATTTTTTGGTTCACTAACCTTGAAAGTAGCTTTTGGTACGAAGATAGCTAACGCTGAGTCTGAGAATGGATAGCTTGTCTAATTTCGAGAGGACACTTTGCTCAAACGGAAGGAGACTGGCCAGAGTATCCAGTTCAGCATTTAATCTTTCTCTGTGTCTTTTGCTGGGATTGGATTTCGTTTGACCATCTTTCGGTGGCACTCGAACACTGTAAGAAAAGGTTCGTTAATATTTTATGTAATTGAAACATAAAAATACAAAATTTTTCTGCAAACGAATCAATGTCCATTTAATGTTTTATTAAAGACTTATATAGTAACAAGTATGTTGAATTCTTTGTCTTTATAACAGCAAAAATTCCGCTCTCTGTTTTCTAGCATGTATATCTTATAACTAGTATATAATTTTAAATTTCTGTGTTCAAACATACAAAAGTATGTTTAATTCGCGCGAATTTACTAACCAAAAATATAATTTCGTTGATAAAACTTGTGTTTCTTGCTGTCGATTATCATTTTTACATGTTATAATATGGTGATTAAATTCATACCTTTTGAAAGTAATGTTCATAGAAAAAGTTCTTATTTTCTATTGTTTTAAGAAATTTCAGACCTATATAACTTGATTATAGTTTTGAATTTTTTTTCTCGGTCTAGTATAATGTTTTTCGTATTCTTTAGTACACTCTCATTTAATTAATTTTATGCATTCTGGGTATATTGTCGCTAATCCACTTACTAAAGGAAAATGTGATAGTAAGTTTTTTATTTGGCATGATGATAAAGGAAAATAAATTCTAGAGCACCGTGTAATATTTTTTTTACCATGTCGTATGAAAAAGTTTCATATCACAAAATTCATGTAAATAAATATCACAATTCCTTTTTTTTGTATATTTATCATTCGCAACATCAAAGAACTGTTACTTAAAGGCCTTTTTATTATTATTTTTAATGTTAGTGCTTGGATACAGTAGTTAAAAAATGAAACTGTCAAAGTAAGGTAAAAAATTGATATGTGATATTGTACGCAATTCAAATAAAGAAATATTTTGATGACGAAAGATATATAAAATTCATAAGTTTAGAAGCTTTTGATGTTTCACAGAAAGATATTTACAACCCAAAGTTGATAAGGCAAATATTTTTGTACAATCTCTCTATTTCTCAAAATTCATTTATTTGATACTTATATGGGTTTTTTTTTTCTATTGCCATTGTTTTTGAAAAACTAATTGAACTCATAAAAAGTAATTAAATTTCGCAGCGTTTGTATTAAAGAATAATTTTTAACAAAAATATTCAACAAATTTAAACAAGTACAAATTAAAACCACCCATTTAAGCATACAAAGCACTACCAAATGCACTTTTTCTACAACACTCGATATAAATAAAAGCTTAAGCATTGTATCTACATACGCATACGGTTTTTGCTCCTGGAATGTAGATAAACATATCTTGATATTTATATCACGACATATTTTCTTCACTTGTAAAATTATTCCCATTAAATGTATAGATGATCCCCCACATTGGAAGTGGGAAGAATAATTGCCGACTATCCCGACTGATATGTTCTACAAGTTTATAATGACAACGTTGGACGTTACCATGTGGTAATATTGAAGTTCACATCGCATATACACACAACCCCAGTATTTTTTATCTCGTCTTGTTTATCTTTTTTTTTTCTACTACTGTCGCTTTCGATGTGATGGATTGGCCACTTTTTGCTCTTTCGGTCTTGATGCGGAAGGGCAAGTAATTGCAGCTCTCGGGAAATAAAAGAAAAATAAAAGCAACCTGAACTACATGACAGTGCATTGTTTGAAAAGGGATTCGAAGAATTAACGTTGGTTACCTTTGTGAATCTTCTTTTTTTTTTTCCTAGTTTGCACTGATATTTGTATTCACAGAAACTCATTGTTCAATATCCAGGAACATTATCCTAGAAAAGCTTTAAAGTACATCTTGACATGTCTCTACGTAGTGTTATAACATTGTGAAATCTCACAGTATTGAAAGTATGTTACTGTCACTATCGTTGAGAATAAGCCCTCAATTTTTGTATTATTCTCTGAGAAGAATCACAATTTTAGTGTTCTATAGGGTGGTGGTTGAATTCTAATTTTAAATAGTAACACAGCTAGAGAATAGAAAAGAAGGGAAAAGACAGTAGAGAAGTAAGTTCCTTTTTTTTTTTTTGTGAAGTGAAAAGATTCGGATTTGATATTGCCTGTTTCCAGTTAAGCATTCACATGCCTAAAAACTGTATAATATGTGTAAAGGAATTTTCTTTCAGACTGAAGGGTATTTTTAGCTCTAGACCCATAAACATAAACTTATCTTATGGATCCCTGTCAATGGTTAAGTACTTTGTATTTCATAGGTTAAATTGATAATTTGGTTTGTATTTAAAAAAAAAATCATAGACTAACTCAAATTTTTAATGTTCTAAATGAAATGTAAAATAACTTAAGTGAAATATTTAAAAAAGGTTCCAAAATTAAGTTTATTATCTTTTATTGCAAGTAACCAATTGTCTTATGATAATAGTAATTAGTTATAACAATAGTTGATTTCCGAGGTTAATTTTATCCCTTAAAATAATTACTTCTGTTGAGGCTAATTCAAATTTTCAAATTATGCAATGTTTGAAATAACTTTTAACAAAATAATAATTTTTAAAATGTTTGTAAAGGCTTATGCTAAAATGAAACAAATTTTTCTTATTCAAGTTTGTGAATTCTTTTTTTGTTTGCACTATGTAAATTTTCTAAAAAAATTTAATTTAAAATGTCTTGTAAATTAAAAATATAGCAAAATATTTGTTCAACACTTATATTACAATTATTTAAACTATTTTCAGAGTCAAAAAATCATGAATTTGTTCACAATTAATTTCGAAAATAAAATTTTGCTCTTAATATGTTACGTAATAAATGCATTCAAAATGTACTTTTTAACAGATAATAAATCAGACTTAAATATGAGTTAGCTTTCCTGTAATTTTTCTTTTATGATAAAAACCATTCTGATAAAATATAGTTTCAATTAATTACAATTAATTCCATAAACATAAAATTTGATTAAATAACCATGAAGAAAAACGAATCAGTTACTTATACTCAAAGCTGGAACTTATATAAGCAACTAAAACAAAATCGCCCATTTTATGTTCAAAATTCTGTAATAATATTTAAAACATTAAATTACTTATTCCATTCCTTGTATCTAAAACTAAATCGAATGCTTCTATCTTGTCGCAAAAATTAAGAAGGCACGACATCAAACTAATTTTAAACCTCCATATAAGTCAAGAGTTTAAAACACGCGAAAAAACAAACTCACGTTTTTTGTCTCGGAAGAATGAATTCAATACTTTTTTTCTTCTATTTTTTCAAGGTAAATCTCAATGAGACTCATTCCTATTCAAACTTCTCTCACAGCTCACATATTTTGATCTAGTCAAATCGGGGTTATTATCCTTGTTCTTTTCTTTTTCAAACACGAGACACAAACAGTGGAGAACCTAAGATTACATTTTCTGGTCGTACACCTTTCAGAAAGCGGTTTGTCTTTTGACGTAACTCAACATTCTATCCAAGTCACTGGGGCTGTAAGCCAATAGACCATTTGTAAGTAAATTAATCGAATTTTATAATTACAAACTTATTATTGGTTATGGGTGATGATTTATAATTAGGAAAACAATATAATTAAAAACTCTTAATGTTAAAACAATATAATTAAAAATTCTTACAGTTATTAATGAAACTAAAATAATTCAACATATATTAATTTTAATTTATTTTGTTTCAACTCTTTAGCCATAAACTGATCTAGAGATTGGAGGTAATGATTATTAGCTGTATCCAAAAGAAAGACTTAAGAATGCGAGAATTCATGCCATTCTGGAAGAATTTTCCTCTGAGAAGAAAACCATATATGTTTTACTGGGAAAGAAATCCAGAAAAAAAACACTAATTAGATCAATGATGATGAAACAAACACTTAAATATGATTTTGATGCATCAAACAATTGTTGATGACCAACAATCTTATTTCGTTTTGTGGCATTCTCATTATGTATTGACTCATTGGTACAGTGGAATTCTGGGTATGGTTAAAAACAGAATGTGTTATGTGTCAAGCATTATTAAGTTAATAATTGCTATATACAAAGCAATAAAATCAACAACTATAGAATTATTTGAGAAAAATTGTGACGAATTTGACAAATTTCCAAAAATTATAACTCATAATAAAGGGCACTTATCTAAATTAATTATTAAATTTAATAAATATAATGTAGTCACACACACATATATATATATATAATAGTCATGTAATTGTTTTCAAATAATAATATTCCTGGGCTTATAACTTATAGTGTATATATATATATATATATATATATATAGCACAAGCTCAAATTCCTCTAAGTTATATTTTAAATGAAAATTACCAAATTCAAAACATAAATTTAAAATAATCCAATATTATCATTACTAGAGTAATTCAAAGTTCTGATAAACAGGCTTATTTTCTTCCTGTTTGAAGAACTGATTAGTGATATAACTCTGAAAACATTAAATATTATTCAAATAAAATGAAAGCTAATAAGAAGCTTCCATGCTCATCCTCATCCATTCTAATCAATCCGTATCCTCATATTGCTTTTCCTCATCTGTTCAAAATATTTTCTGCTCCGAAATTTTTAGAATTATAACAGGAAAATTTAGCTGATTATTCTGCCCCAGAACTATTTTCCAAGTCAAATAAATAATAAATGAGGATATCAGTGTATTTCTTTTTCTGTCTGCTTATTTAGACATGAAAAAAAACTAATTAATGATGTATATTTTTTGTTTGTTTTAAAATTTCAAATACTGATTAAAAAGTTTTTTAAGGCGATTTTACTCTTGTTTGTAAGTAAACATAAAGCCATTGTTTTAATTTATCTTAAGTTCATAGACTTTTTTAAAAGAAAGAACACAAGTTTATAAGTCTGTTAAAATTCACTAGAATCACAACATTTACCATTAAAACGTATTATGTTTTATTTATTTATTTTTTTGGTTAAATAAAACATTATTATTTTCCTGTGGTATAAATCAGTTGAAAAGAATGTACTAATCCTTAATTTATTCATAAAATGTAAGTTTAAGCAACTTAGAAAAATCTGTAATTGAAATTAAAGCTGTCATTAAGTATTAAACTATAAAAAAGTCTATTATGAATACTGTAAATCAAAAATCTCTTAAGAAATCTCATTTGTTAAGCACCATAATTCAATGAAAGAAAACCAAATTTGTGTTTTCCAAAGTACTATCTTCGAACAAATAATTTTTTTTTTCGTTTTGCTTTTAACATATAAATAAATAGCTAATAAACGTCATATATAAAATGGAAAGAAATTGTTAAATATCTCATTTCTAACGCATCTTGTAATATTACCAAAGCAACATAAATAAATGATATTAATTTTTTAAAAATTAATAGCTGTACACGTTAAGCATAATGCTTCTCGTGGAAAAACTAATAGTCCTAAGATATAAAAACAATGAATTATGATTTGCATAACACATTAAAAGAGAAATCTTTATATGTTGGAAGAATTCAGGATTAGCATCTAACGAAGGAAATAATTTATAAGTTGAGTAAGGGTATAAACATAAAGATTGATCCATAAATCTATTCATTTATGACATTTTTTGCATGTTACCTGAAACTTCAAGTTATAGTTGATTAACTGAGGCTTATGTGTACGTGAAGCATGTAAATTAACGGAAATTGGCTTAGCACACATAAATAAAATTTAATTGATAATAAAGCACTTAATTCTATCCTTCTGAAATGACCTATTCCGGGCAATTTTCTGCCTTTAACCCGTAACCAAAGCAAAGAATTAAAAAAGGAAATTTACTCAACTTTCCGTACAGATCCCAGCAATTTTGTGTCATGAATGGTGGCGTGACATATCCAAGTCAATAAATATCTCGGAGAATGAGATTCCTGAAAGGCGTAAACGCTCGCTAGGTGGGAAAAAACGCAAAACCCAGGGGGTTCGAAGGCATGATATGTTTATAACGGCATAAGGCAGAGATCGTGAGGTGTTTATGGGACCTGCAACGAGTTACTGCGTAGTTCCTAGATCTCCAAGAGCAATTGACTTCGTCGGCATTTTTTTTCCAAGATGCTTTGACTCCTCAATGATTTACGTTCTCTGTTTTTGGTACTTTTAAAATGAATACAACAAATTATCCAAAAATTTCTGAAATCAAAAGATTTCATTAAACTCTTTAAAATTTTTTGAAGATACCGAATGTAGGTTGATTTTTAAATTGAAAGACTTTTTGTTGACTAACACGATATGAGAATGAATCTTTAGACGGATGAGAGAAGCAACGTATTTCGTAATTTTGAGCCTCACTTAAGTGACGAGGACGACACCTAAGCTGGCTCCTCCCTCATCAAACATCCACTCCATGCCAATGGGAAGACTTTGAGCCTCGTCATATTTAACAAGCATCAGCCCCTGCTAGGGTTTTTTTTGTTTTGTTTTGTTTTATTAACGTCGCACTAGAAGCAACACGAGAGCTATTAGCGACGGACCTTGTAATTTTTGAACATCGGTCAAGTGACGAGGACGACACCTGAGCTGGCACACCCCCCCCCCTCTCCTACGTTACACGGTGGGTCTTTACTGGCATCAGGGCTCGAACCCACAACACCATTTAACAAAACCGCAGGCAGCTAGTCCACGACCATAGCCACTACCATGGTCACATCAAATACGATATTTCCATTAAAAGAATTTGATACTTGCCATAAATTGTCATTAAAGTACTGATTCTTAAGGAATTTATATAGAAATATCTTGACGGAAGTTGATTTATTTTCAGTCAGTCAAACGTTGAATAAAATCGACATTATGTTGTTAAGTTAATATGAATGCAATTAACTTTTCATCATATTCCTATTGAACAATTTAATCTTAAGTGTTTTTTTTTTCATAAACATAATACATATTACAAATGGATGCTGAAAAAAAAAATTCTGTTTCAGAAGCAAGTTTTAGAATTATGCAAATTTATTATTCTTTCTCAACAAATATTTTACAAGAATTATCTATACTTCATTATCGATTATTTTTGTACGTAAGAAAGTAAGAATATTATAAAATTTTCTTTTCTTTTTTTTTTTTGTATGATAATTAAAATTTACAAGTATTTTCTACGAAATATTTGATTTGAAATTTAAAAAAGAAGAAAAACCCTCTGAAAACTATCATACATTATTCAGTTTCAGTTCAATCGCCATACACCAAAGTGCCAAAATTCATAGGAAACCTCATAGTATCGTGTGTGACCTCCTATTTCCCAGTGAAGTGCAATAACTCGACGTGGCATTAACTCAATAAGTCATAAGAAATCTCTGAAGAAATATTTAGCCATGTAACCTTGACAGACTTCAATAATAAGAAAAGTATTGCAGCTGCATGATTTTGTGCACGAACTGATTTTTCGATCATGTCACATATATGTTCTATAGGATTCATGTCTGGATAAATAGGTGACCAAATTATTTGCAGGTATCGTCCAGAATGCTCCTCATAGCAGTCACGAATTTTTTTTGACCGATCATATGGCACATTCTCATCCTAGAAAATTCCATCGTTGTTTGGGCACACGAAATCCATGAAGATCAGAAAATGTTCTCCAAATAACTGAACATAACCATTTCTAATTAATCATTGATTTAGTTTGACCAGAAGATTCAGTCCATTCCATGTGAAAACAGCCCATACCATTATGGAGCCACCATCAGCTTGCAAATCAGTCTTGCTGACAATTTGGATTCAAGGCCTCCAAGAGTCTGCGCCCCTCTCGAACCCTGCCATCAGCTCTTACTAACTAGAAACGGGACTCACTTAGCGAAACAACGTTTTTTAAGTAACCTAGGTTCCAAACGATATGTTTACGAGCCCTGCAGAAAGGTTCTGCAGCCGATGGCGGGTTGTCGGCTCTCTAGTCGGTCTTCTGTTGCCATATCTTATCAACACAATTTCGCTGTATTGTCCTGACGGACAAGTCTGTCGTACGTCTCACATTGTTTGTTGCTGCTATTTGATGCAGTGTTACTTGTTTGGTAACGTTGATTAGTCTACGTAAGCGTTGCTAGCCTCGGTCATTAAGTAGAAGCGGTAAGACACTGCGTTGTCTGTGATGAGAAATATCTTCTGAAATTATATATTTTTGACACACTCTTGACACTGTATGGATAGAAGATTGTTTAATTTCCTAACAATACGTCTAGCTTCACTAACATTCTACGTTCCAAGTCTGTTAATTCCCGTCATGTGGCCATAATAGAGTTAAGAATCTTTTCATAGGAATAACTATCTAGAGTACAAATGAAAAGCACTGATAATGCATTGCACATTAACTCATTTCTTACACGATACTATTGCCATCTAGATATTGCTATCCCATGACTTTTAGCACTTCAATGTAGTTTTTAATTCAATCTAAAATTCTCAGTTTTTATTTTTAATTTCAATGTTGAATACGGATAAACGGATGGGATTTTGATGCGCTTTACTATGGTATTTAATATATATTCATGAAATTATTATATTCTTTTCTTTATTTTTCAGAATACATTAGAGTCTCATTAAGTTGAACTTCTTTAATTGGAATCCTCGGATAAACCTGACCAGACTGCTAAAAGCAGATTTGAAAAGCTATCTACAAATTTCCATAATAACATTCATTTATTTCATTTATATATTTTGAAAAACTAGTTTCTTTACTGAAATCTTCAAACAGCTCTGAGGTATGAAAAGAAATTGTGGAGAAGGGGGTGTATAAGATATTTTGTACGAAGTCGACAAAACCTTAATTATACACCCCTTATCACCAGTGACAAATGACATACGTTGCTACTTTGTCTAAATGAAAAATACAATAAAACTATTTTAAGTGCACTTCTATCGTTCACAAGTTCAGTATCTTTATCATCTGTAAATATGATTCCCATTATATTTACTTAAAATAAAGACGTTAAGTTTTATTTTATTTCATTTTGTCCCCTTTCTTCGGATAATTAACCCGGAGAATCTTTCATTGACCTATATTTTCGATATATAGGACCGGCTCTGGTCCCAATTTATTCAACTTAATGATATTTTTCTGTAATTTTATAGAAATAAAATTACTTCCTTGGATATTTTAAGGAAAAGTTTCGAATGGCTTAAAACCTAATTCTGAATTCTCTTGAGAACAGTTCTAATTTCAATTTAATATTCGCATCTCTAATTTTTCTATCTGAGTCATTAAGTATTAAAATATCTAACGGAAGAGAAGTATTGATTCATTATTATTGTATAACAATTCTATTAAATATTCCAAAATAATATACTTTCCTTTCTTGAATGAATTAAAAAAGCAATATAAGAGTAAAAAAAAAAGCAATATAAGAGTAAAAAAAAAAGTAATATAAGAGTAAAAAAAAGCAATATAAGTTGTTTTCTTAGCTAATATCTTAACAGGCTTTTGAATTTTCCTTAATGTTGGGTGTATTATTTTTATGAAAGGAACTTCGTAAGCTTTCATATTTATATGCAAGTATTTAAAACATTTTTAGAAAGAAATCCGTTGTTTGAAGAAAGCATATTGATAATTCTATTTTAAGGTAGAAAAGGTTATCAATGTATCTTTCCCTTGTAGATATTCTAATGCAGGAGCCAATAATCAAATAAAATGTCTCACAGAAATAAAATCTATATACCGCTTAAATAGGAACGAAAGTAAACATTACTAGACGAAAACTTTTTTAAACCCGAAACTTAATTGACGTTTTTCACCATAAAGCAATTCACGCTTTTTTTTTTAAATAAAAGATAATTTTTAGAAGTACTGGTTTCATTTAAATTCTTTATCGAACCTCTATAACATTAGAAAAAAAATATAGCTTGATTATTCATTTGAATATGATTATTTTCGATACGCCATTGATTTTTTTTCTCTAATATTAGACATGAATAATTTCAATTCCATAAGACTACGAAAGACTGATTATTTTCAATATTTCCTGAGCAAATTTTCCCCCGAGCATCAAGCTGAAATTTCACACCCGAGTATACTAGATCAAATTTCCGAGGTCTTTGTATGAGTGACAGAACATTAGTTTACTGAGTCTTTTCACATTACTCTCACGTAAAACGCACATCTTCAGTATAGCAAATTTATTATGGTAATCCTTATTTGTGACGCTTAATTGCTTCTAACTCGCACCCCTGGCACGCACTTACACAACATTCGAACATTCTTGCCTGAAGAGATTGCGGGAATGCATTCATTTTGGTTACGTACGGCTGCATTCAGATAGAACTCTAAAAGTAATTGAATTGGCATTTACAATACTTCAATTTCCGGAAGCATCGATCGACCTAAAGAGTTCCAATATTCATATTCCCGTCGTTTCAAAATAGCCCAATCTCAATAAAAAGAAAGCTGTAAGTGCTTCAGAAAATTATTTAATTATAATTTCATCTGTCTCATTGGAATAGTTCTGTTGTAAATTTTAATTGCATGCGAAATGAAATCGAGAAGATAATACAGGATTTCTTCATCTCGCTTGATCTACAATGTTTTGCTGTTCGAAAATTATCATACTAAGTATTAAGTATATATATGTATGAAGTCTTAAAAATTACTTCCCATTTCCACCATCAAAAGAAAAGTAAATTTCTAACGTAAGAATTTAAACACAAAACATGTTTTTTAAATATAGTTGCAAAGTTCGGAATAAAAAAAATTGAGTGCGTAATGTTGAACAAGAATAGTACAAATATAAAATGTCTAATCGAAAAAATAGTTTCTTCCAAAATTTCGAATTTCTTCATATGTATTTCAAAACTGAAAGAGACAATTTAATATTTTTCCGTATATTAAACTGAACTCAAGCTTAAAACACAAAATTTCAAAAAAACGTGATTTCATTTTATAATTTTCATGAGAGAAAACTTTTCTATGAAATGGAATCAAAAGAAATAAAACAAATTGATAGTGAAGTAATAATAATAATATGACACTTTTTAAGTTTATGCATTATCTATTACTTGAACATATACTTTTATATTTCATGGTTGTTTTAAAAATCAGGTGCATTCAATTTTAAAAAAGTAAAATGATGGTAAAATTTCTAAAGAGGTGACCTAATAAAGCTTTATGCTAATTAATTGCTCTAAAAATATATAGTAACGATCATTCTTTTTACCTAAAATTTATTTCGAAATATATCCAGCCCATCTAGAATGTGTTGTGTTTACGTTATTATCACCATTTCTCTCTTAATATTTTCCGAGAGTTTGGCACAGCTCGCTTAAATATGACAGCCAATAAAATCCACAAGCCAATCCACTTTTTTTTAATACTGTTAAGTTCGATTTGGGGAGGAGAAGGGGTATTATTTTTCTACAACATGGCGCACTTTCACCTCTCATGATCCACGCGTACAATTTTTACTCACAAGTAAGCGCTTACGAATAGGGAGAGTTTGATTTATTGTTTGTTAACATCGCACTTAAGAGCAACGCGAGGGCTATTGGCGGCTGACCTTGTAATTTTGAATCTCGTTCAAGTGACGAGGAAGGTATATGAATAAGCATCCCACTTTCATTCGGAAAGGGCGAGAATATATGAATGGTCTTTGAATATAGCAACAACGACAAAAGAATGCTACACTTTATTATTTCTTTCAATTTTTTACACTTTTCAATAAAAAAAAATTATGGTATACATTCATTCAAAAATTTGTAAAACTTTTTTAAAATTATTTTCCATTCTTAAAGTAAAAATTACTTGTTGTTTTAAAAACTTATTAAAATGCTTTATAAAAATAATAGCGATAAGAAGGGAAAAGAATCTAAATCAGAGTATGTGCCAAAAAATAAACCCTAAAATATCTAATTTTAGAATTGAAGCCCAATTTTTTTTTTCAGTTAAAAAAGTTTTTTGTATGTTTTGCATGTTTTTTGTATTTTGTCTTTTTTTTTTAATTCTTAATTTATAACAAAACAGAAGTGCTTGTATAGTTAAAATTCATCTTATAATTATCTCTTAATTAATTAATAACTATTTAAGCTGAAATAAGGAAGTAAAAAAATTTACAATCGGAAAAAGCTGGAACGATAGTCGTACAAACTGTTTTTAATAACAATAACTAATCACAGCTCAAGTTGCAACATAATCTAAATTATTTATAAAGACTATTTTAATCACCTTTATTGGTAAATGAAAAATATAAATATGTATTTCGTAATTGTAAGTCTACTCAATCAAACCACCAAGTTTGAAACACCCGTTAAGATTTGAAGCAAAAATATTAATCATCTAAATATCTAAAAATACTTAAATATCCCAAACCTTCTGGAATATTGAGTAAAGAATATAATACACATCTCCCATTTGTAACTGCTTTTATGGTTATAAATTATTTTAATTTCAATGAAAATCATAACTAAACAAAGTATTTTCCCCCAAACCTCTAGTTTCAGATTGCATCATTAATTGTTAATTAATATTGAATAATGAGACTGCATAATTGTAGTCCTGATAGCTTGACTTGTGAATAAATATCAATCCGTTTTCCCAATGAAAAATGCCAAGAAATCAAAAGAAGTATTATTTTTAGATCTTGACAGCCTAATTCTCGCACTTAAAAATAGTTTTCATAGCTTTCTCTAAATACTTCAATATCGTGAAAGAAATAATTAAATTAAAACAGGGGAATCATAAATATTCTTTATGAGTAAAAAACACAAAAGAAAATGATCCTTAAAAAGCTATAACAAGACGATATTTAAAAGAAAACATCAAATAAATTCTTGGTTCTTCTCTGGAGTTGAATTGTTAGCAGAAGAAACGAATTAAAGGAAGAGCATAGAAAAAATTAACACTGCGAAACATATTTTGTGATGGGATTTCTCACATTGACCTCTTAAACTGAGAAGAGGAGAAAGTAAGTAAAAAATGAATCTCGCGCTTAATTTATAGTTGAATGCATCCGAACAGTTTGACAGGGATGTGCTTTTTCTGAAGATTAAAACTCTCCTAACAATGAAAAATAGCATTTGAAAACGCTCTTCTGAGCAAACAGAGAAAACGACCAAATTTTACGGAAGGAGAGAGAAGGGGTTAATACGAAAAATATAATAAAAAGTTCATCTCTCTCCTCAAATTTTTTTTTGTTTCTTCCTTTTTAATAATTAAGCAAACTCATTCGTGACCTAAGATAATAAAACGCGCTGATTTGTGGCTAATAACACATACGTAGTTTATTTTTTTTATTTCTTTTTCGTTTGTCAAAATACTGGAAAAAAAAGAGTAAATCGGCGAAATGGTTGCTGATTTAAGATTCTCTGAAGTATATAATTTTAAAAGCAATTGGGGTAACTGCTGTCAGAAACATTAAAATTAATTATATATTTTTTTAATCTCCAAGAGTCATTTTATTGCTAACCTTTCTTTAGAGGATACAAATAACAAATATCTCTCTCGCTTTCTTCTTTTTCTACATTCCACTCCCATTATTAAGAACGTAAAGCCTTCTTACCTAACGCTTACAATAAAATAAGCGAAACGCAATTGATAATTATTCATAGGCGTTTAGAAATTTATTGAATAAATTATACATAAAAACCAGTGTATAGGAATTATTACTATTTTTTTTCTTTCTTTTTCTTTATACAATTTTTCTATAATAATGACTGAAAAATATCTGAATTCTAAGATTAACAAAGGAAAATTATTTTGATAAAAATTTGTTTATTTCATGTGTTATTAGCTATCCATTTTCTGCTAATGATATTAATTTTAAGCTTGGAAAACTGCCAAAAAACATTTTAAAATTAAAGAGTCAAATAAAGAATATGTGAGGAATTATAAAGTATATATGAGAAATATTGCAATCAATATTAAGAATAAGTTTTTTCATTCTTACGTATTAACTCCAATCATAAAAATAATTCATTAAATAACAAGCAATGAAACATTATTATATCATCGCTTTCTTGCAGCTCATCGGATTCTTAGAGTCAAGTGTTTCGATAAAACTTGAAAGCAATGCATTACGTTTTAAAAGGGGAAAACATATAAATAATGTTTGCACTTTTTACTAACTGTGACATTTACTTTAGGTGAGTTTGTGACGTTCGCGGTTTTCTCTTCAATAACCTTGGAAACATTTTGTTCTTTAATTGCGTAAGATTCCAATTCATTTCCAACCAAATGAAACGAGAATAAACAAGATAGATGAAGATAAGAACTGTAGTGAATTTAATATGGATAGTGATATATAAGAGAAATAGAATTGCTAGGAATAAGAGAGGAGGTAGATGATAACGAGAAACTGATTGATGTTTGTAAGTTAATAAGAGGGAGTTTTTGTAATTAATCATTTGTTGTAAAACTGGTTAAGAGGGACTCGTGGTTAGAATAATAGGAGTCGAACTTGCTGTATTCAAGTAGTGTCTCACCCGGAGTTAGTGAGTTGGTAAGCTAAGACTCGCTTGTTCAATTATAAGATAAGATGCAAGCGAGTCAAGAGAAATTCAAGAGAAGTCTACCTTACATGCTTTGTGAAGAAAGTAAATAAAATGTGTTGTATTTGGTCTGTCGTTCCTTCAATTGGATTGGTGAACGTATTGAATATTTAACTGAGCTTTATGATGTCTGAAGAGTTAAATGAGAAAGGTTCACAGTTACAAATTATACAACATATTAAACTGTATATAACAACATTATGCAGAAAACTTTGATAACACACCATGGTTTAAAATACAAATTATGGTATCTTAATTTCTAATTGACATTTTTTTTATAGTTTTTCCTTTTAAATTTCGTCAGATAATTTGTTAGAAATTATTTATAGCTACAATAAGAACTAGCAGTTAAGCTAAATTGTTATCAGTGGAAGAGTAGGGAGGTTGTTTTTTTTTTTTTTAATTAGTTTAAAGAAAGAATTTTTTTTCCTTTTATTATTCAGATCGCAGTTCCTTAAATTACTAGCTGCGTGTAAATATAAACTACAGTTAACCGATTATCTCTTGCTAGTATTTAAGATTCTTATCTCGATGGCCATACTACACTATAAAGAAATTACCTAAAACTTATATGAAATTATCTAAATCTTGTATTATGTTAAATAAGCTTTCGCCACATCTACTTAATATAAGAAAATCCGAACGGTTGATCTCAAATGTATGCGACTTTCTTTTAAAGACTTCGTGTGTGACCTTCTTCTTTGATTTTCACTTCTTAGTAAAAAACCCATTTTGCTTTTACACAAACACACTCGTCTGTTTTCGAAAAGAATTTCTTTTTTAAAAAAAAGTAATAGGTATATTTATATACTTTTTTTTTGGTTGTGTTAGCAACAAAAGTGGAAAATTCCTTTTTATTTCTTTTCACCATTGACCATTAAAATTTCATAAAAATATTCTACAGATTTAAGATTTTGCGGGAGTAATTTAAGCAAGGAGAAACGCGGTTCAAGCCAGGTACACATTTGCAAGTAATGAGAAAGATTAAAGCACCCTAGAAGCAGACTAAAAGACTTAAATATAGTATTTTTTTCACTTAAGTTTTTTACACGTATTTAATAGAATGTTTACATGAAGATGAAAATCAAACCAATATGTGTCACACAGAATTTGATTAAACAGAGCTGTAGCATATTGAAACACCCAGGTTCTGTACAATTTCTGAATCTATGATTCCAGTTGAAAAAAAAAACTCGATTAACTCGTACCTAAATTTAAATGTGAAGAACACAAAATAATTGAATACAAAGGAAACGTATGCCGTACATAACATCGCAAATAAGAGTATTCTAGATAACAGATAAAATTTATCTAACATATAGATATCCCCCAGAATATACATTTTCTCTAGTGAACATCAGTTGCACACAGACTTACAAGTCAAAAATCAACAGAGGCTGCAATAGATTATTCCCCGTATACTATCAATAAGTGTTTATTAATGTTGCACCTAGAAGCAACTCGAGGGCTACTGGTGGTGGACGTCGTAATTTTTTGCATGCTATTAGCTATTAGAATCGCATGCAATGGAGTGTCCCTCCCTTTCCCAATCTGATATCAATAATTCATTACAATAAGTGTCAAAAAGTGTAGCAACTGTTAATCGTTGTTCAAGACTGCTGATCCTGCAGTAGTAATCTCGGTAGATTCTGTACATAGGAAACAATTAAAAATTTTCGTATTTGAAATGTAAAAGGCACCTGAAAAAATTAGATTTTAAATATTTTAAATCTTCAAGGTGCTGCAATTTTAAAGGCGTTGATGATGTTGGGATGGGTTTAGTGAGCTGTTAGTCCCGTGTTGGGCTTTTATCTCAATTAAGAATAGTCGGGAAAAACAAATAAAATTCTGCTCTTGCTCATAATTAATTTTAATTTAAAAATCAAAATTCAAAAGCTAAATATTTATACGTTACATAAAGATTGATAATGGCGATGACTTTAAATCAAAAGCATGCGAAGTCGTAATGGTGTTTTCTACTACTGTTGTTACGTTACATTGTTATTTATCGTCTCAAAACATAAATTTAAGGTAAAAGAAACATTTGAAAGAGTAAATCTGAGCAAAGAGTGCAGTAAAGATTTTATAACAAGTTTTATGAATGAAATGGATTTATTTCTCCCTGTATTAAGTGCATTTAAAGCATCCATAATATAATAACAAAAAATCTTAATTCAAATAGTTGAACTTTGAGTAATTTTAGTATATCTTTCAACAGCGTACAAGTTCAGAATTGGACGCATATGAGAACTCAAAACTTGAAAAATGAGGAAAAGATTTATGCCTCATTACGAAAAGAAACATTTTACTGTGCATTATTACATTTCTGTTTTCAGGCATATCTACTAGATTTAAAATTTTTATAAATGTTTTTGAATATGATAACATTGATTGAAAATGAGATGAAATTAATAAATTAGATTTTAAAAAAAATCATAAGTAAGTCATTAACTGATGACTGGTTACTGAATATAATTTGTTTTATTTTAAAGTATTTATACGCGTTTAGTTAAATTGGAGAAATATATAAAGTGAAATGAAGCCAAATTTTCAAATGTAATTTAATTGAATGGAAATTTTAATTTTTTGAACTTCATAAAAAAAATAAATCCATATTTTAAGAGTTATATATATTTTTTTATATTTCCTTATAGAATGCATTGAAAAATATTTGTATTTATGTATTTTAATTATCGCGTAGCTAATAATAAAAGAGGAAAAATCAAGAAATTCATATATAAAAAAATAAACTTTCCTTTTCACTATAAGCGTCTGATTGGTTTTAATTATATTGTTATCACGTATTTGTGTGATCCAAAATAAATAAACTTAGGTGATTGAATTTTTTCAAAACCAGTTTTACCATTTCTTTAATGAAAGATTTTATTAATTTTCATGCAGACCAGTCAAAGGTATTAATTTTAAGTTGTGTTTGAAAACTGATTTCCAACTTTTTCAAAACTAAAATAAAATAAAAATGATTTATAAATAATAATTTGAATATAATTTCTTCAAATTCACTACCTTACCTATACATAGTATTAAAGATTAATTAATGCATAAATGTAATCATTGTTCAAGAGGTCATACTCAGAAATTAATAAAATTCGTTCAAAAAAATCGTCTCCCTGTGTTGTCAAAAGAAATATTTTAATACATTTTCTAGATGCTATCATTTATCTTTAAAAATCATTTTTCTGAATACTGATAACAAATAAAATCATTAAACGAAACCTCATATCTCTTAGGGAACTGATTAAAATAAAATAATACTAAACTCTTCTCTGATTATAAAAAATCCAACCAATAATTGGAAACCTAAAATATATTTAATCAGCTCGAATTTCCAGAACTAAATAATAAGTAAAATGAGTTTATATATATTAAAGTGACGAAATTCTGCAGATACATATTACAGAAACATGCCAACTCTCACTCTCTATAGCATTAATAAAACCGAATATAGGAAAATAAAAAAGAGCAACTAATTTTTAAGAAATAGTACACGGTAATGAAATTATGCTACTGATAACATAAACCCTAGTTAGCGGGATTTGCCAACCCATTAGAGGTGGTCCGCAAATAGAGGTAATTATTTTCTTTTTTCAATATCGATATGTAGCAGACAGAGAAAAAGCGAGCGAGAAAGATTGATCGCACGATTACATAGATAGATTAGATAAGGGTATCGTAGTTCTTCTTTTCTCTCCGTGCTACAGTTTACCAAGAGCACACAAAAAGCCTTGGACTGGTCCTGTTGATTCAGTTGTGCTGACGAAGACAGCAGAGCAAATGCGTCATATTATGATGGGCAAGTGAATTCGATGTTTGCTCTCATCATATAGATCAGTAAAAAGGACTCGAATTGTCGGCAATACAAGAAAAGGAAATTCTCCAAAATAATAAAGGGGATATTGCTGAGTATTGTCTTTTATTCTGGAGAGGACTGGTCACGCAAACTACAGCTTTTGGTCAGACAAATAACGTAGCTTTTAGGGTCATTTTCTTTTGCTGAAAGCTTTGTCAGTTACAGAAATAATTTATCAACGCCAAATTCATTTTTTACCACTTTTCCATGGAAATGTTACTTTGATTTAAATTTCTAGGGACCATTTCAGAAATTCTGATTAAATACAATTACCGCATAAAGAAAATTTTGAAGATTGCTGTTTTCGTTCAAATCTATTTTTCACTGAAGTTATTTATATGATACATTCCAGAGAACACATTTCTGAAAAAGGATCTAAATTATAATATTACAAAGCTCTTGCTGAATTAAAGAAATTTTTCTAACTTTGTTTAGATACATTGCTTAATTTATAAGGAAGAAACTAATTGGATCCGTTAATGTATTACGGTTCTGTTGCTTATTTATCATTCCCCTTCTCTTTTTAATCGAAAAAATAGAAAGTTTGCTCTGTAATAATATGTAGTTTAAAAATATCTTTAAAGAAATTTCACATAGAAATAATTGTATTTAAAACTCGCCAAAATCTTTATCAGGCTTTCATACATACATGCAAATGATTTTCAAAGATATCATGTATTTATTAAGTGTTGTTTTAAAACATATCTCAAAAATTAAATTTTGATATTCTTTTTTAAATATACGATATAAACTAATTCCCTTTTAAAATGGAAACTTATAAAAAAATTTGAAACTCTTTTATTAAATTGGAACACATCTTATAAATCATAAAAGAATATAAAATCATGGCAAGTATAATTGACATAAATGCATATTTCTTTAAAGACTTTCTCGAAGTTCAGTAGATAATATTAAAATTGTTAAGGATAATTATTAAGAATTATTTTAAATTTTAAAAATTGATATTCCTTTTTATTAGGAACTAAGTTAAGAAAAAAAATGCACATTTCAAGTAATACATAGTAGGTTCAACATTGAAAAACTTATTTTATTTTCTTTGAAATTACTCGAACTTGAAACGTTAACAAGCACAGAAAAATATATTTAAATTCAATTTGGAAAGAAAAAATTTCACTTCTTTGAATCTTCTTTCACTTACAAAAGGTTTCACTTCTATGAATAAATGTTACATGCATATTTATATAAATATTCGATAAACAGAAATATATTGAGGAATGGGAGACATTGTAGCAGCAAAGTAATTATTTTAAGTTCACCTGTGAGTGTGTAAAGTAACCAATGCAAATATTTTATATAGCTTCAATACGTGTAATCGTGATATTTGAAGTTTGTTCAAACTAATTCAAAATGAAAATTTTTTTTCTTATTCCTTGAATGTTCTAAACGCAAAATTAATTTCGTTAAGCAAGTAATATGATATATAAATATCCATATATGGATATCTGTTTAAATAGATATACACATATATCCACGTTTATTATATCATAATAAGACCGCAAAAACTGAACTTATAGCTATTGTAATTTGGTTGATTGTTTTAATTTAGAATCTTGTACTGGGTTATACGAGAAGTTATTAACAAGCATTTTGACTCATTTTTTTGTTTTTGAAATTTTATCTCATCTAATTTTGATGGTATCATTTTCAATCGGCATAAATTTCTTTTAGATTTTAAATTATAAACCAAGCATTTCTCATTAATTTTTAAAACTGTTCATACTAACGGAGCATTTGAAATTTAAATAGAAAGATTTTAGATAACGATCTACTATATTAAGTCCAAGACGACTGAAGTTAAATTTTAGCGACATAATTACAGTTAAAAACATTTGATACAAAAAGACTCATATGAATAAACGGTTTACACGAAATAATACTGTTGTCCCGGCATAAAACCACGTGATTTCAAACACATTTCTTTAACGAAACGAAAATAGTTTAACACGAAACATTTTCGTTTCTTGGGCCAATAGATGATATCGAACAATCGATAATTTGATGTATAAAAAGTCACGGCAAAGAAAAGCGTTTTTTTAAATTGAATATGTATAACTATTTGAAGTGTAAATAATGTACCTAATATGAGATGTGATGGACAATACACACACACATGTTTATATATATATATATACTTACGAAGAAGGTATATCTTAAAGTTTTAATTATTACTAAAAATAATCTCGAAATATAAACAAAGCACATGTTTATATTATTCTTAAGACTTCACAACATAATCACCATTCAAAGTTGCACATTTCTCCCAGCATTTCTTGACTTTTCGTAGTAGGTCATTATAGAACATAGCACATTAAATTCTATCTTCTCCTTGGTATGGGTTACTTCAATCTACGGCTTCTTGGAACCAAACAAATCAACATTAATAGCTGTAGTTTACAACATTATGTATATCAGGATCAATCAATTTTCAGAATAAATTTTATCCAGGTATCTTGGTTATTTCTTAGTAATAATAAAAACATTATGATATTCCTTGTAAATTAGCCCTTCGTAACCCCCCCCCCCTTTTCCCTTGTAAGCGCGCGAGGCTTGTGTGTTTGTATAAACTTCCGATGTACATTTTTTCAAGCATTGTTTTAGCAGAAAATTGAAATTATAAAATGTGATGACATGGAAAATATAGGTGAGTTTTTTTCGCATGCAATCGCTTAACATGAAATTATTTTAAAACAAACAAAAAAAAAGTTTTGCTCCTTTTAATTTCATGTTAATTTTTTTCTTATATATATATATATATATAAGAAAGGTTTGAGAAAAAATTTGTTCCAAGAAACAGAGAATTCCCACAATCACAGCCTGAATAAAATATTATATTTATATGTCCTTATCATTACAAATTTATGAATTCGTTAATTCAAGTTGATAAAATTATGCATTTTATTTATACGAATCGAAATAAAAAAAACAACTAAACTCTTACAAATCTAAAACTTCATCTGTCGAGTAGCAATACGCAAATTACAGTATCTCTCATGTCACACTTTTTTCCTTCGTTCTTTTTTAAGCGAGCTTTGAAAAACATCTTTAGTGACATCTTTACAAGTGACAAAGGGTGTATGACATGTCAGGCATCCACCACACAAGGCTGGTCGGTTTGTCTGTGTGCAGATATATCGCCACAGCTCGGTGAATCCGCCCAGCAGTTCTCTAGACAATAAAGCCATATAGCAAGGTCAACCGTGTTTTTGCTTTTGTCTAAGGATGCGAATACATAAAACAGAGGGAAAAAAAAGGTTTGGGGGTTATGTAGAGATTTACGATCAAGTTACGCCTGCGAGGAGTTTTCAGCAGTCGCACTAAGGTCATTGAAATCGAAATTATTTTGCTTTTTTTTATTTTTATTTATTTCTATAACAAATGCGTTGTGGGTCAGAGTGATAGCGAGAGGTTCAATGGCAAGGTGAAACTTCGTATATTTACATCTTCTGTTTTTGTCCTTGTCAACATGAAACTAGTGGAATCGATTGTTTTTCCAGTCATCCCCCCCGATCACTAAAGTTAGATCAGTATGAAAACTGCATTAAATGTGTGAACTAAATAACTATTATTTTCATGAAAATGTTTTGTTAATAAAAACAATTTCATAGTACTACCGTATTACTATGTCTTAAGAATTTTATACGCGTGAGTCAAAAGAATAGGATTTTATACACATGAGAGGAAACAGCTTGAATTTTGAGTATACAGAACCATTAATCCTGGTATATGGTCCTACAAATATTATATCGGGTACAATTTTTTTTGTATCTCAGACCAATATATATATATATATATATATATATATATATATATATATATATA
>BMAW01118512.1:382663-393991 GCA_019974015.1 Nephila pilipes
GTGTGTGTGTGTGTGTGTGTGTGTGTGTGTGTGTGTGTGAGAGAGAGAGAGAGAGAGAGAGAGAGAAAGGGATGAACTCACGTTTTATTACCTTTTCTTCTCATGAACTTTCTTTCTGCTTTTGACATACTTCTTATTTTTAATCCCCAACTAAATTTTCCTAACCAATCTCTCACGAATCTTAAGCTACAACTTTCACTCAAGTTATAAAACCTGTGCTCCGCAGAACCATGAGTATAATGGTAATTTCGAGAGCCCCTTTTAATTGCTGAATTGACAAAATTTCGGTTCTTCTCTGGTATAAAAGTCGTCACTAACAGTTAACCGTTCTATTTCGCTCATCTTTTTTTCCTGTTTCTGCTGGCTTTTCCTAGCGCGTGTGTTGTTTTCGGCTTACATCATGATGTCTACTTTCGCTTCTATGTGTGATGTCCCATGCTTCCATGCACTGATAACCTGTATGAAGAAGATGAAACAATTGAAATAAATAACTAAATTACCCAAAGACTTCTGCTTTCTTAATTGAACACCGAGGCATTGACGAGATGCTTTATAGAAGTCGGCTAAGTCTAAAGAAAATGTATAAAAATCAGCGTAATGCATTGGCAGTGTCTTCTTCCTCTTCTAACCGTGAATGTCATATTCCTGCAAAATTTTAAAAATTCCAATTCCGTGCTGCTTAAGTTCTTTTACATTTGTTATAAAATCAGCAACTGAATCAAAATAGGGGTCCAAGGAAGAAATCGGTAACTGGTAATATTGTGCAACCACCATACACCAGATTAAAGAAGGGCAAAAATAGAACTTTAAAGAACTCTTCTGTTCCTATGAACTGAATTTAGCAACAACAACTACAACAAAGAGTGGACTTGGAGCTAACAATTTCTGACCATCAAGAGATCAATTGTACTAGTATTGTCTTAAGGCTCGAAATGATGCGAGAAGTAAAGGAACTTAAGGTTTTTAAATTTAAGATAAAATAAATAATGATTAAAAACATGAACAAATTTTCATCAAAGTTTTACTATAAGTTCTATTTAGGCAATGAATATTATAAATTTCTACAACAATTTCAGAATAAAAATGTAAGAACTGGTTTTGAATCAAACGGGATGCTTTTTAAAAATTTATCTTAGAATTATATTCTGTGAATATATTTCTTTTAAAATATAATTTGAGAATTATTTTACGAGTATATATATCTAGAATGATTAATATTACATTGTGTTGTGTTTTTATGCAGTATATATTTTAAATTTAAATTAATTTCATTTTTAAAAAATTATTATGCTATTAAATTGCTTGATATTTTTCTAAAATTAGTTCTGTTTTAAAACTCCAATAAATGATTATAAGTAGTTTGAAAAATATTGCATTATGTGTTGTTATGTGTGCATTATTACCAAATTTTGAATTCATTTTATGTTCAAAACTTCAAAACTGTGCGGTTTTCAAAACTCTTAAGTACAAAAAAATGTGAATGATGTCTACTTTCGATTCTATATATGATGTACCATGCTTCAATGTACTGATTACCTGTGTGAAGAAGATGGAACAACTGAGAAATTCATCTTATATGGTTCATTTCTTATTAAGTTGTGTCCAGTGAAAATACATTAGATTCTCAAATGATATTTAAAAAATTGTTTCAACGAATGTAACGATGTTTGAAGGCATATGCCAAAGATGTAACATCAGGAGATCGAGGACAGCCGCTTTATGGTTTTTCAAATATTATGAAGAACCATACTATCGTTACATGTGAAATTAAACAAACAAATTAAGATTTAGTTTAATTTAGTTAATATGGTTATATATTCTACACATGTCTCAAGCGTAACGTAAATTATATATACACGTGTAAGAAATGGAATTGAGATAGAAAATACAAAACTGTTTCAAGATTTTGAAAATAAAAAATGAAATATTCCAAAAATACATTTAAAAAACATGCCATTCAATGAAGATCTTTGGTCAAATCCTTGAAATTTGGCTTAAATTTTGCTAAATCCGTTCGAAGTTATTCATTGAAAAGATAATTGGTCAATTGCGAACTATATTTCAACTTCACGGGCTTCATTGTGTAGTATTCGATACCATGTTGTACCAAAAATTGGAATTAGACGGGAAGTAACTTTTATTATGTATGATTTTATACAAATGAAAAAAAGAAGAAAGAGAGAGAGAGATACGTGAAAGAAGGACACACACATAACACTCGAAGAGCCGCATTTGTCAACCCTCGGTATACGCTATCAACTTGAATGGAATTCAGATGAAGCATAATGAATAGGTTTTACATTAACTATGCCATCAATACGTAAATATGTATATTTCATGTACAATTTTGATGACAGTCATAATAGAACTACACGGCATAAGTGTTGTCATATCGACCTAATGAGAACGTATTTTGACTTCTGTAACAAAATGTCTATTGTTGCGTGATGACATTTATCCTGACGTGTTCTGCTTTTGTCGTGACTAACCACCAGTTAAGTTTCTGGGTACCCAAATGTTATGATAGTGAAAAACATGCCTTTTCTGTTTCCATTTTTTCACGATGCTAAGGTAAAGGTCACACGGAAGAAGCCATGGTCTGCGTGTCCACTAAGATCGAATCAGCACGTTACAGGTTAATATGCAGTCTATAGATTGTCATAATAAACTTTTCCATTACAAAAATCAAGAATGAATTTAATATTAACGTTTATCACTGGAAAGAGGACCGAATAATCTATCTAAAATATAAAGGCTATGATAATTCAATTATTCGTTTATTATTTTCCATTCATGGACTTTTGATATTTTAAATTTCTTTGTTCGATGTGTTGTAAAGAAATTATATATACTTACACTAGGTTTGAAAAGAAAGAAACAAATTTTAAATTTAGTTAGCTCATGCCTTGTGAATTTAGTTTACATCTGAAAGAAAATTATTGGCTAACTGATTTGCAATGATGTTGTTATCGTGCACCAAGACTTAGGTTACTTGAAGAAACTCTCGGCAATGGTAAAATCATATGACCAACTCTATACGATTCAGTAGCACATTAAGGTACATGACCATGACTCCATCCTCTGTTATTTCCTTTTCGTTACATCAGTAACGACGGTTCGAGGACTGGTCTTGTTACGTGAATAAACTACAGGGATAATTATATTTTGTCTACCTCTTTGCAGGTGTCAAAGTGCTGTCTAGAAAATCAGAACTTGGGAGTGAAATTCGTGACTGAACGATTTCGCGCTGTATGCCTTAAAGAAATAGTAATGGACTTTTCGTTTTCCTAAACGGATCATTTTGCGGCCCGATGAGGTGTCGAAGATGGATCTTTTGTCAGTTCCGGTCTCAGACCTCGTTATAGCAATGGCATGGGCGTGATCTTTCTCACAGGAGAAAGGAAATAGGATGCTGGCAAATAAACAGAAAGTACTTTTTACAATCTCGTTAGCTCGTGTGCTTTGCTCCTTTGGAAATAATTTTCCTTTCCACACGCTGATTTTATTTCATTTGTTTGTTTTCTAGAAACAGAGGAAAGCATTTAAAACACTAGAAGTTTCTCTAGCCAAATTATGTGTGATGTTATCTGGAAGTAAATGTTTTTTTTTGAAGTCATGTTTATTGATTGAAAAAAAAAATATCTGAAAACTAGAAAAATATAAAATATTAGTGTTTCAGTTTTAAAAATTTTCAAGAAATTATCACAATTATTTTAAAAGTCAAGACTTACTGACATAGAGAACAAAGAAAAGAAAGGAAGGAAGGAAGGAAAGAAGAGGGACGGGAAGTATAAAACTTATAACATTTGAGTTGTTTACAGTTTAGAAAAATTTGTTCTTTATTCTTTTTAAGCAAGGTTTTGCGTTTTTTCATTTATTTTGCGATCTGTAAGATTTTACAGAAGTATAATATATTAAAACAAAAAAATTGTAATTTTAAATCAAAGATGTTCTCTATCACTCTCACTTTAATTTTTAGTCATTTTTATTTGAAACATTGTTATATATTATTTATAAACTATTTTAATTAATAATAATCTATTTAATTTTTATAGCATAAATTAATTTGATTCTGAAAGTTCAAAGGATTTTTAGAAGGATTCTTGATTTCATTATTTGCTCCATTCTATGTAATAACAAAATTTAGGAGATTTAGAGTATTATAATTACTTAAAATAAATCGAAGCTCTTAGCTAGGTGACTAAGTTTGATTTAAACAAAACAAAAGTAAACAAACAAAACTTTTTTATTGAAAAAAAAAGATGCATTTTTATATATATTTATAATTTTTTTTATAAATTATAGCTTGAAAATTTATGATGGGGATAGTTTGCGCCAAGACTGAAAAAAAGGAAGTTTTGTTACTTATTGAATTAAATTTGTTTTTTAAAACATTTTAGAAATTTCTAATGAATTTTCCACTCTTTTATAATATTGCGCTTTAAGATCAACAACAAAACATTTGTAAAATATAAGTTGTGCTAAAAAGTAAAAATTTAAGAATTAACTTCCTTTAAATCATTCAACAACAGAAAAATTCAGTTCTAATTGGTATAATATTCTTCAGAAATGTGCTATTTATTGTTAAATTTCATCTATTTCATTATTATAGTCACTGTATTATTTTTAATTTTTCTTGAAACAACTTAATGTAATGTTCTTATTTAGTATAAGCTTTATTGAAATGAAAAGTTATATGTCGATTCTGGACATTTTTTGAGTTTTTCATCCAATTATCATTAATATTAAAGATTCCTGTAGTATCCTTTTTTTTATTCAAGTTCTCTGATTATATTTTAAAAGTTTAATTGTATCAAATTCTGAAAGTATAATGCAAAATTTCTGTTACCGTATTTTATCATTTGTTCAAAAGAACGGGTTCACACAATTCTTATTTAATATACTTATTTCAACACAATTCCAACTACACTTTTGAGACTCGAGGCACAGCTATCAAATGTGAAGCTTAACTGTTATCATGTAAGTGTTAAGTGATGGGAGCAGGTGATTTTTCTTCTTTTTTTTGTGTTCTTAAACGCGTTATTGTAAAAGAGGAAAAAGTATCTGCTTTGCTTCGTAATGTGATTATAATGACATAGGGAAGGTGTAAATAGAGAGCAAGTACCGAGGGTTCGAAACAGAATCGGTAGTCGTGAGGTGTAACATAACATTTACGAAAAACACGAAATTGAGAAAAAAACATGTTTTACTTTATGCAGATATATTAAAAAAGCAAAAGTTTGATATTTCCTTCAATTCTTTCTACAAAGTTTATTTCAATTTCTAACTTTCTCTAAATGAATTGTTAAAATATTACTTGAAAAACTAGTTTATCGGATCAGGCGTTTCTTAGATAATTAATACCTTTAGAAAATGTAAAATAATAGTGTTTTAAATATCTCTAAGCTTGTGGTTAAAAAATAATATCTAATGCATATATGTGCTGTGAGATCACAAAGTTTATTTCTTTGCATTTAGAATATCAAAACCCATTAATCAGAGACAGAATGTTGTATTTTTTTTAAAAAAAATTCATCAGAATATAAAAATCCACCAATACAATGCTGTACAGTTCTAAAGAAATTAAATGAAGACAATATTGTCTTGAAGTTTTGACATAAAATAAAATCAGACATTCAAAATAACAAAAATATTTTCACTCTATATTATAACAACGTATATGTCAAAATCTATATTCAAATTCTAAAGAAGAAAATAGAATTAATGTCATGAAATTCAAAAATGAATATGTATGTCGGAATTACAATGACCGGTCAACTATCAGAAATCTCATCTGAGACATGAAATGCAAATATATAATACGGATATAATATTCAAATTAAGAATTTTCTTCCTGACTATTTTCTTATGTCTCTAATAGCATTATTAATAAAAGAAGACGTAAAATTTCAAATTTAGGCTTATTATTTGACAAACAAATTAAAAATCTGCTAAATTCTTTAGTACAAAATACAAAATGGAAGGTGAAAAATGTTTATAGTATCTTTTCATGTTTCATAGAAGCTCTGTATCTTAGATTTCGATAATAATTAGTAAATACTCTAACATATTCTTCGCAACTCGAAAAATGTACATAAAACTTTACAAAATGAAATTTTTTAAATTAATTACTGATACGTAAATTTAATTTTAGTTGTTAAAGCTTACTTAAAAGAATTATTCCGTGTTCAAGACGCGTGTGCAATAATAGTAAGTATATAAAGATAGTAACAAAATATAGATATTACACAATTCGATAATGGCACCCATAATTCAATACTTCCTAATCATATCATTGTTTGTTGAACAGTTTTTCGAGATTATGATATTCTGCAAACGCAACTTTATTAATAAAAATAACAATGAAACAACCAACTCATTTCTTACCAATCTTTTTCATTTCATTTTGAATTTTTATAATTTTATTTTCAAAATATTGCTATAGAGGAAAACTTTAATTGAGCATCACACTTTATTTACCTTTAAGAGACCAAAATTTACTTTAAGGGAAAATAATATATTACAATATTTTTGCTAGCGTTGCTTACCTTTGGATTAAAATAGTTTAACTTTTTAAGTTCACCGCTATATGCATCCTAAATCATTTTATGCACTCACGTAAAACCTTTCATTAAGGCACACAGGTGAGCCTTTAACATTTTCTTAACACTTGAAAAAAGAAAGATGTTAAATGACTTAGTGGGACATCATGTGTGCTACATTTTCCCCATGTGATATTTATAGTTTGTCAATATTTATCTGAAAAGATACTGAAACGCAAGCAGATCCGCATTCCAAATTTTCCGTAGTAAAATCCCGATTGATATACTATTTATAAAGTTGGCGACTGAAAACACAGTTAACGCATTCCAGCAAATACAGAAAATATTGAAAGCAATCAACGTCATCTCCCTCGTCTAAAATTCCTTTTCCCCCTAATATCCGCGAATCACAGAGTGTGTTTATTTTTGATTGGAACGTCACTTTTAATATATTTAATCTTCTTGAGGCATGGTCACACGTTACCTTCGATGTAAATCAGTGGTGATACCAAGTCTGTTTGCTCAACTGTTTATATGTTTTCTATGGGATTCGGTGAAATATAGAGTATTACAAAATGCAGAATGAACCACAGATCCCCTTCAAAACGTTGTCAAATTTTCTAAGAAAAAATTATAAATTTTGCAGCAATTTTACTTCTTGAAAGAAACTATCACATTTTTAAAAATATTCTTTTAAGTTTAAATAAATTGTAGAGTCGAAATAATTTTTTAAAAAATTATACTGCTATGAGTAAATGTTTGTTGAATTATAACTAATGTTATTACTTACAAGTCAATGAAATTTTTTTTACATTAATGTGCCAACTTTTTTATTCATTTTGAACAGAAATGTTAAATGGAATTTTGTCCTTGTTCTTATTACGAGGGGATATTATAAAGTTTTAATTACTACTAAGAAAGAACTGAGATATCTGCTTAAAATTTATTCATCATATTAACTGATCCTTACGCAAGTAGTGTTGTAAATTTAAGCTGTTGATGTTTATTCATTTAGTTTCAGGAAACTGTAGATTGAAATAACCCACAGGGTAGAGAAGACAGAATTCAATATGATGAATTATAATGACGGCCATATAAAGATTAAGAAACTCTGGGAGAAATGTATAACTTTGGATGGCGAATGTGTAGAGAAGTCTTAAGAATAATAAATTTAACAAAACTAAGTTTCTATCTCGATTATTTTTAGTAATAATTAAAATTTTACGATACTGTGGGTTACTTTTATTTACAGCTTACCGAAATAAAACAAATCAACATTAACAGCTGTAATTTATAGCATTATGTGCACAAAGATCAATTCATATGAAGAATAAATTTTATCCAGGTATATAGATTATTTATTATTAGTAATTAAAATTTTGTGATATCCCCTTTGATTTCCTGTTTATAATGAACTATAATGGAGTTTTCTAGTTTTGAATGCAATTATACCGCATTGAAAAGGAAACTTTTGAAACATTCTCCTGCTTTGTAATGTTAAACCTATTAAGTTTTCGAAATCCTGGCATAAAATCATTTGCGTGTAGTCTTGCTTAGAATTACTGAAATCTTAAAGTACTTAACAGTTCTCGTGTGTATGATTATATTAATTTGTATATTCATATTCTTTTATTCTTATGCAACTTTTACCTTGTTTTCAAATAAAATAAAGATCTACAACCTCCCTCCTTTAATACTGGTCCCGTATTTGCTTCGCATATTGCAAAGATTTTCATCAAAAAATTATTTTGTTCCGTTTCTTTCTTATGCTAATGTTGATTTGCTCTAAGTTAGCCCAAGTTTTCAAATGGTGAAATATATAATATTCTTATTATGTTTCCACTTCCCATTTATTCATAAAATAAAATATAATAAACATCGCCTGAAAAACTTTGCGTGACCTTTAGTTTCATGCATGACAAAAATCCCATCGAAATTTCAAAATCTGTTTTTGTTAAAGTTACTGTTCCATATCTAGATAGTGCTGCGAAAGAGATGACCCGTTGAAAAAAAAAACAACTCCATGTATGAAATACGTGTCTTCTTCAGTTTTTGTGAGGAAAGAAATATGCACGTATCCATAATTATGTATTAAATCTACAATATTAGAAAATATAATATAGTATAACTCAAATAATCCTAGTGATTTATCGAAGCAAAAGCCCTAATATTATCAAACTTCATTATTATCAATACTTTCAAAAAATCTCAGTAAACGGAAATTTAAAAAAAAACGCATGGTAATAAGCCTTTGAATATGTAGGTAAAGTACATACAGACTTTTTTTTAAAATTATCCACCCACTTTAGAGTAGAAGAACACTAAACTTGTTCTTAGCTACATATATACAACACAAAAATCCTCTATCATTATTGCAAGTACCTAGTTATTGATCTTTAAGAACAGAAGTTAGTAGAATTTTCCACAAATATGAAGTTAAATACATATAAACAGATTATTTATACGTAACTGAGTTTTCAATAATTAAATTTTTGAAGTCTAGAGATTCATAAATATCGCTACTTGCTGTAATGACTGATTAAGCTTTATCAGCCTACAAATAAGAGGTTTTTGGAAAATCATTTTGGAAACCTAAGAGAGAATAAATGAAAATGACTAATAGTTTCTATACTAACTATAAAAAAAAAAATTCATAGATTATCTAATATCCGCAGTGTAATGGTAATTTAATCATACCATGCCTTTAAGTTTTAGACTAAATGTTCTTATTAATAACATTTTATCAAATTCTAAGATGTTTTAACTTCGATACAAAATAGGTGAGAAAGGAAAACTTAATTTTTCCTTAAAGCCGTTTCCCCCTCTTAGCATTGATAATAATAGTCAGATTTAATCTTCATCATTATTTTCACTTTAATACAGTGCATAATTTTATAAATCGTATCCTGATATAACATATTTTGAATGCTGAATAAATTTTTTCTAACGATTAATGTATAGAAATCTGTAAAATTGATCAATTTGAAGCATTGTTTAAAGTATTACTAATACGTAACGATATATATATATATATATATATATATATATATATATATATATATATACACTTAGACAATGAGAATTCATTTCTTCAAGTTTTAAAATATCAATCTCCTCTAACAAACAATGATTCAGATTATTTCATATATAATTCTTCTGTCTAAAATATCTATATAATTATTTCCGCTTCCCTCTGAATTTAAAGACACTTAATTATGGATAATTTTACTTGAGTATTGTTAAAATTAGGAAGCATACATTCAGAAATTTGGTATAATGATATGCCTTAGCAAAAAAATTTCACAAACAACAATGGAGAGGATTTTAAATTTTGTTATTCGGGAGGGAAACTCACAATTGTTTTATGGATTATGGTATCACTTGAAATAAAATTACTGTCCAAAAATATTCCGATAAATGTATCCAGGAGAAAGAAAGTATGAGATTTTTTTTTTCAATTATGAATATATGTAAAGGATTAAAAATTTTAAGAAATATCAAATACATTTAAAACTAATACGCTCGGTTCCTTTGGTAGAGGTTAGATGTAAGTGCAGATAGCTTTAAAAGCAATCATAAGAAAACTAAAATATTAAAAATGGTTGAATGGTCAGAATACATAATAATCATAAGAACAAAAAGTGTGCATCTGCAAAGAGGGTTTGTTTGTGTGTGCTAACAAAATGCAACAATATATGCCAGTAGTTTCAAATACACAATGAAATCTATCTGAATTGTATATATTTAAAAATTTGATTCTTACGTTAACACTTTCTTTTGCACTAAGAATTTTCTGCAAAAATCCCATTTTGTAGATAACTTTCACCTTCATATTTATTTTCAGCTTGAAAATCAATCACAGCTTTCAATCAATCGTGCTTTATAAAACAAAGCATTTTAAATCTTTTTTATATTCATTATTTTTGATATCTTACTACGTTCTACAAACAATTTATAAGAATATTGAAAAATTACTGTGAATGATGACACAGAAAGATAACGAAAGAAAAGAATGAGGAACGTATTGAAAATCTTTCATTAAAGAGGTACTAAAATAATTCCATACAATTTCGAAAGACTGCATTTTCAGGAGCATAATTAATAACAAAAATATTTTGTTAATATATTGGAATTTGTAAATTAACATTATTTACAGTCCAGATCCTTTATATTTAATATATAAATTTTAAATGGCTAAAATAGAGTATTTAATATCTGCCTTCTCGATAATTGAAATTACTTCTCTCATAAAGTTTGAGAAGTGTGTCTTTGTTCTAATTATTAAAAGTACCGAGAACAATTTTTTGAGCCTATCTAATAGTAGTAAGAGAGTTTTTTAATGGGTGCGCTTTTAGTACAAATCTAAAGACTATTTATTCAGTTAAAAATTTCTGGTAAAATTCTGTATCACTGAAATTTTACTTAGCTTTCTCATAATGGTTATCATACTTCTCTTTGAGAAAGTAAAGATGAAAGAGAGTTCGCAACTAAGGATTTGTAGTGTTTCCGTTAGCGTGAGGAGTCATAAACGTGGTCCTACATTCAGGTAAAACCCCGCTCCCTCCCTGTCTGCTGGGGAGAATGGTGCCGCTTGCCATTTGTCAAGGGACGGTGACAGTCGGCGTGTGCGGAGAGAGGCGTGACGTGCATTCGCACACTAAAAGCACCCAAATCTCCGTTGGAAAAATCGGAAGCAAACAGAGCTCTCGACAACGGAAAAAAAAAAAAGGAAAAGATCATTGAGCCATGGGATTCATTGACTGAAAGTTCGAAGGTTTCGACATGA
>BMAW01118512.1:394091-436591 GCA_019974015.1 Nephila pilipes
ATGAAAATATGATTCTCTTTTAAATCTTATTATTCTTTTCTTGGCGGCTTTTCATATAAATGAACTTCCAGTTTTCTTTTCTTTTTTTTTTTTCAAAGTAAAGTGTGGTATGTTATAATTTATGTTAAACTTCTCCAATAAAACTATCATCATATTTCCAAGAGAATCATATTTTCATGCCTTAAAATTATTAATTGAATTCTTTTTTGTTTGTTTATAGGGAAAAAGGATTGCATTGCTCTATATTCACAAAGGGAATTGTGGTAATAGCATTAAAATAATTACTATTTAACTTTAAAAGAGGTAATAATTGCTATCCAATTGTCAAGACATTCATTTATCCTTGCATTTTATCCATATTTAGATATTATTTTTATTTTATCATAGGAATTTATTAAAAGTATTTTGGTTCGATATTTGATGTTATTAAAATATGTTTTTTAAGGAAATATTACAAAACTTTAATAACAGTTCATCAACATTAGAGGTGATAAATAAACAAAAAAACACATGCTCAACATTCTATCAAATATAATGGTAAGAATTTGCTTAACATAAGAATTCCAATTCTTATTAGTTGTTATTATAATGCCAAAAAAAGAAAATTATATCAAAAAGACAATTAAAAATGAACCCACTGAAATCATGGCCTTTCACTATTCATCAAAAATAATCGAAAATAAAACGCAATTATAAATTTTAGTAATGAATATTTTAAACACTAATTTTAATGAGATCAGATTCATTTTTTAGATGTTCATTTATAAGAAACCGCGTGAAAAATTTAATCAGCTATTTAGATAACCAGCCAACACAACCACTGTTTATTTAGTGAAACATGAAGTACGAAATTCGTATTTCCAATACAAAGTTAGAAATACGAATACAAAGTTTGTATTGGATTAGTATCTAAATACGTAATAACATCTTCCTATTACAATCCTATATTAATAAGAGAACCAATATACAAAAAAGTAAATTCAATTCGAGGTATTGAAACAGAATTTAATATGTAAATAGATTTAAAAAGAGTTAAATGGTTACTTTTCTTTGAATTTCTAAGATATTAGCATTCTAGTGATTAATCGTAGATCTCATTCATATGATTAAAACATCATCGAAAGAAATATTAGTAAAATTAAATAAAATTTTTTTAAAAAGCAATCCCCCATTCGAAGAAAAGCTTTTCAGAGCCCCTTTTGTCTCAAACATAAAGATTTGAAAGAAAATTATGTGATTTATTTTTTCCAAGATCAATCCCAGTTGCTTGTAAGGTACAGTAACCAGTATTCTACCTGAATTGAAGTTCATCGTCTTTTTAAATCAACTTTTTCTCTTTATCTGTGGAATGACGTGTTTTCAAGGTACTCAGAGAAGCTCGTGGTATTTTAGCTTTCTATCAAAAAATACTATTAAATATGCCGCCTAAAAGATAATAATCTATAAGTTTTGAATCAAGAGAAGCAACACAATATAAATCGAACAACAAACGTTTTTAGAAGTCATAAAATTAGATCTAAAAATATATATAAACACACGGTTTTTAAATTTACTAAATCAAATAAATAAGTTGTTAGGGAGATTGGTTGAAAATTTTTTTCTTTATTTAATTAAGCAAAAACCGAACTCTAAACTTTTTTACGCTATTTCTGCTGTAATTATCAATGATTTTTAACAAGATAGTATTACTTTTTCATAAATACAAATAACGTGTTTTATATTTCCTCCAGATAACATAACAAAAAAATGAAAGTAGATATATATTACTAATTCATAGACCTTGATAACAAGAAAGTTCAGGTTTCACACCGGTTTGCTTAAGTTAAAAACTAATATAATTTGAAATCCCATTTCTTTTTTTTCTTTTTTTATTATTGGAAGGTTTGATATGACACAAAATATCATAAATATTCAAATAAAGTTTAGCAATTTTATGTATATTAAACTTTTTAGTTTTAATATTATAATGGATAAAATACATTTCTAGTAAAGAAGGTTTTATTCTTCCCAATAACTATTACATTTATTGCCATTCCTAAAAGCGCTCCTATTTTAACGGATTAAATTTGTGTGAATTCGCTTTCTTATAAATCAAAATTTTTACTAAATAAGTACACGCAATGAGTTTCTGCAGAAATAGGTATAAATAATTAATGTCATTCACGTGTTTCAATAGAAATTCATAAAATTTACTTATTTGCTTGAAATTATGGTTTCTTATGCATTTCAATAAAACATAATATAAAATTGTATGTTCACTTTATGACACATACATTTTTCAATTTTAAATTCAAATATTAGTGTTTGCTCAAGTGGAGATGTAAATAATGTAGAGTAGCGATTGGAGACTCAAGGCACGTTTACTAACTTGTGACACGCAAAAAGGCTTGTTGGAATGATGCTGAGTTTTGAATTTTCTGATGTATTTTATTTTTTTTTGTCTATATTTTATTAATGAATATAATTTTTTTCTTTTATAACAATTCTTTTAAGTTGCTTGAGACCGTTATAGCTTACTTACTACTATTTTAGCTTTCCTTATTTTTTTTAGTAAATGACTCATTAAATAATACGGAAAGATAAATGCAATATTTTTATAAAACCTAACTGAGAATGTCATCATACCTGTTTCTTACGGGAATCATCACAGAAAATGAATTATCACAACATCCGAAAGGCTATGGTCGCAAGTTTCGTGACTAGTAACGTTGAGGTCAAGCTATATATTAAAGAACCGCGGTGCTATATAATGGAGGCTATAGTACGTTAAATGAAACGGAGTCTTAAAGTTTTCATGAGGTAAGAAATAGAAGCTAGATGGTGATATATCAGATCAAATGCGATCTATATCGTTTAATAGTGATTCAAAATTGCACATATCTTTAGTCAATAGCCTTCTTATAACTCTAGTGCATTGTTAATCCAAAATGTACTATTATTTTACAACTTCCTGCGTCATGTTAATATAATTCGAAATGTGTTCACACGAACTTTTATAATTTGTATTTTCCTCTTGATATTTGTGGCGATTCATCTTTGTAGAACCCTGGGGCGCTTATTTTCTTTATGTAGGTTCCGAAATCATCATCCCAAGGCCTCCTAGTGATAGGTTTACTTTCCCATGTGGTTTACTGTTTGTGGTACACACGGGTGATGCTTTCACGGGATACCTTAGTTATCCGTCTCAACCCTCCTTCTTATCTATCATTTTTTTTTTACCTTTTTCCAATTTTTTCAAAGGCTTAGATCATAGTAACATCTCGTTTGACACAGCTTAGCCCTATCAGGCTCTTACGCCAATAAACCCTACCATGATTCACTCTCCTGTACGTAGAATTGTTTTTTAGATTATTTATTTTATCACGTATAGTTTTTATGTGATTTTTTTGCGTAAAAGTATTTTCCTTAATTCTAAATTATATATATATATATATATATATATATATATATATATATATATATATATATATATATATATATATATATATATATATATATATATATATATATATATATATATGCGCATTTTCCCAAAACTGTGGGGAAATTTTTAAGCGTTATTTTACACCTCTGATGAATATCAGTGAGTTAATAGTTCTGATTATACTAATTTTCGCAAAGAGTTTTATATTTATGAAATGAGTGAGTATAATAATTTGAATTGGCCTCGAGTATTTTCAATATTTTGTAAAATGTATATATTTATAACATTTTAATAAAAATATACTGGCAGAGAAATTTAAAAAAAGCATTTTGATAGTTAGATTTAAAAAATTATGTGAAGATTTAAAGATATTAATTTGTTTTATTTGGGAATCAAGAAAAAAAATTATATTTTAAAACTCTAAAAAAGGTTAATACTATATGCAGCATTGCGTGCATCATAGATCGCTGTGAACTTTTTTTCTTTAAAAATATTAGCAGGGAATATACCACTGACCGTTAAGGAGAGAAAGCAAATAACAGAATTAATTTTTATTGTATACATACTGTATAATAGATCAAAGCAATGATGAAAATGGCAGGTACTTTGGAGTAGACACTATGTAGAATTTCGTTCTAAGAACTGCCATTTCTAGAAGTAATGATGACTTTAAACCGCTTTGTAATCGAATGAGCTTGCATGATCCATATGGGTTCATCTTTCAATGGAGCTTCAACTCTATGCCAGAATTTATCCATCATAGTGGTTGATGAGTGGATGCATGCTTGTATCTCATATGATTGACAGATAAAGAGAACGAGATGGCCAGAGCAACAGCTGAACAGCTTCTGTTTTATGGAAGGTCAGGAGAACACTGGCAACGTGTAGTCCTGCATTGTTAGCAGAGATACTTAGGCCTCGAAGAGACTGGACTCAATTATGGACTTGAACACGACATCAGCGACTATCAAGAAAATCGGCAATACGAGCTAGGAGTTACCGCAACGAATTCTCCAATGGCACCACTTCAGATTCTTGGTCCGAATAACGATGACGAAGGCAAGTTTGAAATGTTAGTCTACTCTGGGCCTCCACGCAAAGAAACGCCCATCATGTTGCTGTATGCAGAATCAAAATTCTTCTAAAAAGACGACGTGGCGCCTCTCCTACGTCCATGATCATAGTTCAGCGCATCACTGTAAATGCGCTAGTCTGTACTGTTGTATCAAGAGAAGCTCCCGCAATGGTCACAGTGCTCATAGTCAGCAGTACTGCAACGTCGTCTAATTGTTTCTAATGATATTCGTCGTCTTACAAAAGATTCAAGTTGCTTACTCAGGGTACGAGAAGTGTCTACATGATCCCCTAAGACCATGCAGATAACATGTCTGGCCTTTAGAGTAGTAGTGGCCAGGAAATGGGGAGAGTGACTGAGATTCTACATGGCGTCATATATAGCCCTCCTGAGCCAATCGATTCCATATTTTCAGGACAGTCATACGAATTACCAACAAGCGTAGCAATAACGTTCAATGATTAACCAATGACTCGTTAAGCAACTATCATCAAATTCCAAATGAGCTCTCTGTACAAAATTCCTTCTTATACAGACTGTAAGTGCCCCTACTCTTAGTTACACTGTTCAAATGCACTAAAAGGTAATGATTTGCATATCCCAGCATTTTGTACCTTCCAAGCAAATGTGACGCTTGTTACGAGCCGCTTGTCATTGTGACGCTTGATATTTCGGCCCCAATGGATAATCTTACAAAAAAAAAAATACAACACGGAGCCAAATCATGTGAAACAATGTAATGTCAGTAATTTATTTTGGGAAAAAAATTCTGCATGAAATGGCATTGTACGATCACAGTAATCGCCAAATTTTATCGTTTCAAATAATAAAAATATTAATAAATATACACACAACTGAAAAAGATTATCCGTTTCACCAACTTATTCTTTAACAGCAGCAAATAGCTTTTTTTATTGGATTTCGTCAAACATAAATAATTAAGGTGACGAAAATGAAATATTTTCTGCTATGACAAACACAGTATCTGCAATTATCTGAAATTTCGATTATATATCATTATTTATTCAAAACCAGGAGCATTAATTTATCTTTTCATTATTTCAATCATTTAGGAAACCTAAGAGAGCAAATTTTGTCATAAAATTGGAAGAAGCTGTGTCCAAAATATGTCAATAAAAATTATTTATGAATCATTACTTTCTCATAGAGAATTCAAATTATTGTTGAATGAAATTGAATCCGAATATATAGATCTTTTTTATACAATAAGGTTGAATAGTTAATTAAAAGAAATATCAATAATAGGTCTGTAAGCCTTTTGTTGGAAATAAAAATATATTTTGGAAAAATAGGTTAAGTATATGTACTGATCTGGATAATGATATATGGGTTTTCAGTATTATGTTTCAATTGACATTACTGGTCATTTAAGACTTTAAAACAAAAAAATTAATAAATAAAGCAAACTAAATTACCCTATTGGGTTTTCTTAGTTAAAAAAAATTTAGATTTTTTTTAAAGAGCAACATCATTAAAAAAATGTTTTTCCTTATTTTAAAATAATAAAAGAAACATTTTTGTTGACCTTATTCGTAATAACATTAAAATACTGATTATTTTGATTATATATCAACTGTGCAAACTTATTTTACTGAGAAATTTAGAAATTTTCAAGGGTATTTATCTACTATCAAATATTTTTTTGCTTCCTGATATTAAAAACAGCAGTGAAATCAATAATTTACTTTTCCATTTCAATATTTGTAGTTAGAATTAATTGAATTTATCATATTTATATCATGGAAATTGGATCTTTTAAAGATGTTTGTGAAAAAATCATGATGAACGAAAATAACTGTTATCATACAATTAGGAAAACTTGGGAAAACGTGTAAAAATTTGTCATTTGGAAAAGGAAAAAAAAAAAAAAAAAAAAAAAACATGTTTTTTCCTTTAAGTTAAGAAAGAACTCTCTCAGCAATCCGGCAGATATCGAACCAGAACACTGCCGGATTATCGGAAAATCACTAATGATACGCATTTAAACAACAAAAGATATGTATTATTGTAAGAAATTTAATACAGTACACACTAATAAAGTGTCAGGCCCACGAGATAATTAAAGCTGAAAACATTATACCACTTTATACTGATAGTCTACTTCATCTGATTGAAGCAAAAGGTAGCAAATAACGTTTGTAAGGTTTTTTGTCTGCGTAAAAAAGCCGGATTACGAAATGTCGGAAAGGCAAAGTGCCGGAGAGGGAATATTGTATTTTCGGTATAATATGCTTTTGATAGCTAAGATTCTCGATCAGGAATACTTTTCAAACACTTACTGAAATCACTAAATGAAAGAAATTTGAGAAATGTGCATAAGACGAAAGTTTGGTTTGGTTTTTTATTAACGTCGCACTAGAAGCAACACGAGGGCTATTGCCGACGAGCCTCGTAATTTTGAACCTCGTTCAAGTGACGAGGACGGCACCTGAACTAGCACCCTCTCCTAACTGACACCTGAGCTGGCACCTCCATTCCTAACTTCCCCACCACGCCAACGGGAGGACTTCGGGTCCCGACAGATTTAACGTGCATCAGCCCTGGCTACACGGTGTGTCTTTAGTGGCATCAAAGCTCGAACCCACGACTCAACAAAACCGCCGGCCGCGAGTACGAGGCCTTAACTACTAGGCTACCACGGCATTTAAAACGAAAGAAAAAAGAATAAAATTAGGTGACTATAATCGAAAATTAACATCAAAAAGCGAAATTCTTGAAAGTTATTAGACCTATACTTGGTTCTACATGATTTATCTTCTTAATTTTCGAAAAAAAAAATATGTTTCTTGTAGTTCTTCTTAACACGTTTGCCGATAGAAAGAATTTTAAGGAGACACAAAAAATAGGCAGATGATTTACAATTAAACTATCTAAATATATATATAAATCCAAAATATATCCAAATTTTGATTAATTATATTTTATCTCAGTGCTCAGGAATATATAACGAATGCTACTAGGTCCAGGTCAAGTGTTGCATTTCATATTAACGAAACAGGCCAACTAACGGAATTTTTTAAATACAAATATACACAATATATATATATATATATATATATATATATATACATCAAATTAAAATATTCTTTAAACACGATAGCAAGGACATTAAAGTGCAAAATAGCAAAAAGATTAACTCTATATGAAACTTAAAGTATGGTAATGTGTCATATAAATTTGAATATTATAGTATTTGTGTTATTTTTCAACACAATTAAAATAAATGATATCTCATTCATATTCTTGAACTCGTTAAGTTCGTGTTCTTAATGTGACAAATATATTGTTCATAATAATATACATCGTTTATTTATTTATTACGCCAACGTTGCACGTATCGTTTTTACCAAAATTATAAACTAAAGTGTTATTAAATTTAATTGTAAAATATTGCGCTCTTACATCTATAGAATGCCGCGACCGCTGTTTTAGAACAATATTCCAACCACAAATCTTTTCCAGCGTACCAGATTTTGGAAAGCCAAAATCTGATTTTGAAAAAAAAAAAAAAAGATGAAATTTACGAATAAACTTCCTGAGACAAGTCGCTTATCTTATTAAAAGTACAATTTACTAACTGGGGTCTTTTTAAAGTTTGAAAGCAACTTATCTAGAGTATCACTCTTCGTATAATTATTCAATAATTTTTCTTAACAGAGGTGTTTCCACAAATATTTAATAATTAATAAAGCATGCTCTTTTTTAACCTGACATTCACTGATTCAGCACATTCTATTATCTTTCTCTTTTGGGCCGCGGTAGCCTAGTGGTCAAGGTCGTGGACTAGCGACCGGCGGTTTTCGTTCAGTCGCGGGTTCGATCCTTGGCAGCCAAAGACCCGCCGTGTAACCGGGGCTGATGCACGTTAAATCTGTTCGGGGCCCAAAGTCCTCCCGAAGGCGTGGTGTGGATGTTAGGAGAGGGGGGTGCTAGCTCAGGTGTCGTCCTCGTCACTTGACCAGGACAACACTTGACCGGGGTTCAAAATTACGAGGTCCGTCGCCACTAGCCCTCGTGTAGCTTCTAGTGCGACGTTAATAAAAAAAACTAAAACTACCCTTTTCTTTTGAAATTTTCAAGTGAATCCGGAAATTTGCTTACCTTGACAGCTAGGTTGCTCGTATTTTCGGTAAATGTTTATTGCAATTGTCAATTTTCATTTCAGTACAGTGTTTGTTGTTTTAAAGCAGGTTATGTATCACTGTTGTACAATACTACAACTGTGTATTTGCAGTGATTATACAGCAAAATATTCTCGAACCAATGCGCGTGTTCTTTAAGTCCTAGTAAAACAAATAAGCTTAAGTATATGACTAGAGTTGTGACAACCGTCTATCATTATATAATTATACCGTCCTCTTTCAGTCTACTTAAAGTCACTAAGTACAGTCTCCAATTGAAGATACACAAGAGCAAGATAAAAGACTTAATTTATCACTAAAGCAAATATAAGGTCGCTCTCTCTCGAATCTCACTTAACTTTCCTATCCAAGATTATAATTCAAAAAGGAGGTCATATCTTACCGAATCACTCGTTCTGCTTCCAGCAACTCTCATTAACAGCAGCTTTGTACCTTAGTACTTTGACTAAAAATCACTTCAATGCAAAAGATTAATAATGCTATTTCCATCCAATTTAATAATAACTATAAGCTTGACGTCCTCCTCTATCTCCCTTTATTTTCCTTTCAATCCTACTTCATTTCAATACCACTATCTCTATAATTCTCTTCACTTCACTTCTATCTTTATCTAATTTATCGAATCACATTTCATTTTAGTTGGAAAGAAATAGTAGTTTTATGCAATTCAAAAATTAATATTAAATCATCGAGGTTAGTGAAGAGAAAATCGCGAATAGCCCGGCGTCATAGACTTGCTTGTCACAACTTGTTTTAACTTGCATTGTACTGTATAAACTTTTCTTTTGTTCTGTGTGTATTTATTTTTTTAACACAAGAATATTCAGTTAAATTAATGCTAATTGTTTGAATTTAATTTGTTTAGTTGCTAGAAGGAGAAGAAATGTTTTGTTGGATATTTATATCATCTATACAGATTAAGCATGAACGCAAACACATAAAATATGTGCTGTGATAATTAAAATTTTTATTTAGAATGGTTTATCTTTGGTATACTCCTTAAAACTGAATTAACGCTAGATAATACGGTGAAGTCGCTAATCGAACATGAACGTGGTCCCGAAAGTACTAGATTAAAGAGAGTTTACTGTACTGATATATTTAATGTGTTAATAATAGTTTTAAATTATTTTTTCAAGAGTGATACTTAGGAATTCTCATTAAATACCTAAAAGCTGAAATATTTAGCTTATCTTATGCGATCATATTATATATTGATTTCATTAATATTTTTAGATGCATTATAAATCTATTTAGTGCCATAAGCTTACATCATTAAGCATACATCAAAAGAAATTAATGACACCCTATTAAATTCATTTTCAAGTCCGTCTTACTATGTTAACGGACTAAAGAGAACTTACAGTACGTTGATTTATTATTAATTTAATGAACTAATATAATTAATAAATATTTTGTGACACATATCTCGCTGTATTAGTTTATTATACATTTTAATCAATCAATCTATTTTAAAGTAATTTAATTTAATAGTTTATGGAAAATCTACATAACTTTTTATTTATAATTTTTGAAATATATATACATATTTATAGGTTGTAAATGATATTCTTGACTTATCGAGAGAAAAAAAAAACAAGTTGACACTATGTAAGATTTCATGTAATATCGTTGAAGTATTTTATTCAAAACTATGTAAAATCTATTAACGATATCATTATTTCAATAAGGCTCAGGACCCTCTACTTCAATTCCTTCTCTCCCTGTTAATCACCCAAAGGGCTATTGTTTTTTGTTAATGACAAAATGGTCAATCAAGCACTTTTCAAAATAACGTATTTTCTGAATATTTTTCCTAGCCAATCCCGAATCAATCAATCAATCAAATTTTCATTTCGTTGTAACACGGAGAAACATTAAGTCCGTTTTTTGCTTTAATTCTGATATTTAGTTGAATAATCTAATAATTATTCCTTAAAAAATTAGAACTTTTGATGGCTAAATCTGTTCTTTACAAAATTTTGCATGGAACACCTTTTTTAGACCCGCAAGGAGCTATTGCTTAATATTATATTTTCGGATTGAACGTTATTATAGTTAGAAGCTAAAAAATTAATATATACAATTAAATATTTTAGTTCCTTTTAAAACCTGTCTTTTGTATAGACATTTCACCTGATTTGAATTAGGTAAACAGTCAATCCGGAAAATATATATTTTTTAAATATTTACACTTAATTTATTAATGCTTGACTCTCTTATATTTTAGTACTGTGTTTAAATAGTAGAATTATTACAAGTTTTCTGTTAAAATAATGTTTTGTTAAACCAGGTATTTTTTCAAAGTTTTACAGTAGCAGGAAAGAATCAAAGCAATTGATCAGCTCTATGTTATCCAAGTGATGTTAAAATTCATATCTAATATAAATACAAATAAGCAAAAAAAAAAAAAAAAAATCCATTCAAAGCTTCTATCAATGCAATCCAATAATTTACAAAGAATTTAAACATGAGTATATTTAGTCGCTTAAAATTAAAGTGCTTAGATTTTGAGAAAATAAAGTAATATCTGAGGTCGGTATGTAATTTAAAACTCTTCATCATTTCTAATATAAGTACAAAGAAACATAACTAATATAAACATATCTAATATAAATACCCAAATACTTAGAAAAACACAATCACAATAAAATACTGAGAAATTCTCAAGCATTTGTAAATATTAGATAAGAATTTACCTTTTAAGTAGTAATGTTGATATACACTAAAAATAACTTTTATTTCTAGTGCATGCCTCTTCATCTTCAGAACATACTTCTTTCTTATAACAAGAGATTTTATTTTTAACAAAAACGCCGTAATTACAATTTGAGACTATCCTGAAGTAATTAAGACTTAAAAATACATTAATCATCAACAAAAAAAAGTTACATCTAGAAAGAATAATCAAATTGAAATGATATTTGAATGTAAATTAGTACTAACCAACAAGAAGAAATGATTAAGAAATAAGCAGGAGTATGACAAAATTTATTGGTCAAAATACAAAATCATTACATCATTACAAACATTACAAATATCAATAGAATGCTGCACCTCCATGATTTCTAATGCATTCTGCTACACGTCGTGGCATGGATTCGTAGACATTCTGAATAGTGTTTTGACTCAACTCATCCTAGGTAGATTGAACTCTGATATGTACATTTAGAAAATTTTGTGGTAGCTGTGGAATCTTAACAAAACGGCTTATAACATCACATTAGTTTTTTATAGGTGACAACTCTGGCGATGCTTCTTGCCTCGGCATAGTATCAATGGATGCGAGGCAAGCTCTTGAGATGGCAGTGAAATATGAACATGTAGCGTTTTCTAATTGAAACAAAAGACTGGGATGGCAGAGAGAGAAAAAGCAATGGCCAAAGGATCGCAAAAGGAATGGGCACCGATCGAAGGACCTCACTAACGTACCTTTGGGCTTTTAAAGTAGCTCTCATAAGAACCAATGATGATCTGACATCACACAAAATTGCTCCCCAAACCATTATACCCTACTGTCTGGATGTGTGGCGAGTGTCGACAAATTGTGCATCGTAGCGCTGAACACGTTGCCTCTACGTACGTGTGTGGCTATCATCCTCACAAAGAAAAAAGTGAGACTCATTAGTTAAGATACCTGCTACAATTCCGAATGATGTGCCATTCTGCTCTTTCATGGCATCATAGTTATCTCCGGATGATGTTACTATGATGTCAAGAGCAATCTCCGTAATGGTCTCCATGCAAGTGATATAAAAGCATAGAGACGTTTGCTAATGCTACTGGAACTTATATCATGAGGCAGAGGGGGCATCACTGTTCGCATAATATCCGGAGTTGTAACAATTGATGTGCTTCGCGCTGGCCGGACACTTCGTCGATCATCCGTACTTGTAGTCCGTCTACGAGTAGCTCTCCCTGAACCCACTTGTCGTTAGGGATAATTTCCTTGTACTCAATTCCACCAACAATATGCAACTGTAACATCTGCTCAATCGATATGACACCCGATCCGACAGAATGACTATCCATCTTTATAACTACAATCCTACGATGTGACTTTTCTCAAATATGTCCAGCTATTCAAATGTCGTTTTCTTCTTAAAAACTTCAAAGTGATAAATTAAACCCAAACATACGAGGAAGAATAAAAAATATGCACTTTGGGAGAACCTTGCAGAGTCCTTAATGGCGCAGTAAGTCAAGTGTTTGCTGACATCATTTGCGCTGACGCGGCTGCCACTTTGACCATTAGCATATCTAACAGTTAAGAAACATTTTCTTAACTTGTATTTGCGTACCTTGCTTAGTTCTGGGTGTAACTTTTCATTTATTTATTTATTGCCGATGAGTGTATCATCCAATTCTATCTTACACTTTTACGATGTTTTGCAAAATTCTGTTATTTTAAACATTTTTTTTAAAGTATGATAATTTATTCGCAGTTTTATAGAGAATTTCTTATATAATTTTATAATTATTGGTGAAATATATATTCTCTAACTAAAGTGATGTATTTTTTTTATTGAGAACACCAACAAATCCTCGAACACCACAAAGTATCGCAAGGGGCAAAGTGATATATTCAATCAAAACTATAATCTCTCTCTTTCGGCAATGTATTTAAAAGCCATTTATGTAATGTGTTGAGAAGTTCTTCATCATATAAGAATTAAGACATCAAACTAAGAATATTATAATGAATCTCAATACAAATTTTGCTTGCACATTGTAAATAACCTGATGATTAAAAACAGGTTAAAAATCTAGCCTAAATTTGTTAGCAACTTCAACCTTAAAAGAATTGATACTAATGTAAAAGATCGTTTCGGCAACTATGATAGGAAATACAATAAAACAAACTTCTGTACGTCTATTGAAACATTTTTACCAAGGAAAAATATTGCAACACTTTTACTCTTTTATTGGAGGTGTGATTCATTTGCTTATTTTCAATAGCTACAGAATCAAGTTAAAATTTTTAAAAAACACAGCTCTTCTGAAACTAAAAAAATACCAAAGAAACGCATTATGAAAATAATCCTAACAGTGTACCAATTTTACTAGTATTAAGGTGACAACAAATTTATGAAAGACTTTTGTTGTTGCTAATTTTCTGATGAACCAATGCTAATCAATTTGAAGTATCGTGTTGGACAGTTGATTGTTTTCCTTTCCTGAATCGTTTTTCATACCCCTTTAAAAAAATTTCTACTTTGTTTTGCAATCCAGTATGATAAAATTCACTCTTTCACATTCTTTCTCTTTTATTACGTTGGAATTATCAATAACTTGACCGATACAGGGAAGATGTTCAGGGTACGACAGGTGCGGGTCATATGTAGTTAAGATATCAGCCATTTTTTTTTCCCAAGGCAATCACTGTCAATGCTAATCTGCTATCATTATAGCTATGAATGAAAGTGCAGACGTGTAGACTACTTTGTAGTTGCATGGGTGTGGAACGTGACTGTTAAAATTTCATTCATGGCCCTCTTGATCTCCGATAGTATCAAAGCACAAGACACGTAACTTATCGTGTGGATAGCTGGTGTGACTCGAACTTGTTTTTAAGCACGCGCGCCAGTTTTTCGCCTATAGATTAAAAACCGTGCAAGCACGAACGGAATGTACTGTACCAGACGAAGCCTTATGAAACTTGTCACGAAATTTATGAATTTGCATCAAAATTTTCAGATAATTTAAATTAAATATTCTATTGACTGGTGGATAAATGTTTCTTCAGATTTTCAATAAGCACTTTATCAGGGAAGTACAAGCTCCATCATTGTTACCCAAATTATGCTTTCAAAGTCTTCTACCTGAAAAATTCACAATCACTCTCGTATTTGACATTTCATTTCGACTAAGAAATTTGTAATAATATAATGATGCATACACAATTGCCAATTACGTAATAGAGTTGCAAGAGAAATACTGCCCAGTTTGTCTACATGCAAAAATTCTTTCAATTAAAATAAAAAAAAGGCCAAACACAATATTGAATAAAGTATTAAATATCCTCATTTATTAAAATTATGAAACGTGTTCGAATCACGGAAGAAAATTGAAACGTTAACACGTAACAAGATATGTAGTTCATATTTGTTCGAGTCGCTTTTATTTTTAGAAAGAACATTTCGATTTTAGATTAAAATTACAAGATTTTTTTTTTTCATGAAAGAATGCTAATCTGTTATCATTATAGATATGAATGAAAGTGAAGACACGTAGAGAAGATTACTTTGTAGTTGCATGGGTGTGGCAACTTAATAGGAAAGAAAGTATAGTTTATATAACAAAAGTCACTGGAGAATCATTTTCGACAAATTTGTGATTGAAAGCGTTGAAGTTAACTTTAAAATAAATAATTAAGGAACTTTTCACTAAAAGAGCGAATTATTTATTATTAGCACATTACGTAAATGTGTAGAGGTTTCAGACTTTCTCAATCCAGAAAAGTATTTCAAAGCAAAGTTTCGTAAATCACATTGGCGAAGATAATGGCTTTTATCGGCCTCCAAACTGAGTTATTTGACAACTAGATCTAGCGGTTTAAAGACCTTTTTTCCTAGAAGGTTATTTTCGTTTGTTAGGTTGTTGCGAGTCAAATTTCACATGAGAGATTTAGAAAGGTCGTGCAAAATTTTAAAATATTCTGTCGAAGTATTTGTCTTCTTGTTATTTAAACTAAACAAAAGAAGAAAAAAAAAAATTATTCTTCATTGAAATTTTATATAATTTATTATGTTATCAGACGGTTACGTTTGCTTTAACTCCCTTTTCTTCCTTTTCACTCATATTTTTTGAATGATAAAAGAGTCAAAATAAATTTAGTTTATGTTTCGTTTCTTTTACTCTAATACGCATTCACTTGGAAATTTTCCATGCTTCAATTGAATATCCAAGTTCTACAGACTTTCTTATCCTTACAAGCAGAAACATTCTTAAGAAACGTTAAAGAGAAATCTATATTTTAAATTTTAAATTCTTCCGGTAGTTAATTTTGCATTATTTAGGAGTTTTAAAAATCAAAGCATAAATTTACGCACGTGAATTCTTGTTCATTTATCTCTTTCGTGAAATTCTAATTTCTTGCTGTTCTCGGCTTAAATATATAAACTATACTTCTACTTTAACTTAAAGTAAATAAATATATTTTCGATTTCATGCAAAGGAGTATTAACTTTGCAACCGATTGATTCAAACAATATACATTTAATCAAAAATTGATTTATTGTCAGATATGTACATTCTCTTTTCAAAGCATATTCAACTTTCATTTTTATTTAAAACAATAGTTGATTGCAAAAATTGATCCCTATAAAAATTTATATATATATATATATATATATATATATATATATATATATATATATATATATATAGAAATCTCTCTATTTTCAGAGACTCTTTGCTGTTCTGATAAGAATTTTTATCCAATACTGAATATTTATTTTACAAATAACGACGCTTCTTATACAGTTTTAAGTTCAAACCAGAGGGCATACATTTTGATTTAAAGGTTTGAAACCATTCAACATGATCAAAATATCTTTCCCTTTTTTAAAAAGAATTATTATCTGAAAAAGGCCTCACACAACTCAAAGATTCAGTGTATGATAATAGTTCTTATAAACTTCCCAAAATCTCGATGGCTCTTCACTAGACTAAGGTTAAAATAAAGGTATCTCACCACTAGACCTTATGTTGTTTCTAGGGCGACTTTATTACGAATCAAATTCAAATCCAATATATAGTAAAGTTTCATTGCTTATTGCATTATCCTAACCATGACATTTTCCCTTGGCAGTCCTAGTTTTGAAAATATACTTTCCTGTTAAACATTCCAATTATTATTTTAAAAGTTTCGTGCACAAGTTTGCTGATTTCGTAACAAATTGTTTGGTAACATAAATGACCCAAAACTAGTTTATTTGTAAAACGCAAAAAGTACCACATTTTACTAAATGTGAGCAACGTAATCTATACTGATTTTACAAGCAATTTCGAACATTAATCAGAGATCAGTATTTTTGAGTGTAAATAATTGTTAAATAAAAACATGCTATTTATTCCTGACACTCCAAATAAATACTGATTAAAGATACATTTACGATGAAATTATGTATTATATTATTTACTAACTTGTTTAAGTTATTAATTCCTTAAAATTATTATGAGTGTGTACGTGTGTTGATTTCCTTTTTTTTCCTTATGAAAATAAACTCTGCTTGATGTTTTCGTTTAAAAGAATATATCTGAAACCCAAAATATATGAAGATGGAAAATGAAAGAATATTCAGCAAAAAAGAGCTTAAAAATGGTTAAAATTTTTAAAAATGATATTCATTTTTATCCTCAGAATAATCAGTAATTGATAGTATTGGTATTATTTACAATTATGGAGGTACGCATGTAGTTCACCCCTCTCTGTTTTTAAATTGGTACGATTTTTAGTATGGGAATCATGTAAAAACAGAGTAAATCTGGACTCAAAGGTCAACAACTACAATATCTACCTCTCGTAGCAATTAATGCACCTAACTTTACAGCCATTCTGTTATATATTTCATAATTGTAACTGAGGAAATGTTTCTATTCTTTTTATTTATATTAACATGTTTCATTTATAATAACATGTTATTACTACTACTAACTACGAGTTACCTCATAGTATGGCAATCAATGTGTTAAAGAAATGCAACAATCATTTTGTGAATGCAAGTAAACTTAAGAAAAATGTAAAACACCTTTAGCACTTGATCACTCTGAAGTGAACAAATGAAATTATTCGCCAAGATCCCTGTTGAGTGAATAAGTATTTCATTGTCTCATAACTCTGTTTTATGTGATATACTTTTTAAACCCAATTTTTTAATGTGAAGAGTATTTTATAACACACATTTACCCAATATTAATCCCTGAAAAAAAGAAGACAATGGTGTTTCGAAATAAAGGATGAAGATAATGATATTTTTCTGGATAACATTAAGTGAGAAGATGTATTGTAAAATTCATTAATATGCATTTAATGCAATATCAGTCTGATGGATCTTCCCATAAATGAATATAATAGTACACGTTTTTAATTTATACCTTAAAAGCAATGCACTTCTTACAAAAAATGTGTATTTTTCGCGCAGCTTACTGTGTTGCTTCAGCTATAGTATGATTATAATTTAAATTTAAGCGGAAAAAAATAACTTTTAAATCAAACTGTTCACGTATTACCAATAAAACTTTTATGTTTCAGGAATACTTGATGTCATTTTATGGTAACCGTCAAGATTGGACTATCCTTTACAATACACAAAACCGGTTGTGATGTCTTAAAAAAATGCTCTACTCTCAATCTCTTTCGTAAAATTTTGTGAATGAATCTATTAGTAGGTTTACTACAGAGCATTGCATGAGGACAAAACGTGACTACCGTAGAATCACATTCATGGACCTCTTCATCTCCCTATGATGCTTATAGAAGAGGTTGCGCACGGAAACTGTCGTGCCAAAGACTGCTGGAGGAATGCCTTTAGGCACGCCGGTTCTCCCGCACGGCGCTTACGATGGATTGCGTTCAATTCCATGAGGCAAAAAATGAGCGCTTTTACGTTCGTATCCACAAAACAGAGTGATACTTTCTTACGTTCCAATTTATTTATAGACTTTCTTAAAGGAGGCTATAAATGAAGCTCATATTAGTTTATCATAATTTTTTCTTTTTAACCAGCCTTGAATGGGCGATTTACTACGCTTTAACAGCTGACATAATCTGATAAATAAATCAATGTTGTAAGTAGACTCAGATAATAGTTATTTCTCAGATAATCTTTACGTTTTTAATAGAAAATTTAGTATTCTTAAATAACGATTTGAAAAGTATTCAGAAATTGCTGATAAAGAACGGTCTCCATCTGTTTAATTTGCCAATGAGCTTCTAATTTCCTTTGATTATATATTAAAATATTTATATTTCCTTTGAAAATATTCCTACATTTTTATCAATAATAAACACGTTTAAATTTAATTTACATGGCGTACAGATTTCCAGAAGTATAAAGACAGGAATATGTCATGATTTTAATAAAACACTAATGAAATTATGCTGTTTATGAAACGTTCGAAGAAAATTAAATTATTGATAACCTTATTATATTAAATAAAGATAAGTATTGCTCATCGAACTTCAGACTCATAGAAATACAGATAAGAGAGAGATAAATGAGTTTTTTGTTATTGTAATAGGGTTAATATTACATTTCGCTGTTGAAAATAATAAGTTTAAGGAAGTCATATGTAGTAATTATATGTATGTATCTATAAACTAATCTCTTAAGAAAATTTCTTAAATCCTTATAAATAGAATCAGAAAATCATTCGGATTCTGTTCATCTAGCTTACATATGTGATGAAAAGTATATTGAGGTTTCTTTAATATACAATATTAACTATAAAAATGAAGTGGTTACTATTTTATACAAATTTTTAAAGAGAGTATAATATTAAAATATTTTTAAATGGTGTGTTTTGTGTGATATAAATATTTTTAACCCACATAGAATAACTGTGAAAACAGATTTCTTAAAAGCTTTATATGAATTGTATTCATCCCGCAAAATAAGAACCTGTATTTTGACTTTTGCATACAAGATTTAGAAAACAACTTTTCTTCTTTCAAATTTTCTCACAATTTAGAAAAATGCACAGTTCGATGAGTTGAGAAAATACACTGGATTTAAAATCTTTTCTCAAAATTATTCATTTTGTTGTTCATGCATGGCTTTGTTTCGAAAAATAATAATGACATAAAAGCCATTCGTTCTTCAAAATACGGTTTCTACTCTTCGGGAGAAATAAATGCATTTTTGTTTATATTTTTAAGAAAAGTTTGAAAACAAGTTTTCTTTAAAACCAGGTTTTCATTAAAAATGCTCACAACGCATTCAGAATGATTTACAGCTAATTCTTCTTTGTGTCATTTTTTTTGGAAGTATAGGAAGTAGTTCTTCAAATTTAAATGTTCTGTAAGCAGACATATGTTAATGAAGATTATCAAAGAAGCACTTCTTCACAAAAATCTTACTTCATAAAAAAATTATGAGTAAATATACAATTTTTCGCAATTCTCGTTACTACATAAACTGAGTTCTTTATTACTTAAATTTCAATTTCTAAGTAGAGCGCATACGAAATTAATAAAACAAAACCTTCTTGATATTTATGTTACTGTTTACTCTTAAGAAAGGAAGTTAGAATGTGTAAGATTCAACTAATTCTTAAATATAACAAGCGAATTCTTTTCATTGCAAGAGTAATGACAAAACAAGGAATCCAATCGGGAAAAAAAGATAAGTAGCGTGTAAATATTCTAATTTTAAATATTTACAAATGGCATGTACCATCAAATTTTTCCTATTAATTTTTGTCATATGAAACTAGGCAGAAAAGCAAATACCTCCGCGAATTTACCCCATAAGATTATCTTCGTTTATTGATACAGAATAGGACATAAAATCCGGTAAACTTGATTATATACAAAATGTACTTATTTTTATATCAAGTTATGATAGTAAAATAATGTGTATGATTAAAACCTAATTGTCTGTCACTTATTCTACCGGAGAAAGTTTTCCGAATATCTATACTGTTCTCTAAAATAGATTATGCCTCCCGACAAACATTTCTAATTACCCTACGTAAGGACTATGTTGACAAAATAATGGTTTATTCTCTAGATATAGTTATATTCTGTGTAATTCAATTTATAAAATGTCAATTTATTTATTTTCTTTTGAGTAACCATGTTTTGTGGAAAGTCTTAATTTTTGCTTATATTAGTATGAATTGCCTTTTGGCAGTAAAAATGTGCTCTAATAAAACTTTTCTTAGGTGTTTTTCTAATTTTGAAGCCCCATAAGGTCGTAAAATATGTATTTGTAGACAACATTTACGTAAACTCAAAAAATCTTCTTCGAAGGTGTACTATTACCTCAAATCTCGTTCAAGTGACGAGGCCGAGATATGAGCTGGAACCCCCTACTCAAAATTTTCATAACACGACAACGGGAAGACTTGGGATCTCAACAGATTTGACATGCATCATCCCCACTATACAGCGGGTTTTTCGTGGCATCAGGACTCGAATCCACGACTGGACGGTGAAAAAGGCTTCCGCGAACTCGTGACCATGACCACTAGGCTACTGCGGCCACTGAAATCTAATTTGAACTTACTGTGATATCTATAAAAAATTTTTGCTCGGATAATGTACTTGTTACAGGTAAATTTATCCCATCAAAATCCATTGCAACTTAAAAACACGACATCTTGTATTATAATAAACTATTAATCTGTTTTTAAATATCAATACAGAAAATTTAAGGTTAATTATTACTTAAACGTGTTTTCAAAAGATTTCGTTAATCATCAATGATTCTCAAAAAAACCTGTATGCAAATTCAAGTACAGAAATTGCGTTAGTAGTTATTTTAATACTTTTACAATTAATATAACACCAAATTTATTATTTAATCATTGCTGAGTATTATTTCAAATATTTAAAAGATTAAGTAAGGGCTAATTTATTAATTATCAATGTTATTAAAAATTATTTGTTTTTTTTTTTTAACTTAATTCAAGTATCTATATTTTTCTAATGATTAAATTTCGTGCTTTTTTAGTGTAATAAATTTCAGCCATATTCAAAGGATTGAAAAGAAACCCTGAAAGAACTATCTTTTATTCACATTGACGATATTCCACTGAACATTTTAAACAGACAATTGATCTTTAAAAAAACATTTATCATCTTCTTAATTTCAATTAATCATGAAAATTATATGATCTCATTTGAAATAATATCTTTCGAAACCACAAGAAATAATAAAAATAAAAATCATGTTCTCAAAACACCCTTTTAGCAGCTCGTTGAAAAGATAATGTACGTTTACTGGTCCTTCAGAAATGTAAAGATGAAATGTTCTAAACATTTTCATAAGTATTTTATGTTCTGAAAAAGGAAAAGGCGAGTTATAAGATTTTTTTATATTTTGTAAAAGAGAAAATTATTTCTTCTCCAAAAATTAATTTCAACATGATCAAAGTCTAGAGGCTTTCAAAATGTTTAGTATAAACTGAAAATAGACAAATGAAATCTAAAACAAAAGGTAATATGCAAAAGATAATGAACAATTCCAATTATATTTATTTAATTTTACAAGTATATTCATTTTAGCATCACATCGCATTCTTTTTTAGTTAAAAATTGCTTTAAAAAGTAAAAGTTTTATTTAAATTTCAGTTAGAGTTATCATTGTAGGGAAAAGGGGAAGAGAGAGAGAGAGAGTTTTAGCTTCAAATAAGTTATCAGAGACAAAATTTTGAGATATTAATTATTTATAAGTTACTGCTCCCAAGAACAACTACAAACACACACTCACATCGTACATTTTCTTTTATAAATTGAACTAATTAGCCCCGAAATAAAAACTACACACAAAACATATATGTTAGAAGAATGATGTATCATTTCATGCACTGTAATGATACATAATTCTTCTCACGAATGAGATCAATCATCAACGTTGTTGGGACGCTCATTAAAATAATAAGTTAAATTTTTAATTATTTCTCGTATAAACACTTTTAAATGTTCATAATGAGCATCATATTCTTAGGTAAATTATTCTAAAAATAAATTGTAAATTCATAAAGTTTCACAACTGAATTGTCAAGGTAAATGTACAAATAACCCCCCCCCCCCGATAAGGAGGTTAAAGTACTTTATTTTCTCAATAATTTCATAAAAGAATAGAGCATTTAATTTTATTAACACTATTGAAAAAATTACATTTTACACGAATCATTATTTAGCTTTATATATGTTTTTACAGATTTACTTATTTTACTGCAATGTAATTTCAAAGAACTATGATTATAACTATAAACCCATTTCTACAAGGTAAAGCACCCTTTCAGCACCAGTCTGTATTTATTTCAACTCGATTGTTTTTTAAATAAGGTAATCGTTCCCGTGAAAATGTGTAACTATCAATTGAAGCGCCATTTGAGGCGAACTGTTTCTTGGAGTTTCTCGTGCTCGGTCGACCCAGTTCAAGGCTCATAAATAAAAAGGACGAACCACATGGTAAAAAGCTTTCTAGAGAAAAAAGCTGATGACCCGAGGGTTTCGACGAAAATATTAGTTTTTTTAGGTTGACGACAATAAATAATCACAGACTGGATCATGGAAGAATTTATTTGGTTTTTATGCGATTTCTCCGAGTTTCACTCCGGTACCGGCGACAAATCCTCGGAGCGTGGATTAAACGTCTTCTTGGAAAAAGAATGGGAAAGAATAGTCCACATTTCGCATTCACTTTTTTGTCAAAGAATTTCGAATCTGAAACAAGTTCGTTTAAATAAATGATATATCTCTGTAATAACTCACACACATTGATAAACGGATAATTAAGACCTTTCGTCCATTAATGCTCTTGTTATAGGTACAAACAATCAAAAATTTACAAATTTATTTGTGTTATTACAAGTTTTTTTTATCGAATAAATAAGGTTTTCTTGTCTTTAAAGGAAATTGTTACATCTAATAAAATAAACACAATCGTTCAAGAAGTTAAATAATGTATTATTTCTGTAATTTATATTTTATATCAACATGGTAAACTCATAGCTATGAAAATATTAAAAATGGATTTTAAAAGTTTATATTAAAAATGGATATTAATGTCGAATGTCTTCATTCTTTCCATAAATTGATTAAGTATAATTTAATTATCTTCAGAATTCGGCAATTAATTCAATAACTACGCATACATAAAAGTTTTAGAAGTTTCAAATTAATCCTTTAAATAAGAACGGATTGAAGTTAAATTTGTTCTAACTGGTCCATTTATAGTATGACTCAAGTTTTATTATTCATCTTTACTCTACTTCTGTAATTTTTCTCGTTCTCTTAAAGGTAATATCAGTGTTGCCATTATACTAAATTTCGCATGTTAAAAATAAATAGAGTACATATTTCAGAAGTTTTTAAGTCTGAAATGTAAACTAAAGGGATATTACATTCGCTTTTAGCTTATATTTTTTCTGCAGGCTATGCTAGCCCTATCGGTAAAGAAACGACCTAGTGATCAATGATTTTCACAAACTCTAAGTTCGATTCCCCTGAAGATCGACGTTATGAAATATAGGAGTTGTGTGTGATGCGCATTAATTGAGTAAGTGAGCCTCAAAGTCATCACGTGGCGTATTTGGGAAGTTAGGAAAACAAAGTACCTGATCAGGTTTTAGCTGAGTTCTTTCAAAATTATAATCATTCACCAAAAGTCCCTTGAATAGCTTTGCTTTGGTGAACATTCAAATAATCAAGTATCATGTTTATCTTATCAAGCGCTTAGAATCTTAAGAAAATAATTATTTTAAATTTATGTAAAAAGGATAAATCAATGAAAATGAAAAGTTTAAGAACTTTTTGTACATATATAAGCTAATGTATTTACCATTTTAATCATTATTTGTCTAAGTATTTTCTTTAATAATTTAGGGGGAAGACACGTATACGGGAAATGCATATATTGATAAATTATTTTAAGCAGTATTATCTTTTTGTATGCTCAAAATTGAATTCAACTTTTAATATTAATAGTTGTGTTCAATATTTGTCTTTTCTTCTCTTACATTTACATCATTTTAAAATAGCTTGATTTTCAAAAATTATTTTGATACAATGGATTGAAGAAATTCTTTGGTTTCTTTCTTTCTTTTCTTTTTTGCTTATCTCTCTCTTTGTTAATTATTGTTGAGTTTTAGTTATCATCAATTTAAAAATAAAGTCTTAAAAGTTTGTGATGAACTCATCATTCACGCAATTACGATATGATATTAAAAATTAAAATTATATTGTTAATTTTTAACCGAAGAAAAAAAAAACTGTTACGTTGCACTGAGGAAAACTGTTTAGAATTTTTTTTTTTTTTTTTTTTTTTTTAAATTTAATTTTTAATATCATATCGTAGTTGCGTGAATGATGATAACGTCTTCCTCGAAAGAAAACTTTTGTTTAAAATTTAATAAATCTAATGCACGCTAAATTTTTACTTCCAAACATAACTCCTTTCTGAATGTATTTTTTGAAGAAAAAGTTAATTAAAGCTCAAAAATTATTCACGAAAAGGAAGCCAGTCCAAAAATGGCGTCGCTTGCTATAACTCCGTGAACAGTTAGCAGCGATGAAGTCAACTGAGCTCGTGGATGACTAACGAGCTTGAATGGGAGACCATTTTCCATATATTGTCCTAATGTCAGAACTTAACGCGGCATTTGTAAAATTCTCCATACAACTTAAAGAAGGCGGTTTGCTTTTGATTCCCCACGTTTTAGAGGTAACGGAAATATATACAGATTTTTTTTCCTTTTCTTTTTTGCGTGCCACTAGCTTGTCAAGTTAAATACCACAGACATGGGGAAGGAAACCTGTTATAGGTGTCTTTTAACACTCGTAGATCAACATTTACTTAATTTATATGCAGTAAAGACTCCATAATCCGGTGGGAAGAAAGCACCGGATTAGTTTGGTGTACGCTGGATTACGAAATTCATAATTATCTCATTTAGGTTGTTTTTATTTACAGTTTCATATGTCAATAGAATTGTGCTTCGTTTTATGTGGCGGCTTCTAGTTGTAAGACTTAAGAAAAGTTTATTACGTCGTTGAATATTGATATTAGCTTAAATTAATTCCACTCGTTTGCTTTCACAAAAGAGAATAAAGTTTTGGAGACTTCGGTTTGGTTTGAATTAATTTCGTTTCAAAGCTGTACGAGGATTATAGGAGGAAAATCTTGGGAATTTTTTAAGCCTCTGTCAAGTGATAATGATGGCACCTGAGATGGTATCTCACTCTACTAACAATTTTTTGAAGAACAATTCCTATTGAAAATTGTACACACAGACAATTTTAAAATAAAGTGTTTTTTTAAGTTATTTTGTCTTAAAAATAAAACTGAAATATATCTAATTACCTACAGAATTCTGCTGTTGAACATTGTTTGTGTAAAATAATATAGAAATATATACATATAAAATTACCACCCATTAGTTATATTAAACTTAGCGCATTAACATATATAAAAAAAAATCATCTATTTTGATTGGGGTAACAAAGTATTCATTAAACTCATTCAAAGGGCGTGTATCATGCATAAAAATTCATCTTTATACTTCAGTATTATTCGAAATACATATTCTAACATTATCGATCCTAAAGTGACATCCAATATTGAATTTTCGCTACTGAAAATCTAGATAAATTCAGTAAGTAATTTTATATTTTGTACTGTAATTAAGAGTTTATTAAAAATTATTGATATTCCAAAGTAAAGAATTCAAAACCATAACACATTTTTCTGTAATGTTTTCGAAAGTAATATATAACAGTAACTTCCTTAAGAATACTTCCTTAAAAATACGCAAGGAAATATATGAGTTATAATTGAATTCGATGATCAAATACTGAAACTTAACGATGATAATTATGATGCAAGAATTTATCGAAAAATATTTAAAAAAGTCCCGAAAATTTGTTTCGTGACCTTAAATATATTTTTGAATTAATTGATTTTAAATTTCGTAAAAAAATGCAAAATATTTGATTTAAAGTATTACTTCGAAAACTTAAACGGCAAACATTTAAGAAAAATGTAAAACAGAATTGGGGAAAAAATTTTAAATTCAGAAATCCGTGCCTTTCCTTGAAAGTCCTATTCTATTACCTTCACAATTATTTAAAAACCTAAAGATCTGTAGACGAAAAAATATTTCTGATATTAAATTAATGTAAGGGAATGCCTAGTTTAAATTTGTGTTCACCATTGTCATTAGATACATTACGACAGGTAAAAAAAAAAAATTGTATTTTAGAAATTTCATACACTACTAATTTTGTTCACTGTGGAAAAACTAATATGGTCTAATTAACTGATAACGGTGAATGCCATCTTTCAAGAGAACTTAAGCACCTGAGATTTAATGCAACTTCATACTCTGAATATGATCATATACTTTAGCATTTTAAAATTATACTTGTTTAGAGGGCTTATTATTCTCTTCCTCGCATGGAAATAGCTTTGTTTAGAAAACAAGTCAATTATTTAGATTTATGTGAATCTTTAATTCATCATGTTACACAGATATTATAAATTGAATTCTTGTTAATGATTACAAGGACATTTGTAAGGTATCAAGAAGTATTATGTAACAGTTTTATATACTGTCTGATAAACTCTAATATTTAAAAAGATTTCATTAAATTAAAAAATGATAATGGTAATGATACTCACGATATGTAAATATTCTTATAATCTGACTAGTCGGTATATTTAAGAGTAAAAAATGAAAATATGAACTAAATACTTTTGTTTTATCTGACCTAGACAAAAAGTCAATTTTTGTTAATAGGGTTACTCTAGTTAAGAACTTATTTTTTTTGTGAATTTATTGAAATGACAATTTATACGAAATTGCATTTGAAGCAAAATTCATTAATATATAATTCACGAAAGAAAATGAATCAAAAATAAATCCAGTATTTCATTTACTATGACATTGATTAAATTGTTACAAATACCAAAGCAGAATCTCTTTCTACACGTTTTTCTCGTATTTATAATATAAACTATAAAAGGGATTTTTGTTGACCTTACATTTTGAGTAGTGAATAAGTCAGGTCTAGGTTTTTATCATTAATAGTATAAGAGATTAACTGAACTAATCTGTAACCGTGAACTTGTATATATTTCTTAATCTGTTATGGAGCATAGCTTAATAATATTAATTGAAAGTAACATACATTTCCACTCTTTAAATTATTAGTTTTTATATGAGCTATAACAATTATTTATATAATTTACTACATTTTGTTTCGACGGAATAGGGTTGAAACTTGTTACACATTTTACGATATAAAAATGTTTGCATTAATATAGGTTTGCATGGCTATAAACACATATACTCCCATTTAAATAGGTTACGTTCTTAAAATACAATATTTTTCGATAATAATGCTGTTTTTTTTTTTTTTTTTTCATTTATACATAAACTTAAAAATAATTTGATATTGGAGTTTAGGAGATGAAATATTATTTAAAATATATTGTTTCAAATAAAAATTGATTAACGTTTAAATCGAGAAATGAATAATGAATTATAATATTAATAATGAAGAATATATTATATTAACATTGAAGAAGTATCTTGTCTGAAACTGAATTTCGTTTGAGTCTTATTCTTTTATGTAAGACAAATACAGCTTTAAATAATATAATATAGAAACGATTTTGAAAGAAATAAAGGAAAAACAGTTACCAATTGAAATGCCTTCTTTACCCAAATTAATTTATTTTTATCACCTTCATTACCCCATACATCAGTATTCAGAATAACTGAAATACAGTGTGGGAGTTACAATTGTTTTGATTTCAAAAATAGTAATAGAGATATCTGAAACGATTCTCTTATTCAATTTATACTTTTCTTAATTAATAATATAACACTGCTTAAAAATTAAACCAATTAAATCTTATATGTTTTTTACAAAATAATTTTAAATGATTTCCAAGATTTAAATACAATTTAGAGTAAAATAGCAATTTAAAATGGGTACATTTTTTTTTTTTTTAAATTTAGGAACAATTATTTAGAAAAAGTACTTTTAGAAACGAATTTCTTATTTTAAATTCCATCTGATACAATGAATTTTCTAAATTACATTCTTTTACTATCAGATATTTCCAATAAATTAATGCAGTGTTTACATTTATTTCATGCAGAAACTTATTTGAGTTTCACGAAAACATTTAGAAGATAATCAAGTTTTAAAGCAGAAAAGTACATCATAGAGAATTGATAAATATAGATACATAAAGATGATTAATTATGAATTACACACATAAGCATTATTCTCAATTTATTTCTTTTACACGTAACTGCACGTTTTATTGCAGTCAAGGATAAATAAACAAGCGGTATTTTATTACATGATCGTAATTAAACATTATTTTTATTAACACAAACTTTCTCATGAAGATACATTATTAAATGACCATTTACGAGGTAAGTATTTCATCTAATATCGAATAAACAATAGAAACAGAAGCGGTGTTTACATCACGAACTAAGCATCCCGAGTATGAATGACATCTCCGAGGTGAAAAAATACCCATCATTTTCGACTCATCAAAAGACGACTATCAGATAAATATAAACCTTAATTGACGAAGGGAAATGAAGAGTAGTAAAAAAAGCATGCCACTCACCTTTTACTGTTGCGGCGCCGCCGCTTTGTAGCATACATAGTCCCTAAATGATTCATAACTTAAGACACTTGACGAAACCAAGACACACGACGGAGAAAAAAAGGAATTCCTTCCCAAAACTCAAGGCCTCATAGCCCCTTGTGTTTCAATTTTACCTGCAGACTTCTCTCACCCTGCAGAAAAAAAAGCTCCGCTCACAACCCCGCTGCCGCTCACCTTACAACAATAAAATTCCACCTACGAACGATCCTATCACACAACCGTTTCATATTCGCATTTGAACGTTTTTTTCCTGCAGCGGCTAGATCTGCTCCTTGATTGATGTTTGGCATTTCAGTGGAGGCGGGGACTCTCTCGACTACGCCTCAACAATCGATGCAGCTATCCAATGAGAAAGACAGGTGGATAGTGACGTCGACGGGAGACGTTTGCGGCGCCATCCGGTGAGGAAAGGCTGAAACTGACTGCCGGAAATCGAAAGGATTGAAATTGCGTTCTAGTTTGAAAGAATGTACGGAAGAAATAAGCTTTCAGAATGCTTTTGAGTTTGTAATGTTTATTGCAAGGATTTGTTAATTTTATGCAATTCTTTTCAAGAATACTTCAGTTAGCTAAAAATATGTTATTTCATATGATGGAAATTGAAAAGTGTTCATTATTTTGGAGTGAAAAAACTGCAAATTGAAATCAAACTTTTTTAAATAGCACCCTTTATCTGGTTGTAAAAAAGTATAACATGCTTGGAATCTATTGTTTCATTGACCATTATTATTAAATTGAAGATGAGCACATATACGAATTAATATAATACATTAGTTCCATTTATTGTTGAATAATTATTAAAATAATCGCTGAAATTACATTAATTAATTAAATTGAGGATCCACCATTGTCAACAAATTATTTTTCGATTTCAAATTTTTTAGCTCCTAAGAAAGTCCTGAAATCCGAGAATCTATAAGCATTTAAAAACATTTGTAACATTTTTTACATATATATGATTTTGAGACACTTAGATTAATACCTAAATGGAGTATTCTGTTTAAGAAATTAAACTATTGATATTCCTCTTGTTCTTTTTTTTTTTTAAAAAAATCGTTTAATTAATTTGATTGAATAATAATAAAACTGAAAAAGGGGGTGAAAAAGAACAATGAAAAATTTATAAAAATTTAATTCCTCATATACATTTTAAATTAATTAATTAATTGTAAGCTTTGTGTACAATAACTAAACTGAATATGAAACTACAATAATCCTCGTGTTTATCTCTTCACTCCTCTCTCTTTTTCCTCTCCCCTTTTCTCTCGTCTTCCTTCATTATGTGACATGATTCTGAAAGAGAAAAAAAAAAGAGTGTTTTAAATATCATCGAACGGTTAGTAACACAACAGACTGACAGTAATCAGCCCCGTAATTCAAATGTTACGTTGACAGTAATACATGAGCTGTTTCCTCCCTTACTAAATTCTTACAACCAACCATCTTAAAATTTTTAAAATTATCTTAATTTCATGTGCACTAGTTCCATATCTTAAACAATGACTCTTAGTAAAATTAGGATTTAACCTTTGCCGCTTTCATTGCCTCCCTCACCAAATTGATCCTTAGTAAAATTAAGAGTGCGGCTTAGCCTTATTTGATTCTTGCACCGTCAAACCCAATATTCACTCACTCAATCATTCTGAGTAAAATTAAATTTCGATCTCGGCCGCTTTCATTGCCTCACTCACCTAATATTTTCATAATCAGCTAAGTTAAAATTTTGACAAAAATCTATCTTTCAAGTCCAACAGCCCCCATTACTCTAGTAAAATTAGGATTCAACCTTCACCGCTGCAACGTATATTTTTTAAAAGTCTACTATGCTAAGTAGATGTATGAACATTGTCTTGTAAATGAAATTATAAGCATAAGTAGGTTACATTAAATTTTTTATGACGATCCACTTATATCTCGCTCTGTTTTTATACAGGTAAAATATTTTTAAAAATATTTGAAAAGAGCTTTATTTAAAAACCTTTCATTTACAAATCAGTTTTTACTTGTTTTATTTTCATTTATTTGTTTACATTTAAATACTCGGTAATTAAAGTTTTTTTCGAATTATATATATATATTAAGTCTCGAGGAAAAGACGAGGATGGTAGTTGAGCTGGTTTCTTGATTTTTTTGGCTGTACCAAATTAAGGGAGAGCTTGAGGATTCAATTATATTTAAAGTACACTTTGTCATTATTGAACGCGGTTGCCTTCGGGAGAAGAAAGGTATTTTTAATTGAAATAATTCTGTAATCGTATTTAATTCTTTGTAGTGTTTATTAACTTGAAGTAAATTAAAGTAACTGAAAAGCTTGAGAATTATTATTATTATTGAAGCATTCACATATTCCCAAACAATATCTGCAAACTCATGCTACACAACTGTACGGCAAAGCACATACTATCAATGAAATGACAAATTGTCGTTTTCCAACCTATTTTTTGCGACAAAAAGCCCAAATCATTAACAGTTATTCAAAATTTTTAAAAAAATACAAAACTAATATTATTGAAGCAATATGGAGATATAGTTAGAACACCCCCTAAATATACATATGTAATGAAAATAGAAATTCAGTTGTATAAAGAAATAAATAAATAAAATTAGTATAGAAACAAGAAATATTAATTAAAAATTACGAAGAAAATTTACAAATATTTTTTATAATATAGAAATAAAATTAAGTTTTTTAATTGCTTAAAACCTAGCACAAATGAAAAAGAGAAAAATTACACAACAAAATAAATGAGAAATAAAGTAATATGACTGAAAGAATACTAAACTTATAAAAGAAATGGCAAGAAGGTAAAGTTCAAAATATGAATAACTACAAACCAAGACAAGAAAAACAAAGATTTAGTTTAGTAAAGTTTTTATTAACGTCGCACTAGAAGCAACAAGAGAGCTGTTGGCGACGGACCACGTAATTTTGAACATCGGTGAAGAGACAAGGACGACACCTGAACTGGCACCCCCTTCCCTAACTTCCTCACCACGCCAACGGGAGGACTTTGGGCCCCTACAGATTCAATGTGCATCAGCTCCGGCTACACGGCGGATCTTTAGCGACCAAGGATCGAACCCGCGACTGAACGAAAACCGCCGGCCACGAATCCGAAACCACAAGAAAAAAAAAAAAAAAAAAAATCTTGAAAAGATAGATTATAAAGAGAAGAGAAAATATAACTTTTAAAATTTCTGAATATAGCTTACGACAGATTAGTTGGTTAAACAATATTTTACAGGTACCCACCAGAAAAATGTTATAAACTAGAATGGAAATTCCATAAATTCAAAAAGAAATAAAATACATATAGAATAAATAACTATAGAAGAAATCCAGTAAATTGTACCAATAGACAAAGAGACATATTAAATCAATAATAAATAAGAATAGAAAAAGAACAAGAAAAGATATATATATTTACACACACATATATATATGTAAAGGAAAAATACTCAAAATAGACATAAGATAACATGAATGAACTAAAAATCCATTAAAAGTAAACAAAATTGAAATAAACTATTTAATGCTTCCCCTGGCTTAGAACAATGGGTGTGTTTATTCATGTATTAATGATCTAACCATCACACATGGTAATAGTTTTGTAAAGAGATAAAAACCCAAATTCTAGAGCCGAACAGAATAAGACACACAAATAGAAAATAGTTAGAAAACAAAAACCACATATTTAAATTTAAAAAAAAACTATAGAAAACCAATAAAATATCTAATTATGAACTACATTAAAGCAAATAAAGAGTATATATATATATATATATATATATATATATATATATACACACTCATATATTTACAGGAGATGAAAAGAGAGAAAGAGAGAGACAAAGAGAGAAATATTTACTACACAATTTCATCTCCTCAGTCTAAATTTTCTCAAAAACTGACAAACTAACATCTTCAATTAATAGAATTTATTTAGAAAAACTGCTGTAAACCCTGATGGAGTAGAAATATATTTTAATACACAACCTGTTTATAAAATCCCTTGGCCTATTTATAAAGCTTTGAATTTTGTTAAAAAATGTAATTATGTTAAGCAAAACTTGGTGTTCTATTTCGTGAAAAAATGGAATGCAAATTTTACAGGACATGAAAAGAAAAACGATAAAATTTATACCAATTACGCCATGAAACACGAGATTGGATAAAAGACAGTGTTTGTTATTTCTTGGAATTAAAAAGGCAGCCATACAAATTTATATTTTTAAGTAAAATATAGTAATAGTACAAGACGATAAGTTCAGGTGAATGGCTATTGGAGAATTAAACAGAAAGAATGAGCCCCAATTTTCAGTTCAAAGATGTATGATTTCGATTCATTTGACTAGGAACAAAAATAGTAGGTCCATCTTAAAAACTAAAAAATCAATTACTTCTTTCTTCTAATGATAAAACAAAATAATAGAAATGTTCAATGTGAATAGAACATTGCATGAGATACATGTTAATCGATTATATTTACATTAAAACTTTTTTCTCGGGGTTTGTGTTCATTTTTATTATAGAATAACATAATTGTAATATGTGGAAAGCGAGATTATTTTCCCTTCCATTTCAAAAACTATATTAAAGAAATGACAAACTTCTCGCAAGTAAGTCAAATGTGATTGTGAAAATTACAGTGTAATTTTTCGTATTAGATAATCACTGCGTTATAGTTTTTTTTACAAAACGTAAAATACTGAAACCGAGTAATCGGAAAGGCGTTAATGCGTAATCCAATTTCATCTTCTATTCACAGATGGCACAAATTGTACATGTCGTCAGTTTTCTAAAAGTTATGAATTATTTGGAATATTTCAATTGTATGTAAAATTATCTGAAGTATTGTTAAAATATATATATATATATATAAATCGTGTGTGTGTGTCAAACGAGGAAGAATTCAGTGAATTTTTTTCATTAAAGATACCACGCCGAATGCACATGCAAGCACTGTCACATGCTCTTTGTGACATAATTTGCTGAAAGATTTAATAGAAATACTTAACAGGTAAATTTTAATTTAAATATTCCAAATAACATTCATTTGTAAAGCTATTACAAGAGTACAGGCTCAAATTTTTTGGAATTTGTCCTTCATGAAAGGGAAAGGTTGAAAGAGTTTATTATGTCCTGCTTGTTTATAGTTTTTTTAATATACAAAGTATAAATATAAATATTTCTCACGCAATTTTTGTCAAAATACATAATATAAACGGATACCTATAGAAGCTCTTAAAAGGAAACTTTTTATATTCTCACACGAATGTTAAAAAAAGGTGATAAGAGATAGTAAAGCACGGGATGTTATGAAACAATAATTGAAGGCATGTGGGTTTTTAAAATTGTTTTAAAGACAATAAATGAGCCTTGAGAGATACATAATGCAATAATCACCCCATTGTTTCTAAGAAACAAACAGGAAAGCTCTTGAAAATTATATACTTCAGGGGTTTTTAAGCTCTATTGCTCAACGAATTCGCAAGGACCTCAATCACCCAAAATTTCCACAAGGCTCATAAGAAAATTGGAACGCAAAACTGGATCTTGGCAAACACTTATCCATATCAGTTCTTGGAAGTAAATGAGAAAAAGTGCAATAGTGAATTTCAGATAGAAAGGTTTATAAGAAATGTATGACAAGTAATCGCAATTTTAACTAAATTTTGCTCTGAGGAAAGCAATTAATGAATACTGTTTCACAGTCTTCTTTCGAGTGCTTCAAGTTTCGACATAGGGGTGTTTATCATTTAGCAACAGTTTGCAACAAAATTCGACGAAGAATGAAGACAACAAACGTAAACGCTGAAAACCAAAATTATTAATAATTCTACACTGGATGATTTTTTTTTTATTCTTTGAAATGTTTTTAAACATCATTCCAATCTGAATTTTAAATGCACAAGTATATGCGATTTTAAACCTCTACATACGTAGAAACAGAAAAAAGAAAGAAAATCAAAGTTATTCACACATAAACATGCCAATGTGTTTATCAAAAGTACCGTGAATTTAGTTGTTGCTGTGGTAACCTCTAACCTAATTTTTTCAAGCATGTTTTCTAATATCTTTGGTATTATGTAAAAACAATAAGTTATAAAATCTATTTTCATTTTGGTTACTTAGTTTTATTGCCATGAATGTAACTTGTGTTATTTAGTTTAAATAAATACTTATCTGACTAAATTATATTTTCTTAGAATTGTTTTGTAAATGAATATGGAGAATTAAATTCAAATTTTTCTAACTAGTTATATATATATATATATATATATATATATATATATATATATATGCGTGTGTGTATGTCACAAGCCAGACTCAGAATTTTCAAATATTATAAGTTCATTTTCTTTTTGGGTTTATTTTTCCCATTTCTTTTTAAACAAATTTTCATACTTAGTCTAGAACTTTTTCCTTTTGCATATTTTGTGGTTTATCTATTTTTTCTTCTTGTTTTTATTTAATTAGTATCTGGTAATGCAACTTTCTGTTTTTCTACTTTTCTGCATTTTTAAAATGAAATATATTCATTTTTCTTCTATTAACTAAACAATTTATACGAGTATGTAGGTAATCTGGTAATTTTAATGAATTCTTTTTTATTAATTTAATCTATACATTTTTTAAAAAAATTATATAGATTATATATATATATATATATATATATATATATATATATATATATATATGAGTGTGTGTGTATCTTGACTATTTGTAAATGATAATGAAACATCAAAGCTTTATGTAGTATCAGAATTAACCTATTTTAGCCTCGGATATGCCACAGCGAGCGAGCGAAGATAGTTAGAGTGAAGTAGGAATGGAAAGAGAATCTGTAATAAAACAGCTTTAGGGAGATGGGGAAACTAAGGGAGCGTAAGGCGGCAGAGAGGAGTATCTCATAACACGTAATTGGTATTGATCTTCTTATAATCTGTATCACATAGATAAATAAACGTATCATTAATAAAACAGAAATTCCTGTCTACCCGATGGCTCTCACACACACACTAACCTTCAACACAGTATTCAGTAACTTAAATCAGCCTTTCTTGTATTTTGTAATTGCGAACTTTAATTTTTCTAAGTAATGAAACAAGTGAATGAAGTTTAAATTTATCAATTTAAGAATCTGGTAGATTTTCAAACACACTCTCAAAAAAGCATTGAATTTGTATATGCTTTATATGTTCTGTATATATATATATATATATATATATATATATACATATATATATATATATATATATAACTATATATATATATATATATATATATATATATATATATATAATAGAGTAATTATTTTAAATTTACTACTCGCATTTGTCATGCATATTCAAAACATTTACAAACATGAAATGGTAAGAAGAAAGCTACAAAATAGTCTGTCCTACTTAACTTAAAGATAATAATTGTCAATCATAAAGAATTAGCATATCTTTGCGGTCAACGTTGTTTCCGTAGAGTCGTAGGTTCGAATTCTGATGCCACTAAAGATCCTCTGTGTAGTGCGTTGGTGCACGTTAAGCCTGTGGAAATCTTAAGTCCTTCCGATGGCGTGGCAGTTTGAAGAGGAAAGTGCTAGCTCAGGTGTCATCCTCATCACTTGACCGAGGTACAAATTTACTAAGTCCGTCACCAATAACCCAAGTGTTGTTTAGAAGTGCCACAATAGTAAGCAACCAATAAAATAAGTTATTGCAAATCTTCTGTTTCTGTTAATAATTTTGGACATGACTACAACCATAATAGATAAAAACATCGACATGGATTATAGTTACTTTAACTATTATGGTTTATATCTCTTGATTTGCGATAGTAATCCAGGTGGAAGACAAAGAAATTTGAAAGAAGAAACTATTGTTGAAGATTTGGTTCACGTATAAAATAATTCGGGAGATAATGTTAAACGAAAAAATACTCTAATGTTTCTTCATCTATGAACTACATTCATATCTCTGCATTATAAATGCTTCTTTAAGCGTAAAATTTAAAGATAATAGGATTTTAAAAATATATTAGTAAAATACAACTTGTTAAAACTAGTACCTGTGCGAAATTAAAAATGTCCTACATAGGCAATGAAGAATTGTGCAATGCCAGCAATAATTTCTAACTTGGTTTATTTGGTTGAGTCATATTGAGAAAATCATATTAAAAGAACCGTAATACCGCTATATGTATTTAGTTGAATGTAAAACTTGATAATAACTAACTCTCTAAAGGTATTAAATTCATGAGAGTACCTATGGAATGAAAACTAAAAGCTGCAGTATGGGTTCCAGTGCTTGAAAAATTCCATTGAAAAACAATTTTAAAAATTCTACCTTATTTAATCTCTAGAAATCTTAACATTTCTTGGACGAATTTATGTTAAGAGAATTTCATGGATGGATTTATGTTATGGTTTTAAAACGTGGTATGGAATTATATTTACTAGGAGAAAAGTAAAAAATGTTGGATGAAAAGGAATTTTGGAAGGACTCTCTTAAAATAAATATCTTTTTTGAATTCTGAAAGCAGTCAAACCAGAAAAAAAAAGAATATTTATTTCATGAATTAGCTTATTACTAGACGTTTTCTGGACAGCTTAAAAATATTTTTTAAGCGCCTAAAATCCATTTGAAGAACATTTCTTTTTAATTTTATATATGATATGCATTAATGTGATGAACAGTTTCTTCAAAATATTTCAGCTAAAAGCAGATATATTAAACCCAGAAAATTTATATATCACTTTGAAAAATCTAGTTTAAATGCCAAGTCTTAGTGAAAATATTAAATTTTATTACCAGTAGGTATACTTTAAAATAGAGCATCTTTGCTTGTTTATTCTCACCTTGATCTTACTCATAAAAATGGCTTTGCTAACGATCAAGATAATAAGCATGATACTTCAATAGTACTAGGCATATATTATACGTAAGTACCGTTATTAAGTATGGCAACTGCAACGCTTATGTCTACGTTCTACACAGGTGCAGTGAATACTCATATCTGTAGACAAGTTACATATGCCAGCACGGAAACATTCGCTTACGTTTGTTTGTGCACATTTAAAATGCCTCTCATAAGTGAAAATGCCATTGGTTGTTCCTGTAATTCATTTTCTGCGTGCAAAAGTCGTTAAATCTGTCGGAACTCATCAGCAGATTAATGAAGTGTATGGACATGTGACTCATGTGACATCGGAAACAAAGCAGCGATCAATGGAATAAAAGCATTCAACATTACCTTAAAAATGAAGCTCAAGCAACCCATTTCAACACGCAAAATCATGTGCACTGTGCTTTGGGATAGACCGGGAGGGGTTGCTTGTAGATTTTTTGCCTCGGTGTGACACAATAAATTCCGAGACATTTTGTGACACCCTGTCTAAACTGCATCGTAACAAACCAAAACAAAAGGCGCTACGTGTTCAGTAAAAAAGTTGTTTTACTGTATTACAATGCCCGTCCACACGTGGTTCGTCGAACCAAATAATCGTATCGGCTGGGAGCAACTTGATCACCCTCCGTATAGTCCTGAACAGGCGCCCACTTTTCCCCTCACTTGAGAAAAGTATGAGATCAGTGTCAGTTTAGACTTGAGATCAGACTTGAGATCAGTGTCATGACTAGGATGATGTTCCTCTACTTGAAAAATAATTCAGGCATTCAGCGCTATGGATGATGTCAAAATGACTGTGCTGCAGTGGTTTGCCCATCAGGTGACATATTTCTATGAGAATGGATTCCAGAAGTTGATTGTACGATATGATAATTGCCTTAATATTGGGAATAATTATGTTGGATTGTAGATTAAGGTACCGGCTTTCTTATAAAAATAAAATATTAGAAAAACTGCACTCTTTTTTACATCAAAATGGTACTAACTTAAAACACACGTTAATATTTATGCAAAAGAGATTCTTTTGGATAGATCTAACATAGTTAATATAAAACTAGTGAAGTTTGCACAATGTCTCTTAAAATGTTTATGCGGTTCGATAACCTAAGCTAGATTTCAAAGTCATGAGAAATCTCTAATTTTTTCTAAGGAAAAATGTCAATACTTTTGTTTAAGTCTATGGACACTGATAATAAGCAAAAAGTAATTTCAAAAAAAGCAATTCATTCGTATACATCCTGTCACATTACATTGTTTCGTATATGAAGCGAAGTTGATAAATACATGCAAGTATAAAAATATACAGTCAGATTAATTATTGACGTCGCTTTTAGAAGCAACTATTGACAACGAACCTCATAATTTTGAGCCTCGGTTAAAAGACGAAGATGACATCTGAGCTGGCATCTCCCTCCCCAAACTTGCACACCACACCAACTGGAGGACTTGGAACTTCGATAGATTTAATATGCATCAAAAAACGCTACACTGCGGGTCTTTAGTAGCTTCAGATCTCGAGCCCACAACTCGACGTAAACTATAACCAATAGTTTACCCCGGCCACAACTGAGCAATCAGAAAAAAAATGTCTTGTTTATTATGTTACCTTTTCTGTATAGTACGTGAATCAGGAGCATGTTATGAAAAAAGGACTGGTTTGTGTAGCCTTGCACATCGTAATTTTTTACTGAACCTAGATGAAAACTTTCGAAAAGGTTGGGATTATACATGTACTTTGGATTTTTTGCTATTATATAGGCTACACAGTACCTTAAAAGTGACAAAAATATCAAATATTTTTCTTTGCATTTTTCAATGGCCCATTTGGTTCAGGAACCTTAGCTCCAAATCTCAGTTCCGATATACGATTTGTTGTAAAAATATTTGAAGTGTTCTGAGTGTTTCAGAGTTTAACGTTGGAACGTTAAAAGCCAAAGAACTATATCAGAACGTAATTTACCTTCCAACCAGTTCATCATCAAAACACTTAGCAAATTTCAATGATTATAGGAGAATATATTTTCGAAATAAAATATATGAATTATGAAGTCGCGATATCAAAAATCAAATTTGCTAAAATACGTCGATTTAGAATTGAGAAAAAAAATTAGAAGGTGTTATGTACAAAGCTGGTTATTACTAATTTTAGTTTGTATTATTATTGTTGTTGTTTAAGTGTATTGTGTCCAAAATTTTATGAAAATATATAGCTTAGACTTGAATAATCTATCATTATCGTAACATATCTTATCGATATTCTGCAAAAACCTATTTTGGATATGAAAAAATATCTTAAATCATACATAATTAAAATTTAATGCTTAATTTAATTAAAATCATACTTAATTAAAATTTTATTTAGAGCTCTGCGTACATTATTGGTTTTTGTTTTATGTCTTTACAAACTTTATTTACGTTTCCTTCGGACTTATTTTTAGAGATGTAAGGCTTCTTATTACCTAAAGACTTTTTTTTTCTGTTCAAGAAAGAGTCTTGAAATCTTTGCGGGTAGTTTCATATATATGTGTTGTAAAATTTAATATGAAACTAGGTCTTAGAAATTTTGGTTAAGGCTTTTAAAAAAATCTCAAAGTCAAAATTTCAAGAATTTCAATGGTTTTTTTCTGGTTAGGCTACAAAAATAATTATTTAAATTCAACAGAGTTAGATTTTCATTCCCATTCTAACCTTTGTTCCCAATAACTGAAGAAATATAAATCACTGGAAATAACTTTGAAATATTAAAATAAAATTTTATGAGAATTTTTACGAAACATCAATTTTTTTTTTAAATAATGGCTCTCCAGACCAACTATTTTTTTCTCATTAAGTTAAGTAATATAATCTAAAAATGAGTAATCAATTACTTTTAATATTACTGTCTCAAATTTTTTTTGGAAAAAATTATTGTCAAGCCTTAATAGCTGAAGAATAATAGCACATGATAGTCGGTGTGAGTAGCTTCACATCTTATGCTTACGGACAGTGGCATTATCAGGAAGAGTAGAGATCTTTTTACCTACCCAATAATTCTTAAAAATATTTAAACGTAATAAAATTTTTATATTTTTTTCATTTAGGATTCAACGAGTTATACTGCGCACTCTTATTTATAGACTTTTTTTACTCCATGCTGTAAAATGTATCATTTATAAAGATTAAAAATTCTTAGAGATTTGCCACAGCTACTCGTATATGTATAGATGTATTTCTAACAAAATAAGTAAATATAGACTAATGTCAAATAATGAAGAGATTAAAATTTAAATATATTTCTTAGTTGAGATGAATATCTCAATTTATTTGTGACATCAATGATTTTAACACTAATTAAAATGGCTCAGTTACAAATTATAATATACCGTACACTTATGATTTATTTCTTATAAATGTCCATATTTAGTACTTTCTATCCTCTCTTGAAAGAGCTAAATCTTATTGAAGTAAATTATATTGATTATAAGCAATATAGAGAGGTAATAAGTTTGGGCATAAATAAAACATTGATCATATGTGTAAGTTAGAACAATTTATTAGGTGTAAATCAGATTAAGTACGCTTAAAATTAAAAGAATCTAATGATGGTCTAAAATTAGCATTTCTGTAAACTGATAATGTAATAGCATACTTTTTTAATATCTGTCAGTTCAACATACATATATATGATTTTTGTATTCAGTCATTTAATTTCTTGTCATCTACATTGATTCTTGATGTGCAGAGAAAATTATTGATTACAAATGGATATTTAAATCTACCCCACTTAAATAGACTATTCAACATCTTCTTGTGTTCCTAATACACGCTTAAATTAATAATTTTTTTTTTGTTGTTAAACAAACTTCTTAATATTTTGCTGTAAACAAAATCGTTAAGCAAAACTAATCTTACGAACGTATTTCATGTGACTGAACAGTTTATTATCTTTCATTACAGCTTTTCTATGAATTTATTGACAATTTCTTTTCAGATATTTTTCTGTAAAGTGTATTTACTCTTAAACATTTTTATGTAATCACGAAACGAGGTGTTACAGTTGTAAAAACGTACAAAATTTAATATTCTAAGTATATTATTTCTGCTGGTGGTTATAATGATTATTTATTACTAAAGTTGCCACTAAATACATAATTATTTTTCTTGTTCTCAATCTTATATATGGAAAAAAAAAACACTATATGTGTTATTTTTTTGCAGATGAATTATTCTCAAACTTTCTCTCGCATACTCCTTGGAAAATGTGGGGATCTTCCAGGGAGGAGGTGAACAGCTCTGGAATAATATAGAAAAAAAAATTTGAAGAAAATAATCCATGTAAATATATATATATATATATATATATATATATATATATATATAAAAAGAGTAGAAAAATAAACAAAACTATAAAAAGATTTGAATTTTTTTTTTTTAAATTCTAAAAACCTTAAATTTTTTTGAAGATACAAAAATGGAGAATAATATATTTAATATTGTATAACAGATAATTCTAGAATTATAGGCATAACTATCCCCATCAACAAAATATATTATTAACAAATGGTTAGAGCATCACAAATAT
>BMAW01118512.1:455148-481623 GCA_019974015.1 Nephila pilipes
TGTGTGTGTGTGTGTGTGTGTGTGTGTGTGTGTGTGGTGGTTATTTAGATTTAATTAGTCCAAGGGGTTTATTCAGAGCAAATTATTTTTTACAATACTATCCAGCCATGACGAAAGAACCACCCGCAGTGGCGTGGCTTCTTTCAGGCATTCTAGTAATTCATAAAAATTCAAATATAAACTTCGTTGTGATTGAAATATTGATTTTCTCGCAATAACTTTCATACTAAATTATAAATCTAAAATAAAATTATTTAGTATACACATTTCTAGAATTTAAGTAATAGTTTTTATTACAAAAAAAAAAAAAAAAAAAAATGAATCTTGTTGAAAATGTTATGAAAGTTATATACATACACGTATGTGCATATATACAGCAATATGAATATTTCAAATTTTATTCTTAGAGCTCAGTAAAACAAAAAATGAAAACATGGCCACTAATTTCCTAATTTAGATGGCGAATGTTTTCTTTTTCTTTTTTGTTAATGATACAAAATTTTGAATATAAGGTGAAAAATAATATTTATTTCTGAATAAAATTTTCGTTTTAGTAGCCACGTATTAAATGCATCAGGTGCATAATCGTTGGAGGTGTATAACTAGAATTCAGACCACCCTATTACGTCTCTCGCATATTTAGAGAGGCAGCTGGAAGCAATGCGTCTAACTAAAAGAATTCTGCAGGGCGAGATAAGATTGAAATCAGCTGTTAATACAAGAATATTGCGTGCAGTCTGAATACGTATTTTGCATCTATCCGCTTCGCCATTTGGAACCACAATTTGGCTTAAATAACTTTTCTCAGGGTCCTCTATAAAGAAGCATATTATTTATATTTAAATATTTATATGTGAGAAATTTTATTTGAAAGATTTTTGAATTTTGAAATATTAATTTTGAAGTATTAGTTAAATATTTCAAACAGTCAATCATTATAGAATATAACGAAAGAGATTTAAAAAAGGGCAGTTTGTTATGCTAAAATAGTATTATATTTTTTTTCAAGCGCACATACGATACGATGCGTATATTTAAAAAAATAGCATTGAGGAATAAAGAAGTTCGAATAATTTTGAGAGCAAATTAAATCTTTCATAAAATTACATTATTGAGATTCCTTTTATCACTATGATATAATATAATTAAATTAGAACATACAGAATTCTATAAATGAATAGGGAAAAAATAAATAAATTATCGAAATATAATTGTTTCAGCTTAAATCATTACTAATAAATTTTTAAGAATCTTTGTGTGTGGTTTATGTTTTTATGGATATTTTAGGAACTTACATTTCCACTTTTAAAACTTTCATTCGGGATATATTTATATTCTACTGAAATTCCAAAAGATTTGTTTGAATTTGATATTGTTCGCTTTAATGGTTCTTCGCATCATTTGAATTGACTTTCTAAAATAAGCAAAACTTACCTCCTTACAAAATGTAATTCTTTGTTTATAAACTGCTTAAACAATGGATGAATCTTAGAATATATAATATTTCCCGACTTTAAAAAGCATTTATAAAATTTCTAAATTTTTTTTATTAAACTATTTTTAATTTGATGTACAGTTAATAAAATTTCTCCGCATTCTTACATTTTATATTAAGGGAAACCATGCTTCCATACTTATTTTTATTTAAAATTTAGGTAATTCACAACTTTTTTAATGAAGGGAAAAAAGAGTTAAATCAATGTCCAAAAACTAATTACCCCTATTTTTGAAGGCATATAACTTTACTGTAGTATTACACTTTTATTATTTTATTGTATGTTGAGGAATTACACTTTTACACTTTTATGTAGGCTTACTAAAGTACTATAAAAATGCATGTTTCATCCCAATACAAAATTATTAACAAAAATAACAAATATAATAATTTTCCAAAAACAGAAAGGCTATTGTATTTGCTTAAGTTATATTTGTCTAATGTGAACGAACAGAATTAGACTAACAGAAAATTTTCAGGTAGAAAAATGTCGGAATTTTTATATAAATTAATGGTTTCAGCACATAAATTTTTCCCTGACGAATTAGTACATTCTGGATCAGTTTTGTGGCTATTTTCAAATGGAATAAATACTAAACACATGTAAAATACATATAATATACAAATCAATACAGATTAATATACTGTAATTTTAAAATTTAGAAATATTCCATAAACAGGCAGTTTTCCTCTTATACATATAAAATTAAAATGCATTTAGCATAGTACTCGTATAGAAGACTTAATATAGAACATCTTTTTTTATACTGAAAAAAATGTAATTAATTTAAATGAAAAGGAATCTTATTTTAAAATATACTGCTTTGATATGATAGAAAATGGTATGAATAATAGAACTTTTTTTTTAAAAAAAAAAAAAAAAATGTCTTTTGAGTGCAAATTCTAATCTGAAACCTTAGGTGAAGAAATCCTTAACTAACAGTTGATAACAAGATATTTTTTTTTGAAAATCTATGCCTAAGAAACAAAGAACAAGACTTACAAATAAGATAGACAACTGATATGATGATGGTTAATTCTATTTATATAGTTTTGACGTTTTGAAACAGATAGATTGCTGAGATTTAATGGTCTTTTTTATCCTGTGGAAAGCATTATTATTTTTTTTATTTCCATGAGAAAATTACCCTTGTTTCAAGCAATAAGCCATATCTGACTATTGTAAACATAAAATAATAAATTTTTCTTCCAAATAGTTAGATATAGTAAAATAACTTCTAAACAGCACAATTTATCTTTCTCTTTTATTTTGGTAAAGTATTAATTTCGTTGAACTAATTGGTTGATCTTATTGGCGAAAGAGCCATACTTGGTCAAACTGCGTCAAGTATTTATTTATTTACAGAAAAATATATCTCTCTCATCTAAACTAAGCTCTAATTGTAAGGGGGAAAGGATAGAGGATGGTAAAATAAAATGGAATTTTCATACAAATTATAGCCAAATTTTATCACATTTACCACTAAAATATCACTCCATCCAATAGCAAAATTTTCATAGTTTTTTACTTTAAAACACTTTTCATGCTACTAAATAAAGCATCGAAAGACCCCAAACTTCCATGATTAAAAAGGAACTGTGAGTAAGTTAACTTAGCAAAACAATTTGAATCTTAACAATAATTGTATCAAAAACGTTCTATTTAACGTTAAATCTATTAATTACTGCAAACAATCAACTTTTCTCTAGAGTGCCATTCTCTTTACGTTATTGCATGAGTAATAGAATCATATAAATTCTAATCTTGTAACAATTATTTCCAGCTGTGCAGTATTATATTTACACATGCCATACAATTCCAACACTCTAGAGAATTATCATGTTTCCCATCTCTCCAACCACAAAATTACTTTTGATTTATAGCCCCAAATAAAACAACGAACGACCGCCAATTGTCAAGTTAATTTGATCAAGCTGTTCAAACTCTTAATTCTTGATAGGAATTATATATCTCCCTTTATGTGTTGAGGGACTATAAAAATAAAAAAGAGAGAGACACCCACTTTATGAGTCGTTTGTCGAATCTTCTCACGTTCCATGCTTCCCGTATTATTTCCAAAAAAGAAAGAACGATGAAGGAAAAAATTACTCTTTGTAATAATAAAAAAAATGCTCCTAATAACTCCTATTGTGTTTGTTTTATGCTCAAGTTCCAACCCATGGCAAATTCTGTACATTTTAGTGAGTCTATTAAACATTAGTATTCTGTTCCACAACCCATCAGGTGAAATATAGAAAGACGAGGGGTTCTGCGTGTAATAGGGTATTCGCGTGCCGCGGCACCACTAATGGAACTGCGGAAAACCCTCAAACATTTTTAAAAAAAATTATAAAGATAACGTGTGGCTGAAAACCCTTATTAAAATGTAGTGAGTAGATACTGGTCTTCTTAGATGCGCAATTTCTTTTATTTGTGCTATTGATTAGATCGTTAGATCAAGGATGAAATAAGGATTTTTCTTTTCCTTTTTTTACATTCTTTTAATCTTTTCATTTTTTTTTTTTATTTTCTTTTAACGAATTTTTTTTCATGAAAAGAGGAGAGTGGACGCGTGCCGAGCACTTGCTTATTAACCTCTTAACTGAACAGCTAGGGTGCTAATGCGCTGAGAAATTATTTTTTGTCCATGTGATCCTTTATATCAAATCTCTGGAGGAAAAATCTGAAAAAAGAGAAATTCTTTAGCAGGTAAGAGACGTTTTTAGCCTTCTAATAATTTTTTTTAATAAATTCTTATGAAATGATGCGTGCGAATTTCATTTTAGTTTTTTTATACTTCCATTTAAATGAAGAATATGAGAAAAAGATTTTTTTTAAAAATATTCTGTACTTCCGTTATTTTATAGAAACAATGATTTTGCTACTAGTTTGAAATTAAATACCAACAGAGAAAAAATTGGCTACTGAAAAATAATGAATGATTAATATAGATTTTTGTAAATTTATGTAAATCATCATTTAAGTTGTCAGAAAAAAATAGTTAAAGATGGCTTAATTAAAGAATAAAAACTGTTTGTAAAAACCAAAATATATTAAACCTATAAAATATTTATTTTAAAATGAGCCTTTTCATATCCTTGTTATCGAATTTTTTTTTCTTTCCTTTCTTTTTCTTCTTTTTTTTCTTTTTTAAGCATCTAATATTGTATAAGTTCTTTCCCCATAATTTATATACAATTAAGTTCAGTTGTCTTTTATTGCAATGATGGAAAATTATCAAAGATAAATATCGAATCTAAAATTAATTTGCTGCTTTCTTTTTAGAATAGATTTTCTTGTGTTGAAAACCCTTGGAATATATTTTTCAAATGAAAATTCTGTTTTTTCTCTATCTTTCTTCATTCTGTATAAATGATACTTTCCTTCATATATTCGTTTGAGCACATCTGGATTTCTATAAATTCTCCCAATAGCATTTCCCATCGTTTTAGAAACGGTTTTTATGTCCCAAAGTTCTCACATCAAAAATATCAATTAGAAATTCTGAAAAATATTTTATTCAAATTTTAACACACATTAACAAATTTCGTTTGAATTTAACAATGAGTATTTTTGTAATACGATAAAATATTTTAACTTTTTTCGTATTCTAAATTCAATTATTACTATTAGCTCAATGAGTTTGATTATTTGTGTTTTTAAGCATCAGTAAAATAATAATAATAATAATTTGACTTGTATAAAATGAATGAAAATTTCTACTGATACCATTTCAAAAATGAATCTCTATAATATGTCATAAATGTTAAAAAATATTTTCAATGTATCATACTACTTTTAAACACCATCTTTTGTCGGGTTTTTTTCGTACATATAATACTTTTTTAAAAATTAAGAATGCAATAGTAAATATCATACGTAAATTAGAATAATGAATATGTTGTATCAGTTCTCTCCTTTTTAGAGCAAAATACCCTGAAGGCCATTAAAATATCTGATTCATGAAGGTATCACATGAAAAATGTCAAATTTGCATGAAAAATACACCATGAAAGGACATACAAATCATTAGCATTTCAGCCCATTTAAAAAACACAGGTAGGAGCGAAATTATCTACTGTATTTATTAAAGGTAAGATTGTACAGTTATATAGTTTGTCATTCAGAAGTCGCATTCGAACTTTTGTTGATTGTGTAAAGGTCGTGTTACACTTTGTGTAAAAAAAGTAGAATTCCTACCAGCACGTGTCATTCGACTCGTAAAATTTCTGAACTTTTCAGCAAAAAACTTCGCGTCACAATTTGCAAGAATCATAAGTCAAATACTAATACATAATTTATAAAAATTGATAAGACATCAAAATTATTGAAACATCATCGAGAAGAAAGATTGGATTTGTTTAAAATGTCGTCATTGAACGATGGGTAGAAACATATTGTATTTTTTGATGAAAAGATACAAGGTATGGATATTAAAAAACGAGACTACAGAAGAAGTTCACATGCGCCAAAACCCACCGATCGATAGTTGCTTAGTGTGAAGCCTTCTATTTCGAATGCAGTGCCTCTAGCTTCTGTAAACAAATACATATAGTCGTAGCCTTCGTTTACATTAGAGTTATTTTTTTGCTTCGCCGGAAAATGATAAGTGTAAAAATTGAGCAATGAATTGTGAAATTTCACATGAAACTTGGAAAAATTGTCCGCTGGCTACAAATGCTATTGGCATGACTTCAGGAAGGAAATGAAAAAATGTTTCGATCGACGAATGGGAGGAGGTTCAATAAAAAATGGTTTGGGGAGTTTTTATTCTTGATGGATTGTGCGATTTACTCCAAATTTCTGAACGTATGGACTCTGCTTAATATCAAGCTATGCTCTAATATCATCAAATACCGTTTGGGTTTTTAACTAATTGCGGTGACAAGAATTTCACAGGTGCGTGTGATAAAACAGTTAACTTCAACTCGTTGCGAGTCGTTAAGTGGTAGATATCTTATAAAAATCTTCTAAATTAATTAATTTTTGAATCAGAACTTCTAATAGCTTTTTCAAGAGAATGTAACGACGCATCTATTGGTGACAAAATTACACAAATATAAATACTAAATTTTTTTATTAACAATCCTGCAAAGTATGGTATCTTTCAAAACAGTGTGGGATATGTAATGATACAAGGCATTTCTTACATTCAAATATAAGTTTCACCGCGTTTTTGTGAGTGTTTGTATATTTTGTACTCATCCTACTCTTTCTTTATAGGGTTTTACTTGGCGTTTGTGGGAGGAATATTCCTGGAGAAATGCCCCCATTGCTTAATATGTAAGCGATCCGGTGAGCACCAACAGACATTCTTCCTTTTTTACTATCGGGAATATATACATTTTGGAAAATTTGCTCTGCCACATCTAATCGAAATTTCGAAAATGCATATTTATTGCTTTTTGCTACACCAATTTTTTTACAGAATAAAATATATGAATTAAACAGTGAAATATCTACTAAGTAGAAAGACAATCATAGACTGGGGTCTGGCAGACTATCTCATTCGACTTGCCAGGCACGTCATTTTCCCTTCTGTGACAATTGCCTGCTGACGTGTGTAGCACTTCGTTGGCGACTCTGTGACAAAAACATCTATCTGAACGTGCGGAGTATGTCTTTCCACCGCAAGTGGTTAATAGGTAACGCTGACTGGATATTTCAGCAGGATAATGTTTCTCACCATGCACCTAAATCCATCCAGGAATGGTTTAAGAAAAGGAGAGTGAGGTTAAAGTTTTGTCACAGCCAAATCGAAGTTCAGACTCGAATCCCGCGGAAAACCTTTGGGGTATATTATTTCGCAAAATCTATGCTAATAATAAACAGTTTTCATCAGCCCATCAACTTAAAGTAACTATAATAAAAGAATGGCACATTATTTCTAAAACTGAACTTAACCACCTGGTTATTCCAATGAATAATAGAGTGTTTAAGGTTACCAGGAAAAATGGAGTAATTTTCATACTTTTTTTTGTTTTTTTGTTTTTAGACAAATGGTCTAATAATGGGTTATTAGTGTTTTTTTAATTTATTTCTAATATTTTGTTAGCTTAATCATTTAATACATCATTTAAAATTATTGAAACCTATTTATAATATGCTGTAATATCGTATTTCAATCGCTTAAATTACGTTTGGAGCCCTTATTTATTTCATAATTTTTAAAACTGAAATGGGAGTATAATTTCTAACGTATTGTACACGTTTACTTTCTTTCTTTCTTTCTTTCAAATTAAAATGTACTTTATATGTAAACAAGATTTCAGATAGTTTTTACAATTGACAAACAAAGATTATTGGGTTTAGTATTACATAAAAACTAGTTAAAATTGGGACTTCATTTACTTTCATCAGAATTTTGGTCAGGAATATTGTCTGTAAAGCATTCCACACACACATACACATACAAAAAAGACATCTTCCCTTATTTTAAAAGTAATTTCACTAGTAGTGATTTTGTAAATTTTCAAACGTTGTTGTACTATTCAGTTATAATTACCATATCCCAGAAAAATTTGCTCTGCATTCGATACTTTTGTAAATATCATGCAATGATAGAGTGGTCATGCTCGTGACCGTTGAGTTATGAGTTCGAGTTCTGATGCCACTAACGACCCGTTGGTAGCAGGGAGGATGTATGGAAAATCTGCCGAGGTTCCAAGTCCTCACATAAGCTTAGTGTAGAAGTTTTTAGAGGGAGGTGCAAGATCACGTGTCGTTATCATTACTTGATAATGATTTAGTATTACGAGGTCCGTCACCAACAGCTCTCTTGCTGCTTCTTAGTGTAACGTTAACTAACAATCAATCAATTTGTAAAAATTATAATGAACGATAAATAATTTCTGACTATCAAAATTTCTTAAATAAATCAAACACTACAGTTTATTATATCTGAGGCATTTACTTTTATGTAACTTATTTGCCTTTTTTTTTATGTTATTCAGACATTTTTAAAACTCTCTTAAATTATTCCAATATGGCCAAATGTACATGAAGAAAATTGTATAACTGTAGATCTATATCTGAAACTGCTTTCAGTTTAATATCAAGAATTCACATCGTGTATTTTACATTATTCTTATGATTCACTAAACGGGCATGCAAATTTTCGTTAGAATCAATTTGTGACTTTTTTTTAATATCTTGCTCACTTTTATGCATGTAACATACGTTAATTTGAATATTATGAAAACTACATTTTCCTCCATTCCTTTAGAAAAAGAAATTGTTTACGTCGACCACAGTATGCTGATTTTACTTGAGACACTTAAAAGTCGCATTAAAATTCGAGAAAGTTCTTACTTTTAGAAACCTCTACTGACTGGACAATCATGGATTGTTTGACATATATGCACTGTAGGAAATGGAAAAACGCAAATCGTTTAAGCGGAATGTCATGATTAATAACTCAGGTCCATTTGCACAGGAAATGTGAAAAAGAAATAGCAAAGCGTTTTTATTTCAGCAACCTTCTCGAAGCTAAAGGAAAAGAAAGAAAAGATTGCAGCCCTAGAAGCAGAACGGATGTTCCGTTTATTCTCGAAGAAGAAAGTATAAGCGCGAGTTGAAAGAGGGGTACTAATTACCTACGCGGAGATGAAGGTAGGTGCAGAGGGGGGTACAGACAGAGAAGTCGTACGGAAGATGCAAATTTTCTTGGGGACTTTGGAAATGCGTGGAGCGTCGGTCATTTACTTCGCATTTAAATGCAAATGAAGCCAGAAAACTCTTTCGTACACTTATTAACTGACTTGCTCGTAAATTATGTTTCAAGTTATGGGTATGTTCCCCAAATGACACGAGTTCTCCGTTAAAGTTCTCTCAGCTGGGAATCGCAAAATAACTACTCACCGTATATTAACCGTTACGTATAATGATGTCCAGCGACGGTGAAAAATCTGCACGTAGAAAAACATAACAGACTGAAATACTGCATTTGAATTACGTGAAGGACTCAAATGAAGGACACATTCTATAGTCTTAGTTTTTGCATAGGATTAGATTCTTCTTACACATTACATTTATTGCTAGAGTATTCGGATTGAACCCCTTATGTTGTAAGAAAACTGCATATTTTTTGCCTTATTCTTTTCTTACAACACTTCCTTCAATAACTTCATTACCATAATGATTCAAGTATCAAATGATTTTTCTCTTATTATTCCATTTGTTTCCTGAGTGAGGTAGATTCTAACGTAAATATCTGTATGAAATCATCCATACGCTTTATTTTTGTATATTTTATGTGCTTAACCACTAATTTGTTAATATTCTTATAAAGAAATTTAAATACCCTACTTTCGATCCGATAACTTTTTGTTTATTTATTAGGAAAAATGTTATGTGACGTTAGATTTCTGTCAGGTATTTTAAATTTGTTTCAAAATGCTTTTTAAATTCGGAATCTTACTTCTATTAAGCAAAAAAAAATTATTGATTGGATAATGCTTCAAAATTTCATCAGAAACATCTATATTTGGATAAGCCGAAGTCTTTGGATCAAGACTATCGATATTATTTCAGTTAAATTTGGAACTAAGATAGTTTTCTCCTAAGAGGTATTAAATTCTAATTAAATTTATTAATTTATTATCGGATTTTCTTCTTCACTCCCAACTGTTAATCCGTTAATATTTTTAGATTAAGAAAACTTTGTAAATTTCTCTTTGAAAAATTGTTAAATCAACTTGCCAATAATGGAAATTCCGAATTTTTTAAATCAGTTATTGCACGTTGCATTAATTCTATATACGACTACAATATACGAAAGAGTAAAGATTAATTTATAAACCTGAATTTAAAAAAATATTTAATTATTAATATTAAAGCTACCGCAAAAAGTATGTCTTAACGGATTTACTTTTGTGCTTCTTTCTACATTCTCCAATTACTAGCTGAGCCACTGATTAATAACAGGAGAGACTGATTCCTACAAAAAAAAATTGGTTCGCACTATTGCTTAAGAAAAATCTGTAAATTTCTCCTTCAAAAAGGATTAATTCTGCTTTCCTGTGATAGAAAGTCAGATTTTTTTGTCAGTTATTAAGAGTTACATTAATTCTGTGTGAGACAATAATATACTAAATAATAAATATTTATTTTTGACACGAAATAAAGATTATTGAATTTTCAGCATCAAAACTATCATAACATGTCTCAAATTAACTACTAAAAAGTCAATTTATTTTTTTGCTTCTTTCTATATTGACTGATAACTATCTGAGCCGCGGATACAGAAATGGGGAACACTGATTTCTTTTACAAAAAGAAATCCACTTGCAGTATGCCTAATAAAATTTTATAAATTTTTCCTGGAAAAATGATTAAATTAGCTTGCCAGTGATAAAAAAGTCAGAATTTTCTGTCAGTTATTGAACGTTTCATTAATTCTATGTACGACAACAATATACAAAAGAATAAACATTTATCTCTGACACGGAACAAAAATTATTGAATTATCAACATTAAAGCTACCAAAACAAGTGTCTCTGGATTTACTTTAGAGCTTCTTTCTACACTGACTCCGATTACTAGCTGAGCCGCGGATTAGTAACAGGCGATACTGATTCCTACAAAAAGAAATGCGTTTGCAGTATGCTTCGTGGCTGTGAAAACAAGTGTTCTCTTCAGCAAAGTTTTCGGATTGCGACATTTTCCATGTAATCTACCCAAAAGCTTCAAACATGAAAGAAGTGAACAAAGAAAAAGAAAATGTCAGAAAAGAAATATCCTTCTGACTAAGAACAGGAAGAGATGCTGGAAATTGGCGATGCGTGCGTTGAGGGAGTTGGAGCGTAATCGTTATAGACGGCATATTTTACCTTTCTACGATGTTCTCCAGCCTCCTGATCGATGACAGGAAAATAAAATGGAGAAGAAAGCATTCCTCGAAAGCAATTTTTGTTCTTCACATGAGCATTGTAATCTCCCGGCATATTCGATTCAGTGAGTTTTTTTTCTCGGAGTGCTGAAACACGAACATCATTACGAAGAAATGTATATCATCTCAATGAAAAGTTATTAATACTTAAAAAACGCATTTATTTTGCAAGACTTGAATTTGATTATATCAGGAAATGAAAAATTTGACTTTTATTAAAATGAAGATATATCTTCGTCTGGTTTGTATCGTATTTGTCTGCTGTACTGAGCAGCAGGGCTGAGCAGTGAAAATAATTCTGTACTTTATTTCTTTATTTATTATTTTTTGGCTAATATTAATGGCAAATTTTGAATTACACACACACACACACACACACATATATATATATATATAGTTTTAAATAAATTAATAGTTTTTAAATAAGTTAATACTTATATGCATATAATAAATTACAATTTTTTAAAATCGCTTTCCTGACGAGAAAAATATTATTGAATTATTTTTTATTATATGAAGCGTTCAACTTTATCATTTAAAATTTTGATATGAACGAGATATCCTAAATAACACAATACAGCCGATTCTGAAGAAATCTGATACAATAAACTACGCTTAACATTTATTTCCTATTGTTGATTACATTTTTAAAAATAGGTTTCTGTATTTGTACATCATTTCGCATTTATTAAATAATTGCATTCATAATACACTTAAAGATCAGTTAATTTTTCAAAATATCTTATTAAATATTAAAATTTTTAATTTCAATGACATTGAAGCTTTTAAACACTGAATAATTATCGTTAATTTCTGCTTTATAAGTTCAGTAAAGTATGTATATGCTTTGACTAATTATGAATCCATCTTTATTATCCCTTCTATACACAATGAAATGAGTTTTAAAAATAAAAGGAAATTCTTATGATGGATTAGCGAAACATCCGGTAAAAAAAAAAAAATTAGAAATAAGGTTTGAACTTTGTCCACGATATTCACTTGTCGTTGCTAAGAAATGACTTTCCTAAAGGGACGGATGCTTTGTGTATGTGCGTGACTATCATTATACTGCCTGTTGGTGCGTTTTTTAAACTTAGAAGCTAGTGTAGGTTCTCACAGGAAGCTTTTTTTAAAAATCGAGAACCAAAATTCATCTCTCATTGTTGAAACGGCGTTAATGAAAGATGGGAACAATTAGATCCAACATACTTCTTACAGATGAAGAACAAGAGTTATTAAAAATAATTAAAATTGAGTACATTTAGAATTTTGAAAAATACAAGAATTGAAAAAAAATGAACTAATTTAATAAATTTGTGAATATCAAATGTCGAAAGAGAAAGTATATGTTTTAGTTTAAGAGAGTTTTCAGATCATTTCTTGTGGAGATTATATACTAGAATACTTGATTGGAGACGGAAATCAAAAGAAAAAGTATAAGTTTTTTATGAGAAAAATATCAGCCCATATACGTTGGGTAATCCATAAATTTTAAATTTACATTATAGCTTGATATATGAACAATTTATATAAGGAAGCTTTTTTTACTCGGTATCTTGCCAAGATAATATAGTTTAAAAATAATCAGAATTGATACTCATATTAAATTAAGATTTATAATTGATTATTCTTTACTTTAAAAATATGTAATTTTTATTAGAAGCTTGTAAATAAATGTATTATAATTTGATATTATACTTATGTAAATCGTAATATAGCGATATTAAAATAAATATATTAACACAGCAAAAATTAAAATATTAACCGCCTTTTAAATTAGTGATCTGTTAGCTGTAAACAATTATCAATAATATAAAAGACAATTTAAATTGCTCATTTATAATATAAATATACACTTAAAATGTTAACAATATTTTCTTGTTACAGAGCATTGTGAATTAAAAAAAATTCTTAATAGATCCACGATGAAACATAAATGCAGTATAAAAGGTAAGAAATTTATTTAATTTATAAAAAGTGCTTGGTTTTAGCTTTAAGAAAACCCCACTTCGTTCTTTTTTTAAAGCTATTTATGAACATTTTAAGACAGTTATAACAGGAAGAGAAATAGTTTGAAAACGACTTCGGTAGCCTTCGAAATAAATAAATATTGGTTAAATATTATTCTACGAAAGAGGTAAAGAAAAATAAACCCACAGAATCAATTCTCGATTAAAATCATTCTATCGTAACTAAAGTAAAAATATAATGATCGTGTTTTTTCAAAACTTTCACTATCAGAGTGATGTTTAAGTTAAACCCTGAAATATATTTTTGAATATTTATGTCTTATCGTATCCGAAAGAGTTATAACGGGTTCTCGCGCGTTTCCTCCTTCAACTAATCTTTTGAGCTACTTTATGACATTATTTAATTTGAGAGCCTCGCCTCTTGAATAAACAGAAACTTATGTAAATTTTCATTGTTGTTTACACTGGAAGTGAAGTGTATAGTTGAGGAAAATGAGATGGAGAGATTGCACATTTTAAATGATGAGAAATTTTAGAAAGTTAGATTGCAGTGCACACAACATTGGTGAGACAAGGTGTGTAAGTATTGTTCATCACTTGGATTTATTTTTTTTGCTATTGAGATAAGTATAATTTTCGGTTAATCTGGGGTTTCGGACACGTGTTAGTTACCACTTTACATTCGTAATATAAACAATTATTCAGGATTATTCTCAGACAAAAACAAAAATAGTTTAAAAATTTGTCTGTCGTATTATTAACTGATTAATTAGTGAGTTTCGATAGATCATATTCGAAGTAGCAAAACGTGGATGTTACATAGTTATTCTATAATTTGGGCTGTTGTCTTTGATTTTCTTCCTCAAACTTGTGATAGAAATGAACGCAACACCAATATTTTTAGAGAATGATTGTTGAAAAAATTGCAAAAATCAATGTCAACATTTTAGCAATTCAAAGACATTAGAAAAATGTGTACACATTAAATAATGTTATAAAAACACAGCTAAAAAAAAAGTAATGTTTCATATAAAATCAATATAAATCATTCGTCTATATTATCAGACCTAAAATAACTGCTTGAGAAGGAGAACTTACTTTCGGTTTTCTCAACCAAGTAAATTTTCTCCCTGAGCCTAAATTTTCCAATTTAGTGATAACTTTTTGTGTAAGTTCAATTAATACTCTTTTGTGTAGCTTTATTAATTGTTATGTTAAAATTAGCATGTATGACGAAGAAAATACGAGATTTATTAAACACTCATGCGCTCATGTAAGAGGGAACATTGTTAAAGCTTAACTATTGTTAAGAAATAACCGAGATATCTGGATGAAACTTCTTCTGCATATTTATTGATCCTTGTGTACATAATGTTGTAAATTACGGCTATTAATGTTGATTTGTTTAGTTTTAGGAAGCCTTACATTGAAGTAATCAGCAGTGTCATAAAGTTTTAATTATTACTAAAAATATTAAAGATAGACGCTTAGTTTTGTTTATAAATTTTAGAACTCAATTTATACTATTATCTACGTAAGGATAAGTTAATAAGCGGAATAAATTTTATTCAAATATCTCTCGGTTATTTTTAGCAATAGTTAAATCTTAACGATAGGAATCTCTTATGTAATGACACGTGCAAGTAGAATTTTAGTCTTATTTTTCCCTTTTTAATGTATTTCTGCATTTCTGGAGTTATTTTTGTACGGTTTTTAGAGTTTTTAATTTTATATTATTCGATATTAAATGTGCGCTGACTGGTACTTATGGTCCTAAATTTGGCTTATTGTATTAAGAACTCTAGAAATCGTATATATATATATATATATATATATATATATATATATATATATGTATATGTAATTTTCCCGAATTTTCCTTTAATTTAAAAATTGATGTGAAAATTTCTTAATGACACGTATAAGAGAACACAACTTAGAATACTTTGAAAGCCAAATGAAGGTCAACTTACATTAATTTGAGGCATCATTGTTTTTTAAAAGAACATATCTTAAAGAAATTCTCATATATAAAATACATAAATACTTGAACGATTTCAATCTTTTCATGAAATCTTGTAAACAATATTGGAATAAAAGTTATACAAATTTGAAAAATAAACAAGTAGGTAAATAAATAGGTTAAAAAACCATTTAAATAAATAAAATAAAAGACAATAAAAATAAAAACAATAAAGGATTCTAAGAATTTTAGATGTTAGCCCAAACACAGTCAAAAGGTTATAAAATGTAAAAAATCGCGTTAAAAAGAGTTAATTCATCTATGAATATTCTCAAGAAAATCATTAGGTGTATTGACAAATAGCTTTTAAAAAACAACTCAAAAGTGTTGATAAAATAACGTAGAAATGATTTTGGAGATATAAAAAAATTGTAATAAAAATGAGAGAGAAAAGTAGAGAGTGAAAGCGGGAAAAAAGAATGAAATGGTCTCCTTTAATGTAGAACGTACTTTTTCTTATGTTTAGGTCTTTTTTCTCATTTCGAGGAGAACGAAATAGAATTTCGCTCATAAATATTCAGTTCCCTCTGCAGGGGGCTGCGAAATCGCTAAACGACTCTCAGTGGGGGTCGAGCACCCTCTAGTGGTGAAAAACGAAATTAACTTCTTCTCGGTTCGAATCAAAGAGAAAAAAAAATGATAATAATGCCAAATCAAGCGAAATGTGTCCTGTTCTGAATATGATTTGGTGTTCGCGAGTCCGATTATGAAGCATCGGAGTGTGGCGGTGGGGGATCATATTTCCGGCTCTCCATCTGGCCTATCAAATAGGCAGCTGGCGTGTCGGCAATTAAGGAAAATAAAAGATAAACGTTAAAACCTATTTGTGCCGTAATAATTACACAAACGCGATTCACTAATTACGGCTATAGCTCGGAATTACGGCGATCAGTTGAAAGGGGAACTTGTCTGAATTTTCTTTTTCTTTTCATTTATTCATTTATTTATATTACTTGCTTTTAAGTATTTTTCACTTACTAATAACCATGGGCGTTTTCCTTCGTCCGATAACGCCGGATATTAAGATGAAAGCAAAGATGTGAAAGAAGGGCGAAATACATGCATAGGTATGTTTAAGTCAAACACGTTTATTCTTCACGCCATGGAACTCTGACTTTCCGACTTCATAATTCTTCGACTAAGCTAAATCTCTTCCTAATAGCTTAAACATAAACATGATTTTTTTTTCAAACAATGCCAGGGCGTGTTATGTTCATCACGATTGTACTCTAAATAATTTTATTGTTTTTAACTATAGTCAACAATTTCGATAACAAATCTCGAGGTAAGAGCTAGAAAGTCATGTGAAAACATAAATTGTGATTGATTGGTTTTATTAACGACACACCACAAGTAACACGAGGGTCAAAATATAAATCATTGTTTGTACTAGAATTATTATTATAGAAACATTATTTTTAGAGACTCACTAAAAAATTGATTACTTCAAAAGTTATAATAAAGCGTTATGGTGTTGTATGTAGTATCTTAAAAATAATGGGAATTATCTTAAAAAAATAGAATCGTAAATCATCCATCTTTCGATTCCTCATATAAGATTTTTGTCATCTTGTATTTCTATTTTATTCATAAAATAGGAATATAAGGCATTGACCAACTATAGACCCCCTTAATACAAGAATGTAGTCAGTTTTCTATTTATTTACTTATGTTTTTAAACATTGTGAAATGCATCTCGGAGAGTGTTTGGCTCTCTACTCGTGTTAATTGAGATACTTATACAATGTATTTATCTGTTAATGTATACTTTACAACTGGTATATTTTAATGTTATTGAAATTTGAATGATCTATTCAAATTTCAATGAAATTTTATGTATAAGCTGTTGAAGAATTTAATAAATTAAATAAAGATTTATATATATAATACAGAAATTTGGTGTTGGGTCGGTTTGTATAGAAGAGGAAATATAATATGATAATTTGATATCTCTGACCATGTTACATCAAAGCAGTAGCATAGCGAAAGGAGGGAGGGAATATGGACATTTTTACTTTCTACCCCCATAGGGAATGCTATATACTGAAATTTTAAAACTGAAACTTTTTTATGCTGAATTTCTTAATACATTTTCAGAAAAAAATATGATTTTTGTAACTCCGTATTCCATGTAATCATTCTTTTCACCTTGAAAACAAATAATTAAATTTAAAATTAATTTTAAGATATGAGTTGAAGTGTAAGCTCCCTTCTCTCCTTCGTCGATAAAAAAAATGTCTCACTAAGCCCTGGATCAAAGATATAAAAGTAGAAAGTTTTTCTAACCGCATAGTGATATAATTTGAAATTTTTAGATTCTTTTTTTAGCCCATTTATCCATTACGAAGTTCAAATATGACAATGAAAAATCGTTATACAGAAAAAATGATATAATTAACTAAATTATAATAGCTCGATTTTATTTCTCAATATTACGTCGAAATGAATCTGAAATGAAAAAATTCCTACATGAGAACTGTCATTTATATATATAATTAGGTCATGTTAAAGCATGTCTGCAATAAAGTTTATTCATCTTGTATAGATTTTATTATCCTTCTATTTTTTTTTAAAAAAGAAGACACTCTTACAATCCCATATAGTTGATTGATTAGTTAGCAACTTAAATATGACTTAAAATAAACGGAAAATGATCAATTTGATGTTTCAAACTTTAATTGGAAAGCTAAAGGATGAGTTACAATATAAATTTCGGTTTCTTGAAGTTATAGAAAGAAGAGTGTAACACTTATAATTCTAAGTTATTTATAAAAACTGAAGAGGAAAACAAAATTATTATAAAATGAAAATAAAGATTTGAATTAAAAATGAAGTCTGCTTTCGATACTTTCAAATGAATGATACACAAATAAATAAGTATAAAAAAATAAATATTTTATTCGCCATGAAAGTATTTAGTAGAAATATAAAAGATTAAACAATAACAAATGATCCCATTTCAGAAAAAAAGGGCATAATTCATATCACTGGTTGAAATTTTTAACAATTTACTTGCATGGAAACCATTGGTTAGAATTATATAACATGAATCCCTTGATGATTTTTTTTTGTATCTATATCCACACAATACATCATCTGTTGAACAAATTATTAATTTTAGACCCATTCTAATTTCACGTTTACATAGAAATCCAAGTTTGTTCATATATAAGCCTGGTTATTCACTGAATACAGGACCAATAAATTCCTTTAAACCTTATGAGAAGGTAGGAAGAATAATCGAAGTCAAATGTGTGTAACAAAAATAGTGTCCTTCGGTTGTAAAACATTTCATACCGGTTTGATGTGGAACTGAGAAAGCATAAACATATTCCAATGTCAAACTACGTGGGTTTCTAAATTTCATAAAAAAGACATTGTTTTTTGAGAAAGATGTCTCTTATCAGCTTATCAATAAGGATGATCTGAAGCCTTTCCTCTATTTGATTAAAAAGTGCTCCAAGGGTCATGTCATCTCTAAAATATCAGGCATCTGAAAGAGAAAAAAACATATTAACAAGTATTTAATTTAGATAAAAATAATTATATTTAAATAAGTTTTATTAGTAAAATACTATGAAAAATGTAAAAGAGCAAGAAAATAAGAATATATCGCGCAAGATTTGAAATAAATTTTACGTAAAAAATGGGTTTTAGTTTTAGTTTAGTTTTTATTAACGTCGCACTAGAAGCAACACGAGGGCTATTGGCGACGGACCTCGTAATTTTGAACCACGGTCAAGTGACGAGGACAACACCTGAGCTGGCACCCCTACCTCTCCTAACATCCACACCACGCCAACGGGAGGACTTTGGGCCCCGAACAGATTTAACGTGCATCAGCCCCGGCTACACGGCGGGTCTTTAGTGGCGTCAAGGCTCGAAACCACTACTCAACGAAAACCGCGGGATGCGTAAAAAGAAGGAATTTTCTTTCGGCGGGTCTTTGGTGACCAAGGATTGAACCCGCGACCGAACGAAAACCGCCGGCAGGGAACAAAACAATTCACTCGTTTGCCTCGTCATCAAGTGCTTCCCATTTATAATCAAACTCATAAAATCCTAATTCTTTATTCTTTTCAGGAGCCGCTGCATATCAGTGGAGTAGCTGCCTGGTGAGTAGCAGGTTCCCCTCTCGATTTTGCTGAGTGATAGTAATTGGTTTTTAACGTCTCACTTAGAAGCAACGCCAGAGCAATTGGCAACGGACCTTGTCAAATTGAGCCTCGGTTAAATGAAGAGAACCACACCTGAGCTCGCCCCTCCCACTCCAAACTTCTACACCATGCCAACGGGAGGGCATAGGACATCGACGGATTTAATATGCATCAGTTCCGCTACAAAGCGGGTCTTAGTGGCATCAGGGTTCGAATTAACGACTCGACGATAACGCCGGCCACAAGTCCTTGACCATGATCTCTAGGCTACCATGGCCTTCGATTTTGCTGAAGACTGTTGTGTAGAATACGTAGATATGAAATATAATTCGACCTAAAGTTCCTTATATGATATATAATTATGGTTATAACCTATGAATGTGTAGTATCAAATCAGGGGGGCATTCTTGTCATTTGAGCATACTTCAATATGATGAGATCTGTTGCCTGTCGTTCACACATTGAGCAGACCTTATGGAAGGGTTCTTAATCTTCTTTTTTTTTTTTTGCTTTAAATATTATATATATATATATATATATAATATTTGAATTTTTAATTACTAATTAAAAAGAATACATAATTATATGTTTTATGTATAAAGATTTTATGGTAAAAATTTATTTTGTTTAAAATGAATCGGTTACTTGGTTGTTTATCAATTTCACACATAGGGTTATTGGTGACCAACCATGCAATTTCGAACCACAGTTAACTGACGAGGATGACACATGAGCTGATACATGAACTTCCTCATCATTCCAAAGTGAAGATCTTGAATCTCGACTGATTTAATGTGCATCAACCTCCCTACAGGTCTTTTGAATGGTATCAGAACTCGAATGAAACAACACCAACTATGACCATTCGGCTAAGCCAACCACTAAATTGTACTAGCACGAGAATTATTGTATAACTGGAAAAAAGCATTAGATGATGATGTAATATATTCTTGTAGCCAGATTCAATTATTTATACCACAGTATTTAATTGAAAATATTTGAGATAGAAAGAAATGCAAAAGATCTAATTAGTTGGGAGTAAAAATAAAGATATTGTGCGGATTTTTTTTCTATCAAAACTTCCAGACTTCCTGAAACGTTTCCCCGGACCCACAAGAGGTACATGGTCCCTTTGTTTAATGACTTTTGCTCTATAAAAATATTGATTCAAAATCAATCAGACATGATTTATTTTATTTTTTAATCACTTTTCAAGTCTGATACAAGAATTTTAACATAATATGTAATAGAATTTCAATTCAAATTTACTTAAAGCAAGATATAAGAACAAGCAAAATTATTGTAAAAATCAGAAATAATAAATATTGCATACTGAGAAAACACCCAAATATATGCATTGGAGAAAATAAGGTGAAACCAAGTACCAGCTATTTTTCGCCAGTAGGTGTTGCATCCTGTCGACTTATAAATGAAATAGGACAAATCGTCCATGTTTAGAAATGTTCTGTTCGATTCCCGACAGAGAACAACGCTTTCTTGAAATACCCACGTGAATTTCGAAAAAGTGAGGTAAATTTTGTTCGTTAGGCCACCCATTAAACCAACTATGTAGAGCAATTTGCCTTACATTCAAGAAAGTAACCTAATGTTTAATGAGGTTAATCTGCATGGCTTTAACGCTTTTGCGTTGTCTATCATAGTGCATCTCTTCAATTGACACCAAGTTTAGTGTAATCAGTCCCGTAGGTATAAAACCAGGTATCCGTGATGGTGTGACAGCTCCAAAGTGACGAAGCTCCAGCAACCCCTGACCTATCACCAGGGAATATTTGTTTAAATTCTCTCTAGTGTATATACGGTCTTCTCCAAAAGAAAATGAAGAAACTAAAAGAAGAAAATCAACTGAAATATTGACTTCATCTCACTACAAATCCAAATTACAAAATGGTGATTAAAAACTACCAGCCAAAGAGAGAAAATTACGTAAGGAAAATCAAGAGATCGGTAACAAGAAGATTCACTAGGGAAGGGCAAGAAAAGGAAGATTGTAGAGGACTCTTAATCTGAAGAGGTGACAGAAGACTGGCTGACTTCGACCCATAATGAAGCATACACGCATTGCGACCGACTTATGTCTGACATGCTAACCACAGATCGATGGTTATCTTGCACAATTTGCAAATATTGCGCCTATGATGTTTGCAGCAGATTTTATCTTCATGGCGCAGATGAATCTGTTCACGAGTTATGCAAGAGACTAAATTCAAAAATTCAAATAATTTAATATGATTTCATTATATAAATTCTCAATTGTGTTTCTATAAGCTTGAAAAACTGATTAAAAATTAAAATAAATTAAATGTAAAATACCGTTTGGGCATGTTTTACGTTTTCGTCTAGGTACCCGGTTTTACCCACCCTTACCTCAAAACTTTTACTTAACATCAATTTTTGGTCAGGGAACGTAAAATGAATTTAAACCTATAATATTCTTATACTGTTGTTTTTGCTGTTGTTTTGCCTCATGTTTTTATTTGCTGAATTTTTATTGGTATTATTATGAAATTATTCATCATCTAAGTTATATGGCCCCCCTTCTTACCTCACTTTTTCCTAGTGAAATATTTCACAGGAAATGGACCTGATTTTAGGAGAAAATACCTTTTTAACATTTTCCCTCAGTGTGTTAAAAAAATTAACAAAGAATCATATTTTTGTACATTTTACATTACATTTATCATTAATTTTTTTTTTTTATCTCAAAAGTATTAAAACTATCATTTCAACGATGTTTAATATTTCTAAGCTGATCAAATCTTAGTATGCAACGGGTTTAGTACTAATAGCTATTGCTTAAAGTTTCATCCACTTTAAATGAATTTCATGATTAATAAGATTTGTTACTGAATTACACTCTTATTATTTGACATTAAGTTATCTCCGTTCAATACTTAAAAGAATATATGTACTTTTGAGATAATTGGAAAGAAAATCAAGGATCAAATAAGAATTATTTATACGTCGTTATAGAGTTGAAGTATGTGATGTTCGAAACGGTCATTGTTTACTTTCGCGGTATTTCACCCCATTTGTTACATCGACATTATTATTCCTTGTTTCAGAAATTTATGTGGAGTCTTAAATATTAGAAACTAAGAAATAGATATATCAGAGATTGAGAACAAAATGCTCATAATAGTTAACTTTAAAAAGAAAAAAGAAGGGGTTGGAATGAATTGAGCTTTTGTATATATCTTGATTTTTATTTCTAAAAGGTCTTGTTTATTGGTAACAGAAAATGAAAACTAGATTTTTCTAGTCATTCAATTTATCCACTCTTATATCCCAAGCTTTTCTTAGAGTATTATGCATTCAGCTTTTAGATTAAAGTCTTCTGGTTCCCCACCATTTTTTTTTCCTGAAAATATTTCCAAAATTTAGAGTTATTAATTTATTATGAAGTTGAATAGTTAAAAAAAAATTCTGTCAGAGTTGCACAGTTAAAAAACCGCTATTCACAGAAGGTAAAATCTCATTTCAACAGTAACAATTAAAATAGTTATTGTTTGGTTTCTCTATTAATCTGTAAACCTATTTAAATTAACTAATAACAGTGTTTTTTTTTTTATTTTATTTTCATCAATTGATATACTTTGCTATTTGTCAGAAAAACGGACTTTTGCTGTGATTGGTGTTTGTATAGCAATTTTATATAATTTAAATGCTACATTCAATAGTAACAATAGTGTTAGAATTTAAGAAAAGTTTTTTTTTTTTTGCATATGTTTCTATAAGTTATTTTTAAATAAATTGTTTATTGTATAACGAATAACGTAAAATATGAAATTACTGTGAGATGTTTGTAGACTTATAATGCTTTCGTATGATTTAAATTTTTAATATTATTTTAGAAATTCAGACATTGACCGCAAAAGAACTGTCGTACTGATTTTAAGCAATACCAAGCAATAAATGCAAAACAAGACACATTTTCAAATTACGTTCATACATTTTAGACTCAGATTCAATTTTCAAATACTTCAAAAGCCATGAAAGTTTATTTAAAAAAAAACATTGATGGGCTGATCTATTTAAACAATTTTTCTTTTTTGGGGGTAAGTTATTTACTTTTAATGTTAAAATAAAATACATTGTAGTGTTAAAATTACAAATAATATAAAGGAAAAATAAAACAAACAAAAAAAAAAAATAAATAAAAAGGAAGAAGATAAGGAAAAATGTAATTATTCATATATAAGAGACCTAGCTGTATTTTAATTGTATTGTTGTTTATATTCAATGCATCGAAAAGTATTTTTAAATGTTTTTTTTTTTTTTCATCGCAATATTGAAAGCAGAGTTTAATATTAAAGCAGAGCGTCTATCTTTAACAAAGCCCATTAAGCAGTTAAAATTCCCTTACACAAACAATAAGCGAGTTGCACATCAATAAATTTCCCCTCTGTATTCATCTGAAAATGATAAGACAAAACGAATTTAGGCATGTGAAAGAAGCCCCCATGAGAAAATGAATGGTATATTTTCTTCAGAAGCAGCTACTACCATACAGGTTATTAAACTCCCCGCAATATATTTCTGAAGGGCAAGAAAAATAGGCAAAACTTTTTTCCCCATGATTTCATTTTCAATGAACGAAAAAAAAAAAAACATAAGAAAATTGCTTCGCTTCACTGGGTGGTGGCGCTCTACGTAAAGCGAAACGGACGACATTCCAGAAATGCGTTCTCTCCTCTGCCTAGAATATCAGAAGTGGTGGCACGCCCACGTGCGAGATCGATAGGTTGATTACCTGGCTCGTAGGCGGGTGATTGACTGAGGAAATTCTCGGTCACCATAGAAACGAACTGTTGAATGACAGATTTTGCTTCTTGCCACGCCTTTTACACGTGGTCGATATTTTCGCGTGATGTGTGTCCTACCGTATAGCAGCTTCAAAGATACGCTTTGAGATGGAAAAAAAATAGGATGGGATAAAGAAAAGAAGCTAGCATGTCGTGTGTGTGTTTTGTTTTTTCGGATTTCCGAGCAATTGCACCTGACAGTTACCAATAGAAACGTGTTCTTTTGTTGACAAGGTGCTAATGCAGTGTTTGTTTGAATACTTTTAACTTTGAGACTAAAGATTTTGTCTGTTACTATCTAGTGCTGAATAGTTTATTACAATATACAATACATGTATGTATGAATTTATGTATATATATATATATATATATATATATATATATATATATATATATAAATAATGCATTTCTCTGTGTGTGTGTGGAATAATTCAGATTCTCAATTCAGATGAAGAAATTTTGAACAAGAAATACTATACATAAATATATTCGAACTTTTTATGTTAATAGAAATATAAAAAGAGATTGGTGAATAAATAATGCTGACCTTAATATTTTTTAGCTTCAGTAACAATAATAACAAGACTGCCAAAATATAATGTAGCAACTTTTACTTTGTATTAAATTTATGCAGTTGAACAATAACAAATTATTCAAACACAAATTCATATTCCCACAGCATGGTGTAATATGTACATTTAAAGCAATAGTAGATAAACATCTAGGTTTTCTTTCAGTTTAAAGATGCTTCCATTCCCTTAGGATTAATTTTAAATAAATAAATACACTGTGATTGAAGAATCAAACCTTAATATAATTGTAAAGAGTGCATAAAAAATATTCAATACATATAATATAAAAATAATAGATCCATTAATTTAAAATAAAATGTGTTAGATTTAAAGAACTTCAAATTAAGATTTTTCCCCCTCCGAAATTTAATTACTATATACAATTTTTATACATAATTTGTGTTTGTGTGTGCTGATAATTTTAAATCATTATTTTCTTTTTCCTTTCAGTCAGCATAAACTATATTTCATTCGTAGACTAATGCTATAATTAGGACGCAAATTCTTAGTCAGATTTTTCAGTCCCTTCATTTCCTATCACTAAAAAAAATCCGATTTCTTAGATTTTTTCGTTTGATTTTTCAGTCAATGTGTCAATTACAACACACAACCTGACTACTTTGTAAACATTTTCTTAAAAATTTCGTAGAGTATTTTTAGTAATTTTTTCTTAAATAAGGTCTTTAAGACAGCGCTCGCAGTAGATGAGTGGTCAAGGTCGTGAGCTTATGGCCGGTATTAATGAAGATGATGACCGTTTATTAATACCGATCTTAAAAGCAACACGAAGGCAATTACCAGCTGACCTCGTAATTTTGAATCTCAATCAAGTGACGAAGATGACACTAGAGGTGGCACCTCTGTCTCAAACTTCCACACCACGTCAAGGGGATGACATGGAGTTCTGGTAGATTTAACATATATGAACCCCACTACACGGTTATCTTTAGTGGCATCAGGACTCGAACCCACGACTCGACTAAAAGAACGCCGGCAGCGAGCTAGCAATCATGGACACTCGGCCATTGTAAGTATTGTTTCTGTTGAAACGTCGGTCCTGATACCAGTAAAGTTTCGTCGTGTAGCGGGACTGATGATCATTAAATCTGTCATTGCTCAAAATCTTTACGTTTGGATGGTGTGGAAGTTAGGAAAGTGGGGTGTCACTCTGGTATCATCCTATTTGCTTGACCGTGGCTCAAAATGAGGAGGTCCGCCGCCAATATTAATCGTGTTGCCTCAAAGAGTAACTTTTATTACCGATCAAACCTGAGCTTTTTTTCACGAATGCCTCCTTTTTACGATCATATAAAATTTTCTAGATTTTTTTTATATAAAAAATATTGTGATATTCATGAACAATAGTCAAATGAGTGAATAACTCTTTATTTTCGATTGGCGTATAAATATTAAAAATTCTGAGCCTTACGTAATGTTATAAAAATTTCAACATGTGCAATTTTTTCAAATTAATAGTTGCTTCGAGAAAACTGGTTGCTTAGAATGCAAAAAAAAAAAAAAAAAAAAAAAAAAAAAAAAAAAAAA
>BMAW01118512.1:481723-502925 GCA_019974015.1 Nephila pilipes
GAATACAGTGTTAAGAACGATGGTCGTTTTTATTTCCGTACAGAGCATTGAGAAATATAATCTTCGATAATTGATAAAACTGCTCTAAATTTGGCTTTCAACATATACACTTAAATGATTATTAGACATTATCAAACATTTTATGCTGATCGCTTAGTGCTGTTTTTCTGTAAAGTTTCGGCTGAATTCTAGTAAAGCTTTCTAAATATCTTTGTTATATTTATTATAATTAATCGAGATTGACATCCATGTACTCCCCTTCCCCCATTAATATCTCTACGATCTTCTCCCTCAAATGTTGCTGGACGTTTATAAACCCTATGAATTGTGTCAGAGCTTCTTGAGATCGGTACAACCCACTTTGTGTATCCGTATTCTGATGCAATAATCCAGGAGTTAAGGTACCTTTCTGGGTAGGGCTGTGATTTGGGAGCCCAAAAGTTATGAAATTCGGTCAGAAGACTCAAGTTTTGTATGCTGCTGCACATTAGAATTATTTGATATCAAAGATTTTACATAGTATGATATCGAAATCTAAAGGTAAACTTCATGTGGCGGTTGTTTAAATCGAGTGATCCCTTACTTCTCACGCGTTGCCAAAAACAAATTCAGATTCCCGTAGATTTAGATCTGGAGAGAAAAGAGTGAGCCCTGCATAAGGAGAAAAAATTGGGGGGTTGTTGAAGTTTTAGTCTATTTGTCCTGAGGGGAAAAAACCAAAAATCGAAAAATATTTTTTTTATTGAAGCATAGTCTGTGTGTCCATAGCTCATGTCGGTGGGATATACGTTAATTTGTTGAAGATAAATGCTCTTCAAAAAACAAAAATCTATGAAAATTATTTAGGTAACTGGTAAGAATTTTATAAGTTAACAGGTAAAAAAAATTTCAAGTTTCACACAAAAATTCAAAACATCACAAAATTCTGATTCTAAAAATAGTGATACTTTATGCACTAAGATTATTGAATATGTTTTGAGTTTTCTAGTTTTACTTCTTTAACAACTACTTTTTCCCAAAGGGAGAAAATTCGATAAACTTATTGCATGTATATCGCTTCAATAATCTGTTGTAGCTATGTAAACCTTGTTGATATCCTTGGTCTCAAAATTCTCTTTTATTGATTGGAACAGAACTTGAAATCAATATAGATTTATTTTCGCCCTTTTTAGTCTTAAGTAACTGATTGATAATTAACTTGGAAATCTTATAACTTGATATTACAACATCTCAATGTAACTAGAAGGTTTTTAGATATTTACACATGTTTTTCAGGAAATTAATCATCGAAGAACACTTCGATATTTTTTTCCCTTCTTTTCTTGGATCTAAAGCATTTAAAAGTTCCGAATTTCAATTACTAATATTAAAAATAATAACAGTAACAGAAATTCGGCACTTGGAGAAATGAGTAAGCATTTGTTGTTAACCAGACAAATAAAATATATACTTACATATTTATAATGTAAAAATACTTATTAATTATCTTAAGTTTGAAAAGATGGAATTTTCGGGAGTGTATATATATATATATTATATTATATGTGTGTGTGTGTGTGTGTATGTGTGTTTATGTACGTGTGTGTATGTATGTGTGTGCATGTGAGTGAGTGTGTACTAAGTAAGACTATAACTTCTCCTATATTAGACAGTTAAAATTTTACAAATATTCTAGCCAAAAATCTAACTAGATTAATGCAACATTCTAATTTTAAACATTTGAAGCATTTTATTTGAAATTTCAGCTTAGATCCTTTTAAGTATTTTCTTTTAAGAGAAATTCGTTCGATTTCAACGCAGAATCTTACATATCATGAAACTGAATCTGTGAATATCTGAAAAATTAAGGAGAGAATAGATTCAAATGAAAAAATGTTTTAAACTGAAAATGCGTAATTTAAATTAGAGATCATTGTCTAAAAAAAAGTAAAAAAAAAACAGTTATTTTTTATTTACGAGATTCTATTCTATGACATTTTGCCAAGTATTTGCTATCACAGTCTATCATAATTCTTTTGCAGGTATAGTACTTTTGTTTAATAACACAATATATCAAATCAATCCTTTCATGAACTGATGTAGAAAAAAAGAGTTATTTTTACGAAAATCGTGTAATTACAAGAAAGCTGACAGACAATTGATGATATCTGAAACTATCTTCATTTCAAGTCGAACTTCATATAGGTTTTATTTTGCTTTCCTTTCTATATATATATATATATATATATATATATATATATATATATATATATATTCCTTTCTATATATTTCTTCTGCAATATATTATAATAAAGTGTTAGTTAAGTTCTAAAACTTTTTCACCTTTAGTTTTGCAGGTAGATTTCAGGAATTCAAATAGTCCATTACTTTATACAAATGTCTACTGATTACAGGAGCCTCTTACTTCGAAGAGTCTCTTACAATAGGTACTACTGTATACCTACCTATATGTAAAATATAAAAAGGTAAGTAACTCTATAGAATAGAAAAGGTACCATGTTTATGTTTAAAAGTTTATGTTAGATGCACTGACACTATAATTTTATAAGATATGAAAAGTTTTCCAAAGTTACTTAAGATGTCATTTTCCTGCAGCAAAAGTTGAAAATAACGAAGCTAAGATGTGGTCTGCATGGAAAATGTTAAAGTCTATTGTGGAAACAGACTTTCAAGATTCAGTCCCTAACTTATATTTGTCAATAAAGATTTTTTTTTTATAGTATGTGCATCATTTACTTCTTGAGAGAGTAGCTTTTCAAAGTTAAGTTGATTAAATCTATTTTCAATCAATAGTGAGCCAAGTAAGATTTTATAATTTGGCAATTGCTATAAAAATACTATATTTAATAGATCACAAAAATGAGTTTTAGCTTTTTTTTTTATTGACAGAAAAGTTAAGAATCTTTAAAAAAAAAAAAAAAAAAACTCAGAATGGGCAGATTAATAAGTTTTATTAAATATATTTTTGTCGGCTGGATACAAGTTATTTTTTCTTTGGTCTTAAGATTTTTTTTGTTTTCCAAATCATTTTAACAATTTAATTTTAATCAAATAAATATTAATTAATATTTGAATCTGCATTTTTTATATTGATCATTCTAATAAAGGGGAGCCCATGGGAGATTTACGCACCGGTCTTGATAGCAATAAGTCTTCCAATGGATTGGAAGTAATTTTCGAAAGTTGCTTTATTCCATGTAATGCATTCATTTCTGGGGAAGGGGGGGAACGATCCTTAAATTTCCCCCATCCTTTTAAAGTCATTTTTTGCTACAATTTCATTTAGAATCATGTCATAAAATTCATTGATTATTTGAGCAATTCTTTCGATTTTTTTTTTTTCATCTTTCATATCTTGATTTATATAGTTTATATAATAAAACTCAGTAAGTCTATATAACAAAAACAAACAAGAATATCGTGAAACGAATGAAAGACATTCGAAATAGTATCTGCTTAATGGTTTTATAGATTTTAGTCATGTTTGGATTTAAGCTTGGTTACAACTTCATTTAGAATCATGTCATAAAATTCATTGATTATCTGAGTGATTCATTCATTTTTTTTTTCTTCTTCTTTCTTATTTTGGTTTATATAGTTTATGTAATAATAAAACTCACTGAGTTTATTTAACAACAACAAAAGAGAATATCGTGAAACGAATGAAAAGCATTGGAAATATCTACTTAAAGGTTTTATAGATTTTATAGATTTTTTGCATTTAAGCTTGGTTTTATCGATTTTATTGCCCACGACTTTATAAAATCTAAAGACACCCCTTTGTGGTCAAAAGATTAAAAAAAGCAATTTATATTAAAAGTTTAAGAAAAAATACAAGGTTCAAAAGTACTTGTATTTGGAAACAGATGAAATCATAAACGTAAATTATTGCTACCATTGGGTGCAGCCATCTGTTAAACGGACCCGAAACAAATTTAACATTGATTCATAAGTTAGTTTTGATTTGGTAATCTTTTGCTTCCAAATCAAAATTTGATTGCTGCCGCATCGAGTTGTCACCATCGACGAGACCGGGATTCCTCATTATGCCCTGGAAATCAAACAAAAATCAAAACGTTGGGTTGCTTCTGGTGAATCTTTTCCAAAAAAGGTGAAGATCGTCTCATCAGCCGACAAAATTGTGATGAAGAATTTTTGAGGAGTGAAAGGCGTCATGATCACGAATTACTGAGACTTAGACAGCTACCTACTGAGTCATGATGCTTACTACAAACAGCCCATTTTCGATGCTACGAGCACCATCTCTTGGAATCTCTAAGAACTTATTGAATGACCCTCGAAGATAGTACAAAATACACAACTAGCTGTAAAACTGAAAAATCATACTTCAGGATATCATAGGTAACAAATTTAGGACAACAATAACGAATTAAAGATTAAATTATTCATCAACTTTTCTATGGACTATGATTTAGCCAAAGAATTTCGACAGGGTGATCAAATAAAAAAATTACAAAACACAACAATTCAGATGAGTTAATCTTTGAACGAGTTTAATGCATTAAAAATGCTTGCACATTATGTAACTACTACAGTATTTTATGCATTAATTTTAAGGATAAGTATTATTATTATTTTAGTCTTTTTTACTTGATCAAAGAATTTGTAGCCTTTCTTTTGTTTATTACTGAAAGTATTATAAAATACATTTTAATTATGTTTGGTAATTGTTATGCTTACGAAACTCATTTTTATTATTAACTGAATTTAAAAATTTATGTTGTCAAATAAATCGAAAATGTTATTCAAGGCCTGCTGCAATACATTTTTCATATGTAAGAATATGTAAAAGAATCGTCTTGGGTAGATTATCAAGTGGTTCTAGTTCAGGGACTTTTCAATATTAACAATTCGCTCCTGATCTTTGTGTAAACTGCTCCAATTGCTAGAATCATAAACAAGGATTTCCAGGCTTTTGGGGTCTTGCTTTTAAGCTGAAAAATGATATATACAGTAAAATCTTTTGAGTAAGGGACTCCGAATAAGGGACATTTCTTTTCAAGAGAATGTTAGTTTCTGTGTCTTTGATTAGGGACCTTAATGCATTTACTTCTTAATAAGGGAATCGAAAAAAATTTCAAAAACAAAATAATTGTAGAAAAATTAATAAAAATAGAAGTACTCTTCGCTAGTAATTTTTTAAGGTTTCAAAGGCAAGTTTGTTCTCAGTATAAGATCGTTTTGTGATAAAGGAACAATAAAAAATTATAAGTTAATCTCTCTCTTTTGAAAACTGCCTTTCAGTAAGGAAACGGTGAACAATACACCGGGAAAAAGTAAGTTGTGTAATCAAAATGCTATTTCCTATTCGTAGAATTTAAAATTCAGTTATTCTTGCTGTAGTTTTCAGTAGTAGAAAAAACAGTTTTACCAAGTTGTTTGGCAACACAAGACGGGGACCAATAGGAAGTAGGCATTTTAAGAAAATAGGCTTTGAAATTCCTGTTTCGAGTTCCCTTAGTGAAAATACTATTGATGAAAATGAATTGGTTTAGATAGTCGAAATCAGTGGCAGTTTTAAAATGCAAGAATATTTAGAAATCGATGTAAACTTGTGTACTGAAGGCACCAATGACGACATAAAATCTTTTATTCCTATTGTAGTGGATTATATGAGGTTTAACAAAAATAGCTTAAACAGCTGTGAGAGAGACGAAAAGCTAAACGAAAAGTGTGATTTAAAAACTATGTAAATGCTTTTAAATACATCTCTCAATTAAAAACATTTCATGATAACTGTTGGTAACAGAGCTGGACTTAAGATTATCAGTGACTTTAATATCCAGGTAGGAAAAAATGCTTGCAATGCACAGACTTTCAAACAAATTTGTGTAACGGATTATTTTCAATATATTTCTGTAAGAAAACTCTGTTATTCATTACATGTATTTTTGCAATAATAAAAATTCTTTAATTAAGAATTTTTATTTTTCATTAAATTCAAATAAGTACCCATGACTGTTTGATTTTTATGTATCATTTATTTAAAGCCTTATGCTACCTGAATGTTTAACTAAATCATATAATTTTATTACGTACTTTCTGAAGAAGGGGCACTTCTATTTAAAGGATAAAATGTCTGGTCCGGCGGGTATCCCTTATTGGGAGATCTACTTTAAATACAAATAATGTTAAAATGCATTTAAAATGTTTATACAATTATTTCCCAGAAAAAAAGTTACAGATTTAGATTTAAATTAACATAAATTGGTAATAAAGTAACTATAGACAAGTAATAGTAGTAACAAGAACTAATAATAAATATATTAGCTAGAATAAGTGAAAACATTCTGGTTGTCAAAGTTATACTATAAACAAGGGTTCATGAGAAAGTCTGGTCATTCCTCAAAATTTTCAGAGGCATTACTATAATTCACTATAGAAACTAGAACTATCTCGCCTTGAATTATAATAGGATATTCTCATATTATTTAGGATATTCTGTGGCGGGTCCTCCGCGTATTTCTCTTCAATTAACTTTTGGGGCTTCAACAGACGTTACTTGATTTGAGAACCTCTTCTTTTTAAATGAACTGTGACTTATGTAAATCAGAATAGAAACATTGAAGTGCAGCAAATAAGATAGATGAAATAACATTTATAAGCCGCAAAGAATTTTATAGAGAAGCAGTAGAGGGAGAGAAAGAAAGATATATATATATATATATATATATATATATATATATATATATATATTGGAAAATCCGAATTGTGAAATTAGAATAGTGACTACCCAGAGACTGATGTTGTATTAGTTCCAGACTCGGAACCCCTTTTAATAGTTGTTAAATAAGTTTTCATTTAAGATTTTTCTTTGTAGTGGACCTTTGAGGATTTTGCTCCACAGTCGTAATACGCAACTTGAATTTTCTTTATTCTGTCAGGAAGAATGTTAACAAATTAAGCATTTGATAATGTAACTATTTATTTAATTAGTGACTATTTTATTAACTAACCATGGAAAATTAGAGAAAAAAGGGAAACCAGGGCACCGCAATTCTCAAATCAATTCATCGTCTATTTGAAAGAATGCAAGTAGGCAAGTGAATAAAAGGATATCTGATTTCAAGCCTATGTTGAATGTTTTCTTAATAAGACTTAGAGAACAAATACAGCTTTGAAGTCGTATCTTTTACACACACACACACACACACACACACACACACACACACACACACACACACATATATATATATATATATATATATATACATATTGTTCAATCTTGAAATGTATTCAAGACGCCTTAATTAAAAATCTATCTGTAAAATGAAATTGTATAATTTGGATATCATATAAAAATAAATAACAGCTATTTAATTTTTAGCTTAGTTTTGTAGTATATTATTTTCTGTAGAAATTTGCTTTGTTATTTATTGATTTTTTAATTATGTATACACATAAATATTTGAAAAGAAAAAGTGAATCTTACTTAATTTTTAGAATCTATTTTACAAAGGTCATTTGATTGCATAAAGATTTTCAGTTTGCATTTATTAATCACTATAATACCTTACAAACCTGAATAAATCTCAAAATATATCAATTATCTTCTCTAATTTCACTGAAAACCTATTTAGATAAAAAAGAAGTTGAGAAACTAACTGGTTTTTTTCTCTTCTTTTACTTAATTGTCAATTACGAAGTATTGTGTCGTGTTTCTAAATTCTTTAGAATTTAATAGAGAACGTTCATACTCGCAGAGTAAACAATTAAATTCTGATTTATATGAAAATTAATCCATAACTTTTAAAAGCTGAATATGTTACCTTCAGAATTACTACAGATATATTATTAGCTAATTATGAATTAAAAGATGAATGTAATGACACTGTAAAAGCTAACATCAATCAAAATTATGTTATTCCTAATAACATAGCAAAAGTGTTTTACTCTTGGAAAGAAAATATTCACGATTATTGTTTTTTTCCCTTCTTTTTCATAAACAGTTGAAGCATCAGAAATAATCACATTTATTACTGGAAACTTAGTTTCAAAGTTCATTGTTTAATCGACCAATCGCGTGTTTTCATTTTCATCACTCATTGTCCATTTTAAGCACGACGAAATCTGAAATTCATATTTAGTCAATACTTCGACAACAGAATTCTACTTTTATATTTTATAGATTTTTGTCTTAAATTGTTCTCTAGGGTACTTTTTTCCCATCAAACTATTGACTACATCATAAAGCTTCCCAACCCCCAAGTTAAGTTTTAATATTTTCTTATTACTTAAATCATCAATGAGCTTCGATTTTTTTTGTGTGCCTGATTATTAAAAGGCAATGCGTTTATAAAAAATACTTATCCCGGTAAATATTTTAAGATTTGATATGGAAAAAATGTAGAATAAAGAATATTGTCGGTCCTACATATTTACTATTTATACTTAGCGAAAACAATAGCCTGCATGTAACATTACAATTGGCAAAAATTGCAATTTTGTAACTTAATCATATTATATGTATTTAGACAACAAACCTGGAGCGATATGCAAAATTTCTCAATATATAGGAATTTTTATTAGTACAGTACGAAGGGCTAAAGATAATAGACACTAAAATTAGGAATTACTGTCAAATCATAAGGACGGCACTTGATTTCGCTTTCATTCAATGAATCTTAGCACAGCACCAAACTTGGACATTGAAGATCTATTAAATTTTATTTGAATCAGCCTTCACTTTTCACACACTGTATTCATGTAGAATTGAGAGCTATCTTTTGAGCTTTTGATCATATTTTAATTAACTAAAATACTGTGGTCCTAAATTATTCTCAGATAGAAATGTGTTGAAGAAATTTCCTGTTTAGATATTTTGTACGAAACTTGTGTGTGTAATAAAGTACCTAACCTATTGATTATATCCAAAGTACACTCATCTTCACAAAAAAAGTTTCACCCAGATAGAAGCAAGGTACGTAGAAGCAAATTAAGAAACTGTTTCTTCTCTGTTAGATAAGCAAATGATTAAAGTATCAGCCGCGTGGGCGTCAATGATGTTATCAAACACATGACTTATCGCACATCTAAGAATCTTTTTAAGAAACTCTCCTAAAGCACTTGATTTTGATTCTAACTATTACGCTTGAGTTTAATTTACTGCTTGGAAGCTTAGAATGTCTTTGAAAAGGAAACAACAGCCATTTGAGCAGCTGGATATCTTTGGGAAGGGATGAATCATAGGACTGCAGGAAGGCGAATGGTCATTTCGTAGGATTGTGCATCATATCGCTTGTATCAACACTTTATAGATTTGTGCTGATGCTACAGTTTCATGTTGTTAGTGGAATCGAGTACAAGGTAGGTATCTTCGATACCTTCCTTGTATACAACAAGTAAGCTTAGGGACAGTAACACAGACTACAAGTAGGGAAGATCGAAGAATTATCCGGCAAGTACGAGACACACCAACTGCCACAACTCCGGACATTAATAGAACAGTGACATCTTCTCGACATCATCCTGTAAGAGCCTCTACCATTAGCAGACGGTTGCATGCTTCTGAATTGCTTGCACAAAGACCACTACGGTGATTGTCTCGGATACCACAACGTCACCACAGACTGCAATACTACCACTAAAGAGCAGAATGGATTCATGCGGAATGGCAGCGGGTCATGCTTAGTGACGAGTCTCTCTTTTGTCTTGGTGAGGATGTTAACCGCACCCGTGCGTAAAGAGAAACTGGTCAGTGCTACAATGCACAATTTGTCGACACTCGCCACGCTTCCAGACAGTAGGGTATTATGGATTAGAGTGCAATTTTGTACGAAACCAGATCATCATCGGTCTATATCAGAGACACTTTGATGGCCCAGATGTACTTAAATGAGATCTTTCGATCGTTGCCCATTCCTTTTGTGATCCTTTGGTCATTCCTTTTTCTTTCCCATTCCAGCCTCTATTTCAACAAGATAATACTCACGTTCATGCACCAGCCATCTCAAGAAGTTGCTTCGTAGTCACAGACAATAAGTTGTGGCTAGCAGCATCGCCAAATCTGTCATCCACCGAAAACTTATGGAGGCTGTAAGCCGTTCTGTTAAGATTCCACCACTACCACAAAATTTGCAAGGTCTACATGCCGAAGTTCAGTTTGCATAGGATGAGTTCATTCAAAACACCGTTAAGAGAGTCTACGAATCCATGCCACGACGTGTAACAGAATGCATTAGAAATAATTGTGGTTCAACATCCTATTGAGAGTTATAATAAGTTATATAATATTGAGAGTTATATTGCATTTTGATCAATAAATTTTGTCAAACTCAAGCTCAGTTTTTAATAAATTCTTGTTATTGGTGAGAATTAAATTATTTTCAAATATCTTTTCAAAACTGACTATTATTTCTATGTACAATTATTATTATTATTTTGACGATTAGTGTAAATTTTTTTTTTTTATAAATAGTACATAAGAAGGATTTATTGGATTGATTGAAATTTGAAGCATCAATAACTGGTCATGGAGAAAAAGATAATTAAATTATCAATTTTGAATTGCTATATGGTTTATGCTATGCTCAAGCAAAACTGTTTTCAGAAAATCTGAAACGGACGGAGTATTCAAAATCAAAAAGTAACAAAACCTCAAATATTATACCATTGACCATACTTTGTAGATTCAATAATGTGTAAATGTACCCAGTCCCCAAACTGGACTTTTACAAACCATGGACGGACTCAAAAAAAAAAAAAAGAGTTCTTGCGTTAAAAGAAGGGAATCCATCTTTTCAAAATACTATTGAACTTATTGGGTTGAAAGGTATTAATTTCTTTTTTGTGGATTACAGGTAAATAATTCTATATGTGCTCATAAAATTACCTAAGTAATCAATGATTCTGCCAAATATGTATTTACAATTTATGTTTGTAAAGAAACATACAATAACATCCGTAAATTTAATCTAACTATGAAAATAGTGACAATAAATAAAGTTTTCTAATCATTTTTTCCCCCTACTTGATTTTAACTTGATAACTGGTATTTATTTATAATGTAATTTGACTCTATTATAATTTCTAAAAGTACAGTTGTGTTATTACTTTTATTTAAAAATTTATTCAAAGAGTCTACGATGTATGTTTTATAACACTCCACTGATATAAATTTCTGCTTTATGACTCATTTGTAAATCACAAGTGTATACCTCCTGATGAAGAAATTAACTTAATGTTTCCTACTCAGAGAATCTTTTTTTATGTGTGTGTGAGCATTTTTAACTTGACTGTGGGAAAAATAAAATTACATTGGTATTTATATCTTTTTCTTTATATGACAAACTAGAATTGCTTTTTTTCTTGTCATCTTTGTGTTGAACCGAAGGGGAATGGCATATTAAAAACTGTTAACTAGAATCTTTACAGATAAATATGCCAAGTTAAAGTAATAGTTACTGTTAAAGGTGAGCGTAGAAAAATTATTAATTGAGAGATAAAGGTTCCTTCATACTAAAAATCCATAATTTAAGTAACATATTGGAATAACGAATACATTCTTTTATAAGGAAGCAAAGCATTTAAAAAAAGTAGTCTAAATATTTCGAGACTTTGTATGTAAATTTATTTACACTAAGTCTATAAATGAATATTTTTTTTTATATTCAATGCGAGCATTTTTCTGTTGTGAGATCAGCATCTTGCAAAACACTTAACGAATGTGGGCTGCTATAGATTTTTGTTACACATATACTTTACCAAACAGCTCAGTAAAAATATTACTTTTTTTCCCAAGATCTTATAGATGCCTGGATAGTTTTGAACGGGTTGAATATTTGGAATGCATAAATAGGCAGCAAATATTTGAGTAATAGACGGTTACTTAGAGCATAGGAACTTAGCTTTGAAAAAATGTTTGCTGCAATGGTTGCCTTTAGAAACTCATCAGCAAAATGACATTCTGTAAGGTCAAGATATACGAACGGGAGACAAGTTAGGTGAATTGTGTGACAATTTCTACTCCTCCATAGTTATCCCTTTCCACCACAAAATATGCAACAGCTTCTTCAATCTAATTTGTGGTACCAACCATCCTTTTACAGGGCTTGACTGAGGCAGGGCTACATTAGCTTCACTTTTCAAGATATTCTTTAATCCCCAAAGCTGACAAAGTCGTCCACACTCTTGTCATGCCGAATCATGACGATTTCTAGAAGACTAGAATCATTGAATGTTCAATGATAAGTCCCATTTCAATATTGTAGCAAATGGCTATTACATCCTTGTATGGAGGAAGTCAGGCCAATACTCCTTTGTGTGTTTTGCAAAGACTCAAATAATTACTTCTGTTGTGATTTTTAATATTGTCTCTAATGATAAAAAGTTAACCTTAATTATCTGGCATTCAGTTTTAAAATCTCAGCAATATATCTGGTCGGTGTATATGATTTGCCAATAACATGCACCGACCAGATACATTGCTCTCCATAGCACTTCTTCTTGGGGCCATTTTTTAATCAACAATGCCTTGCTCAAAGTAGTTCACATATCTATTTTCAAATTTTTTTTTTCCAAATTCTTTCATGCCCAGTAAAGTCCCCATACCTAATTCTAGTTGAACATGCATAACCTATGTTAATTTGATAATTTCAAGCACCATGAAATGTTGAATATCTGGAACAAAAATTGAGGAGTTCCTGGTAAAATCAGTTGAAAGTTGAGATGATACTTAATATTATTATTCCTGATATGGGGGCGTATAAACATACATTGCATACAAGAGAGGTTTTCTATTTTTGATTGTAACATTCCAACAAGGAGTTGATAACCATTAATATATAACAAGCCTTTGAAGTTATAATAATTTCACTATAAATGTATCTGCGTTATATGTAATAGTCATTTTCATGATGGCAATTTTTTTTTCAAAAGAATGTTACATAATATTGGAAAATGAGGAATGCGTGCTTAATTTGCTCTTAGTAAATTAAACGTATATCAAGTCTTTTCTGTTGTTGCTTTTCGGTGAAATATAGAAAATAACATCAAACGTGAAAACTCTTTATGTTCGGAATTTCTTTTATGATAGTGAAATTCGTCTTTCATTCTTATTTTAGAAAGTAAGAATGTAAACTAACAGCCCTTTGAAAACTCCATGGCAAATTTACATTCCTTTTCACTCATATGTAGAAGAACGTTTTTCTTTTGGCATTGACCTCTGAATATCTAAATCTCAATACAGTTTTAGTGTGCTATGAAAAAAATACACTGAACAAAAATAAAATATTACTTTCTGATTCAATCTACCAACGTACCATTTCCTGTCTATTTTTAACTATTTGTTGTAAGTGAAATTTTTTTTTCTTGAAAATGCTTTAAAAAGACACATATGATTAAATAATGCATAAGCGAATGATATATACAAGTCAATAAAAATATGTAAATTAAGTAATCATCAATAATAATAAATTGGGTAATGATGAGAAGAAAAAAATAACCCTACCATATCTAAGTCATGAATTTGGGGCGGTGATCTACGTATATGAATGCAAATGTGCACATTGCATCTGCGTGATTCAAGGTACGTCTGGCGCATAATGCACCACGCATCATGCGATGAGTTCTTTTATTTTCTATTGTACAGAATAGCTATTCTTTGGGAATTTGAAATGGTCCGTTGGTTTATTGTTTCAACTGAAAATCTAAAGAGTTTATCGTTCCATTGGAAAAACAATGCCTGCTTAAAAAGTAGTAGATTCAACTATAAAAGAAAAGCTTTGAAGATTTGGGCAAAAACGCTTTAAAACAAGCCTTACAGGATATTAGAAATAAAAGTTTGATGAAAACATAAACATGGTAACTGAAGAATTTGGCATCCTCTTAATTTTTTCACACATTGTAAGAATAATAAAAAAAATTTTGTTATGTAACATTGCATTTCACATTTTAGTTTGTATTTTAAATTGGAAATCTTAAATATGTTATTAGTAAGTTCTCAGTTGAATCATTTTAAATTTTCTTATCACATTAAATTATTTCTGATGAATTAATCTTTCTGAAGATTAAATTTTCTTAATGACTGTTTTTTTTTTCTTTTGTAAAGAATTTTTCATGATAACATGCAGAAGGAATTAAATATATGTAAGTTATAATTTTAATCGATCCTTGAATACTATTTATTTGTTTACAATATTTTTATTCGAAATGATAAAATTATTGAGCAGTGTAGTATGTGAACGAATTATTAGCACTATATTTCAGCATATACAGTATATAAATTGTATATTATTTATTCACAACTCCCTGTGCGATTTGATTTGTATTTCAGTCACAAGATTATTTCACATTAATTTTTGCATTTTAAGCTTTATTTTTGTTTTTTACTGCTTGTATTTCCAATTTATTTTAGGTATTTTTTTAATTAAGAACTTTAGCGTAAAAGTTATATCTCATTGAAAATACACTAACTTTTCGTCTTTTGAGGAAATTCATAACGATTGAACAAATTCAACAATGTCTTTTAAGTACCTAGTGATACAAAGTATATGTCAAAGCATGTATAAATATTTATAATGGGAAATGAATGTAGATATTTTCCTACAAAAATATTACAGTTATTATTCATCTGTTACAGTTTTACTCTATATTGCCATTGTCACGACACTCAAAAATAATAATAATACACGCTTTTGCTTTCAACTGGTCTCAAATAAGCCAAGAAATGACAAATCGATATTAAAAATGCATAATATCTATTGAGCTCTTTAAAGTCAATATTAACCATTAAATATATTAATTCTAAAACATAGTTACATAAACAAATCTTGTCGATCGATACATATTGATAAGAACTAAACAACGAAATTTCATTTTAATCAAAAACATCGAATGTTTATCGTTTAAAAAATGAATTTCGATTCAAAAAGTTTAGGAAAAAATCCACAGTTCGTTCTAAAATTAAAAAAAATATTGGTGTGTGAATTTCTATTAATTATCCATATTATTTCGATTAAGTATTCAGTCAAATTGATTAAATTTAGATTTTCGTTGACAGTTTTCTTGTTAATTTAATAAGAATAGTACAATTATCTAAAGAAATGTTAAATAGTACATGTGTGTATATACCATCTATATAATTTTAAAAAATAATAATAAGGGGCTGTGGTAGCCTACTGGTCATGGTCACGAACTCGCGGCAGGCGTTATTTTTATCGAATGGGGGGCTCGTATCATGGTCTCATTAAAGCAGAGCAGCTGCACGTTAAATCTATGGAGGCTCCAAGTCCTCCCTTGGGCGTAGTATATATATATATATATATATTGGAATAATTATCTTTCTTATAAACTCGTGCAGGTTCGAGTGAGAAATACCACTGGAGTTGAGAAATCGAGCTGAAAATTCAAAGTAATTCCGGTATGGACTTACTCCAAAAAAGGATCTTTATTCAAAGTCGGACTACTGCCGATGTTCACTTGTTACATAACTATCTCGATCACCTCCCATTTATCGACTAATAAAATCTATACTTAGTTCTTTGTCACTTATACATGCATCTTCTCAGATCTATTCATTACACACTTCTTAACTTCAATGTAATTTGTATTTATCATATTTCATTTCACTAAGGCAAGGTATCATTTTAAACAATTCGAATAGAAAAGTCTACAAGATTAGTGAAAAGAAAATCGCCATATAGCCCAAAGTCGCCCTTTATAAAAAGAAAATCTTATTTTTCGTTAGCATCTCCATACTTCTGAATAAGTAATACGACTACTTATGCTACAGATAATTTCTATATGCATTTAATGCACAAAAGTCATTTAAAGTATCTCTTGCACTTTTTCTTCATCATTTATTAATAGATCAATACATATTATATCGTAAAATGGATCATGAGATCATATATATATAGTAATTTAATTAACTCTAACATGAGAGATGCAGAAGAAATGTAGCATCTCTCACCGTCTATCATTCTGAAGAATATTTTAACATTATCTTAAAATATAGTAAAAATATTGATTTTTAAATCGAAACAAAAATCACACGATGATTTCATTTGTATTTAGGTCTAAAACAAAAAAGATGTAATTTTTGCATTTTTTTGCACAGTGATGAAAACTTAATACCTAAACATTTTTTCCATCATAATTTGAGATAATTATAATATTTATTTAAAGGTTAATTGATTATTAATAAGTAGGTGTTATATTCTTATAAAATAAATGCCAAAACAATAGACAGCGTAGCAGTGAATGCGTTGCTTTCTATTTAATTACATTAAAAAATATAGATAGAACTAAGTTGCAGTCTTCGTGGTTTTTTTTTAAAACTTCAAAACACAAATTTTACAAAATTTTATTCAAAATTTCAAAAAGTGCTATCAATTAATTTTATTTTAGAATTGCATCGCTTACTGTTCTCATTTAATTATAGAAATCTACAAGCTTGTGAATGAGATATTATGTCCTGTCTCATTTTGTGACATTAGGCTATTTGTGATTTTCTCTTACTAACCTCGGAGATTTTTATGGAGTTGAATTGCATAAAATTACAATTTCTTCCCAACCAAAATGAAACTCGATAAGGTAAACCAGATGAAGACAGAAATGAGGCTAAGTGATTTAGATATAATGATATATAAAGGATATGCAATCAATAGAAAATGAAAGGATATAGAGTATAAGGATCGGAAGCCAGGGAATTGTTACTGAGCTTGAAATTGTTCAGTTAGTTCCACTTATAACATCAGTCTACATGGTTATGGTCGAATAATGTTGTTAAATCAATAACGAGTGGACTGGTAAGACATATTTATCTTTTATTTAAATCATAAATTTAGACTGAGGTTTAGGTTTGAGTTCTAGAGAGAACGACTTTGGATATTTTTCACTGATAATAAATAATTTCTCTTATTTAGTCTTCTGTGTACTCAATTAGAGTATTGCAGCTATGTTTAATGTATTAAATTGAGCTATGGCGCAAGAGCCGAATAGTGATGGACTGAAGCCACATTCTCATAACTCGGCTCTTGATCAAAATTATGCGTTTCTTCACAAATAACTCATTGATTATCTCTAGATTGACGTTAGCAATCTAGAGATAATCAATAACTCATTGATTAGAAACCCATTTAACTTACAATTCCTTAACTGGAAAGAAGGAGGGAGAAATCCCCTTTGTCTCAATGTTATCTTTATTGTTGTTTAACGAGAAAAATATGAAATAATTTCTGTGTTTTATTTCTTCAACATGCTTCGTTATTAAATAGTATATATATTTTCTTGATTTATAGAACATTAACTAGTATATCATCTCTTTATTTAGTAAGAAGGCCTTACGTAAGCTCCTTTTCAGTACTTCATTCCTTCCCTTAGTAGAGCCGTAAATTATGCAAACCAGGACTCGACAAATATCGAAACTTATTTCTCTTTTTAGATAATAAATTTTCTCAAAGTTCACTCATATTAAAAGATGCTAAAAAACTGGTTTTTTAAAAAGATTATCTGTTGAAAAGTTCAACTGTTTGCAAAAATATAATTCATTAATTTATAATTTAAAATATTTTAAGCCGGTTATTTATAAATGTTTGCTATATTTTTATACTTACCTATCTTTAATAAAAAGTTTCTAATCTATAAAAATGCCATCTTAAAGCATAAGATGTATATTTAACAATTATTTCACTGTAAATACATTCAGCAATATGAAAAAAAATAAATCTGAGAGTGAGTAATTAATAAGGTAGGATTCTTACAAGCGTATATATATATATAAATATTTTTAAAAATGTAATCAGTAGTCACCTTATATTTAACATTAAGTTTCGCAATATTTATAAAAGTAAGAGATAAAAATCAACTTACATCTCCAATATACAAGAAACTGAAAAATTCACGTTGCAAAAATCTGCTCACAGGAGGTGCTTTTGTAAAATGTAACGTGATTTCACTTTTATTTAAGCAAGAATAAAACAACATTGCACGTCATTATTGAAAAGTATATCTTGAGTTCGAATGAAGAAATTTTTGTTGTTTCTGTTCCAGTAAAAATGTTTCAAAAAAGAAAATTTTTGTTGATGATCTGAATTTGATAATTAAGTTAAGAAGAAATAAAAAAAAAAAAAATTGCGATGAAGTGGCATAATTTGTTGGAAAAAGTCGGTCTGTTACAAGAAATTCCGAAAAAGAAAGAAGTGGACGTATTTTCAAAAACCTCACAGTGAACGGCGAAACCTTTTGAATGATCGAGATGCTTGAGCAGTGATGAGGAAGAAAACAAAAGTGAGGTTAAATCAAAAAAAATATCCACTCCTCAATTGATGAAATGTGCTACTGCGACAGCTTATTAGAGTGTTAATGCGGAAATAATTAAAAGAATCCTCTGATTTGAAGGATTTCTTTCAGCAGTCCGTGAAAAAAACCATTTACAACCAAAAAAAAAAAAAAAAAGCTTGAACTTGAAAAATGATTACATCCATTTTTTTTTATTTTTATTTTTGGTAAACTGTCTTTTTTTATCGGTGAGAGTAAATATAATGCTTTCGGAAGTGTTAGACGTTGGAAAATTTGGCGTTGTATAAACAAAGAATTGAAACTCACAAATATCATTCTTACAGTGAAGTAATGTGGTGGAGGAATCATGGTTTGTGAAGATAAATGTCAGGTCTTTGTGTCGGAAAATCAACCTTTATTGAAGGAGCAAAGAATTGCTTCAAATACTTCAAGATATTGCAATATAACGTGCAATTTTTAGCTTGCAATCCAGTGAATCTTTCGGCGTGATAACGATCCAAAACAATCATCAAAGATTGTGAAAATATGGCTGCCTTACAAATTACCTTTCACAACTCTATACCCTATCTCAGTTGCCAGATTTGGGTTCCTTTAAATACGACTGGGATAAACTTTACAGAACAGTTAAAATATACAATGTCTGAGATGAAGATTCCTTACAAAATGTATAGTTGCCAGAGGGTCTGATGTTGCATCAGATACCACTCAAGCTCTTATTGCCCCAATTCAAAGGGGATTACATGGCGATACTGATTTACAAGACCCAAATTACACGATATTAAATTATTTTTAAATGACTAAATTATGCTTTTTTTCTTCTTTGGAGTATATATGTATTAAATCATTTAAACAAATCTCATTATTAAATATATTCTACAAAATCATAAAGTAATGGCCTTGATAATTTTAAAGTATTCGTTCCAAAGTATTGCAAATCTTGTATCGTGATATCTTGCAATATCTTATGAGTTTCTGTTGATTAATTTATTGTCCTGAACATTTTTCTATTGACATATATTTTTTTTCCCTAAAAATATTCTCATGAGAACAAAATTTTTTCATACAAATTTTTAAGTATCTGCTAAGAACTTGTCAGTGTCCTATCTCATTTTAAATCGGTAATTTGTGAGGAATCTACTTCGTTTAATTTTATGCATGAATATATCCTCGAATTTAACAGATGTCGGTAATATTAACTATTTCCGGTCCCAAGAGATCTCATTAGGAGGATAAATAACAATGCAGGGCTTTTCACATTAAAATCTAGGAACGGTTATTGCACATAAAAACTGCGCAAAATCTCTTTCTAACCCTGATTTTATGGGATAAGAAGATCGTAATACCATCCATCCACGCAACAGTATTTACGCCTGGGGCATTTGCCCTTTCTCTCAGCGCGGGAAAGAAGCAATGTCTTTATCGTTTCTTGTAAAGCTGTAGATATTATGCAGATTTCCTTTTCTTTGTTGTCGTTCTCTCTGTCGACGCATAAAAGAGGTTTTTGTAGAACAAACACGATGACTTGGTAATGAAGGACAAATTTCGACCAATTATAGTCGAAGACAAAAGCCAAGCTTAGATCTTTCATTAAATGTAAAACTAAGACATATACTATATAACTAAAAGATAAATCATATATACATGGCAGTCGTAGATTATTATTTGATACCGTATCATGTAAAAGAATGAAAGGGAAATAGATATTGCTCACGTAATATGTGATAAAAACAAATATGAAGAAACATAATAAATTAGATTAATATTGAATCGTTACTTAATTTCCTTCCATATTCTTAAAAACGTCATTAATATGAATGATTTAAAAAGATTTTTTAAAACTTTAATTAATTAGGAAATTTAAGCAATAATTTATGAGTAAGAAGACACATTTCACAGTTAATTTTTTTAATGCTAAGATGTCAGACTATCTTATAAAAATGTTTTTAATAGGGCCATTAATTTTTTTATGTTAAGAATATATGTGGTAGTTTGTTTAATGATTTCTTTGTATTTAATAACATTGATTACATTTAATAATAAGTTTCATAGTAATTAAAATTACTGATGAAGATCAAAGTATTTACTGGACATTAAATATGATTATTTACAACTAGAGATCTCATAAGTAATCATATTTCAAAATTTTTAATAAAAAATTATAAAAAGTAATTATCCTTTTCCACGTAAATTCCATGATACTGTTAACGACATAATTTGAGATATAAAATGTATTACAGTTTATACGACTAAAATCAAAAGAACAAACTACTTTTGAAAAATAGGATCCGAATGTAATACTAATGCCTTAAAAATCTTCTCTAAAAAACTAAATAACGTTATTGTTCTTTTATTATTTTATAACGTCTATACATATGAATAACCAAAAAAAAAAATTTGAGAATTTAAAGCAAAATCTTGAAAACCAAGAAAAAATTTTAAAATATATTCTAGTAGCTCTTTAATTTTGCATTGCAAATGTAAGACCTTTTTCCAGGTACTCATGGAAGACAAGAAACCGGGGAAATTTTTAGTGGACTGCTAATTGAATTTATTTAAAAAAATATCGAAACAAAATTAATTTAATTTGTTGCTTTTAGGGAAAAAAAAGCTCGAAAATCTTCTCTTTCCATATTATTTTCATGCAATTTTACTTCAGAAATTTGCAATATTTAAAACATATGTTTTAAAAGTGACAGGTGTTCTTTTATGATTCTTTTCCGCTTTCATTATGAAACGGAAACAGTAATTAACAAAAGGTAATCACAGTTTATTGATGCAGAAACTGAGTATTATGAATACAGAATAAACATTGAATCTATAAATATATTCATTAATGAATTAAAAAAGGTCTACAACGAAAAATCACATGTTTAAAAGCTTCATATTATGTTTGTACACACACACACACACACACAAAAAAAAAAAAAAAAAAAAAAATAAA
>BMAW01118512.1:503325-548839 GCA_019974015.1 Nephila pilipes
TTTAATTAATTAATTAAATATTCTTAGTAGATTTTAAAACTGAAAATTGTTTTTAAAATCATTCTGAAAAAGTTCAGCCTCTCTATTTTACTGTCCCCCTTGAGACTTATATCATCGATCAATTATTATTATTAATTGCATAATAATTATAATTTTTTTCCTAAACATTTAAATTTTTTCTGAAAATAATATAAGATTTACAAACCATATTTAAGAATCTATAATTATTGATTTGGCAATGATGAACTCAGTTTATTTCAAGAAAGGTAATGTCGCTCAGTTTAACATTGTTAGATTTTGAAATAAATTAACTAAAACACTTTGTTCCAAAAATTTTAGTTATTAATTAATTTACATGAAAGTAAAATAATCCAGTCCTACAACAAATTAGATATGCATATTTTATATATACCACTCTTCTTCCTGTTTAATAAATGAAACCCCGTGATCAATAAATAAATTCATTTGCATTATAAATATATTACGTTTTAGTGTATCTTAATGACTACATTAAAAGACATGATAACTCACACATTCGCGTTCATTGATATATTTCAAAGACTCAAAGTACCTGCCATTCTCTGATTTGTCACAGATTTTGAGTTAAGTATTTTAACAAATCCTCGGAAATTCGATACGAAACTGTAACATTGATTTAAAATACATGAGTGTAATAGTACATTAGTACCTATACAGAACGTATTTAATAATTTGGGCTCTGTGCCATATTTATGATTTATCCTCATAAAAATAATTAAAACTAAAAATTTGCAATGTAGAACTAGCGACTGATTTACAAAATTTTGGAAATGAGTTAAAAATAGGTAATTAAATACGTGCATTAAAAAGTCAATGTTGGAACCTTCTTATCAGGATCTATAGTTTCAAAGAAGCGTTTCACTGAATATTTTGCTGGTGAACAGTAAAACTGTCTGAATCTGTAGAAATTATCAGAACCGTTGGAAAAATAAATAATGGTCCGAGGCCAAGGGAATCGGAAGTAATAGCATAAAAAATGAATTAAACTTTTCCAGAGAGAGCCTCAGGAAAGAGGGAAAAAGGGGGTTGTATCATTTGATCTTAGACACACGCAAGGGTGATTATATAAATACTGAAAGTGAAAAGGTTAACCGCAGAATCATTCATAGTACATGTCATTATATTCTTACAGGAAAAACTGTCATCATTACTTCAAAAGCAAACTACAATTTATAAGGGTGTAACTAGTAATTTCTGCAGTGATATTAAGTTTTTTCATTTCTCCTCAGCAGAAGTGCTACATTTAGAACCTTTTTCTACGTAATTACTACCACCTGGTTACTGGAAAAACTGTATATCCTAAATATAGGAATCTTTTAAGTTCAATTACAGTATTACGTATATCATTTATACTAATGTATTTGTATTACAAGACCCTTTTTTTATATTAGGATAGATAGAACATTATAAAAAATATAAAAGTGTTATATACCCGCATTAAAACTGAAAAGGCTGCCTTATATATTAAAAAACGATGACCCGCATTATTTGGCAGTGAACTTGAATACCTAACAAAACCTGCACTTTCTTCCCTATGTGACTTAAACTGTGTCAGAATTCATATTGATCAAATTAATTACTATGCAATAAAGCACTTACTTTCTCAAGAAAAATATAAAATTTTATACTATTAAACGTTATTTGGGTTGTGTTAAATAAGTAACTTGCAGAATATTAAAAATACCACCCACCAAAAAAAAAAAAAAAAAAAAAAAAAAATAAATAAATAAAAATAAAGACTAATAATTTTTAATGAGCAACACATATTGCTTGAAAATAAAGAAAATACAATATAATTAACATCCAGTTTTCATAGAAATTTCTATATTTTATGACTAATTTACTCTAACTTAATTATTTTGGTTGAAACAGCAACAAAAAATAGCACATTTCATAAGTAAAGTTATTCCAAAATACTTCCCTCTCAAAAATTAGTTCAACGTGTAAATTTTAGTGTTAAAATGTATTTCTATATTTTAATCTATAAATTAATATAACTTAAAATGCATGTTTTTTTCTCCTTGAGAAAAAATTATTTCACGTATGATTTTTAATAAATTTTTCTTTTTCCTCTTAACATAACCATATATTCAAAATTCGCCGCAGATATGTTTTAAATGCCAATTTGTGAAATTAAGATAAATAGACTTATTTGAATTTACTGCCGACACAGAAAAAAAAATTAACATAAAAGAAAGCTATTCTATTAACTTTTACAGAAATTCAGACATATATTTTTGTTTTTTGAGATATTTGTGACTTTGTACTTGCTAGTTGAAAAAAAAAAAAAAAAAATACTTAACTCAAATACGTTCAGCAAATTTATACAAAATATCATTGTTAAGAAAGGAAAGCTTAGCAAGATTTCGGAATATTCAGGTCTTTAATTATTTGTTTACGTAATACTTTATTTCAAAAAAGGAATGTCTCCATCAGAAGACAGGAGTCATCGATTTACCAATCCTTAAAAAAATATATAATATATATATATGTATTTAAGCGCTTAAACAAACCGGATCTATTACGATTTCATCAATTCTCCGTTTTTGTTTTCACTTTATTTTTGTTCTACGACATTCTGTTTTTAAAGCAGATATTTTTTTTTTATTGAGCTCATGTGCGGTCTCTCTATTCATTTATAACCTATAATTCTTACAAATAGTTTCTCAGTTTTCATGAAACATTACTATATATAAAAAATTTCGCTTCACAACTTAAATATAATTTCACATATAGATAAAAAAAAATATAAGGAATCGGCATAATTTAAAAGGTTAAAAGGTTTATTTCTGTTTTCTAAGGTGAAATATAGCCTTGCATACTTATATCTGACTTTGTCCCTTAAGACTACGCATCTCCAATACGACCTTGGTCATTCCTCAGTTCTATATGATCTTTTCAGTATCGGAATTTATTCATTAACAAACTAAGTTAGTAGAAAAGAGGATTATATACGATAAAACAGCACCAATGAGCAAATTATATAAAATTTTGATCTCCTTTCAGTTATGAATAAGAAACTGTGCTTGCTGGCCAACTTATTCTCAATGGATATTTATATCACGTTATATTTCCACAATATGCTAATTCAACCATCTTACCATCAAACATTTTCAATAGTATGTTACTTCATAATAAATAAATAAATTGAAAAATTAGCTAGTGGTACTAAAATTAATGTTACTTGAGGATACATTGTTTATACTTATAACTTGACATTAAAGTTAGGTATAAATATATCCCCCCTCCCTTTTCACATTCTTAGTTTATGAAAAAGTTAAATTATTTTTTCCCGGAAAAACATGAACTTTCTTCGAAATTAGCTCTCACTGATTACTCCTGTTATAGCGAGGAAAAACAGTAGGGAAAAAAGTAAAATAATTTTTAAAAAATAAGTAATTTAAAAAGTTTTTTTTTTTTTTTTTTGTTCTACTTTCCTCGTTTTTTTTTTTTTTTTTTTTTTTTTTATCAGTTAATGTTCGGAAAGTTGCTGTACGTTTGAAAGTATGCAAGAGGAAAATATTTCAGAACATGTTTAAAAACAAAACAAAACGCTTTAGCAAAACATGTTTACCAGTTTCATTACTAAGTTTAACTAGTTTAAATTAGTAATTTAAGCTAATTAAATTAATAAATTAACTTAAATTAGTTCATTTAGAACATAATTAACTTGAAACTCAATAAAGTACGATGATTGAAGATGATTCAGTAGTTGCTTTAGCACACATATTTTTTTTTGGCGATGATTCAGATTTATTTTTATCAACAATGTTATCACCTATATTTGTATATAACCTTCCAACATCAGTAATGGCACACATTTTACTGGCTCAGCTTGTTTTCACACTACACTGTATGTGAACAAACGAATCTTCTTCAAACATAGCGTTACACACTCATAAAAAAGTGCCATATTTCATACAAACTCTCCACCATTACATAAAGTGAAACAAGGGGGAAAGCAAGATTATAATAGTAAGATGGCAAGAAAGATAGTAGCCAATGCGGTCACGAAGCTCACGAGGTAGAAACGAAGGATCTTTATTTTTATGTAATCTTGAGCTATAAATTAGCATTAAATGCTACCCGAAACAAAAGTTCGCTGTTTTAACGAAAGGAGTTGATGCAGTAAATCATTAATAAATTATCTTTTTTAACTATTAAAAACATATATGCTTGCTTTGAGATATTTATGCAATCCTTAATATTTTTCATTCTTTTAATTTTCTCAACTAATTTTTTTCCCAGAGATTAAAATGATCAGTACATTAATGTCCAAGGCAAAATCGTTTTTAGTTGTCTTATGAAGTATCTTAAAATAGTGCTCGAATCTCTTTTTCTATTAGAGTTGTCCGTATTAATCAATTCCTTTTTGTTTGCATCTGCAAACATTTATCAACTAAACATTGAAAAGTTGACAAATTGATAAATTAGAATTTTGATATTTATCAAAAGCTTGACATCGAAACAGTATGGTGGAAAAAAAATAACCAGCAGATATTCGCTGATAAATTACTCTGAAAATATTGATTGCTAAATATTTATGAATGACTTGACACGTTTCTTCCCTAACAATATTCTAGCTGAAAGCTTTCGGTTTTTTTCCAGTTTAGTTTCTTGTTAAGTAGAAGGCATTTTAGAATAAAGATAATAATTATTGGGTTTTGAGCCTTTTATTGATGAATCAATATTTTGTCACTAAACCCTTTGGAGAAAGAAAAATAAGATATGTTTGTCATTGTTGCATGCTATTACTTTTTTTAAATGCTGAGTCACAGTAAAATGATATTCTTATAATTACTTTAATTTAAACAAATCAAACGGCACTGAAATATTTTTGAAGGGTTTTAACTTTGTAACTGGACGATTGCTAGTTCAACACTTGATTACTATTGTGAAGAATAATGGAAGTTACTGCACAATTGAGAAGTATAATGGAAGCTATAATGTGAAACCACAAAATTTCAAACTATACGGGGGAAAGCTAAAATATTGTCAAAAAAGTTTCGATGTATATTAATCTCTTTATGGTGATCATGATTCAAAATAAAGGTTTATCCACTTTCAATACATTATACAATTTTGGTAAGAAGCTAATTTAGCTCAGCAATTTTTCTTAAAAAATCAATGTAAGAAGAAGGGTAAATGAAAATGTGAATGTAAATTGTATGTATTTTCGACATTCATGAAAATGCGGTTTCAGTACTAAAATGTAAGTAAAACATGATATAAATATATGAAAATATCATTAAATTATGTAAAGAATTTATTTGCTTCGTTTACATTATTCTAATGAAAAAAAACTAGATATATTCTCCGTCTCTGTATGCTTGAATTCTACCGGTTGAAATCTTACGAACAAACAAAAAAAAAAAAAAAAAATAGAAACATCACTTTTTATTTAAAACTAAACTGTAATAATTAAAAAGAGTTACTGAAATTCAATCTTCAATCTAGATTCCCCCCCCCCCCAAATGGGTCCTATATATCACTTATTAATTGGGGTATTATGAAATGTAATCGTTCATTACAAAATTTTTTGTTGTAGCCGGATTAACGAGAGGGGAGAAATTTTAATTAATATCAATTGATTTTTCTTGTGAAATGAGTTTTTAATAACTAATTTACCCTTTTCAGCACATTTTCTCATTTCCAAACTTTAAAAAGACATCCAGCAGTAGTTTATTGTTTATCTGATTGTAAGATTTTTTAAACAAAAATATGTCTGTATTTATTTTTTAATATAGTAAACTGACAAAGAATTAGAGTCATAAAGAGTCTGTATCTCGCTGAAAATACAATTTAATTATACATTTGGTTATTCTTTTTTTTTTCTTTCTCTATTTAACTGATTAATCTTTCAAAGCTATGAATTTTTGATATAATGACCCTTTTCCCCTTATATTACTATTTTAAACTTTTGAAAAGATTTTCAATTTTATATAAACTGAAACTTTTCATTATTATTATACTCGCTAAATTTAAAATAACACTTAAAATCAGCGAGTTTGATTTCTTTGTAGAGAAGAATCTCCAAAGGAAAAATGGAAAAAAAAAAAAAAAAATCATTACTCAGAAATTAAAACAAAGCATTCAAGCAAGATTGTTTAAATTCATAATTTGTGTAACTTTTACTCTTTTAAATTTAAATATCTTTAAAGTGAGAATAAATTTGTTCGTTATAAAATAACCAAAGCTTTTGTTTGTGATGTTATAATTTAAAGAATGAGTCAAGAGAAATAATATTAAAAAGCTGTGCATAGTTACCATTTTAAAAGTTAAATACTTCTCTCTCTCGAAATAGTGAAAATAAATATACTAAAATAACACGTTGGTCTAACTATTTAGCTAGAAAATCCTCACATATGTTGAGCAGAAAATCAAAGCATGTAAATGTAGCTAATCAGCGAACATTCCACTTAATTATCAAGCGTTGCCTAGCGATTTCTGCATTCATTTTAATAATCACAGCTCGAGACCTGAAAACATTTCACGAATTCATTATCCATTTCGCAATTATTCAAATTTCGATCTAAAGTTTCTTACTTACTTTCTATTCATTATACTGCTTATTAAACTTTGGAACAGTAATTTTCCAAAATTTCAAAATGAAAGAAAAAGAAATCTTGAAAAAACATTTTTTTCCCAAATTAATCTCTGGATTAGAACAAGAAAATACATTATAAAAATGAGTTATATTATGATTGTGGTTTGTGATTAAAAAATGGATCAAAATATGAATATTGTCTAAATTTCAAATTATCTTTATCTGGTAACATACAAATTATATCACACTCCACTCTTCTCTTAGTTTCAATAAGGTTTTATATATTAATGCTATATTTAAATCAGAAAAAGATTTGAAACAAAAAAAGAAATAGATATTTTTTTTTTTAAAAAAAAAAAGAAAGGTCATGTATGCCTTTATGCAATATTTTTGAGTTAATTGTCAATGAAATCACACCACAGCACACTTTTGTGGTGTGAAATCGATTAAGTCGAGATATGAAATGGAGCGCTTGTTCTTGGTCTTATCTTTCGTTTCAGGAGTAGTTTAAAGTGATTAGTGCAGTTGCATCTGTAAAGAAATTAGGAATTTGAAAAATAAAGCAAGAAATTAGAAAAATCAATCCAACCACGCGTTTTAGTATTTTACATCTAGCATTCATAACTGTACCTTGCATATTCCAATTACCACAAACAAGTTATTGTTATTAACTCTTACTCAATACAGTTTTTATTTATGTGGAGTAGGTAATAATCTTTATTCCAGTTGAGACAGTAATGTTGAGGTCTGTGTTTGTTAAATTCAACAATATACCTTTATGAAGTTGGGTGTGGAAGTTAAGGCAGAGAATGTAAGCGTTCAGGTGTCACAATTGTCACTTTACAGTGACTCGAAATTAACGGTCCGTCAACAATAGCCCCTGTGTAGCATTGAAACGCCACGGTAGTCTTCAATATAAATGTGACGCTACCGCTTCTTTATTCAAGTTCTGATTCATCTAAACTTACTAAATAATCAGTCAACAAACAGTCTTAGACAGGCAAATCTTTAAGCTATACATATTCTATATAAGAATAACAAATAAATAAATGTTTATATTACAAATGTGAGGGGTAACTAACTTTCGACGAAACCAAAGATTATAACTGAAAATTCTACTTATCTCGATAAAAGTAAAACTGGACTTGAGTTAAGAGCAATACTTATAAAATGGATCCGAGTCAAATATCAACTATTCGGCGATCACTCAACTATCTTGTACGTATATCGTGTGCACTGTAGAGTTAAATGTCTTTAAACTTTATCTCTTCTCAGTAGTTTGACTTGTTCAATCTCTCTATCCGATTCTACTCACTGCACTTCTAGTATAACGAACAATGCCGAATTACAGAAATCCCTGTTTATTCACAAGATGAAACTCTCAAATCAAATAACTTCATAAAGTAGGTAAAGGTTAGTAGAAAGTTAAAACGCCTGATATTCTGTTACACAGCCAAGTTTATTTTCCATAGAGGATTTACTTTGAGAATTTTTGAATTTTCATTGAGTAATGATTGTTTCTAATGACACATAATAAAATTGAAGCTACTGCTTGAGTAAAACTAAATAACATTTTGGAGGACAACTTTCAAATAATAATCATTTATCATCTTCATAATATGCAAATATTATCTTTCAGACAAATAAAGTTAGGGTCACTGAAACCAAAAGGGATTTAAAGCAATTGATTTGTAAAATATAATTTATTTTAAAAAAGAGAGCAATTATTTATCTAATAAACTATATAACCTTATCTCTCATAGACATTATCATTTTGTTCACAATTTGAGCACATAGAGAGCAGAGAGAAAATGATTTTTCAACACTTTTTTAAAACTTTTTTGTAATAATACAAAAATATTTTACCTCAATAGTTCTGAGAAAACTTATTATTGCTACCACTAATAATAAACCCAACAATTAAATTATGTACCATGAAAAAATATAGGATTCCTTTTTTACTAGAAAGTACCTGTTATAATGGACAGTATTTTTTTAATGAATTTATATGTTCTATAGAGATTTAACAGATATTTCGCTAATTTTATACATTTCCAAAGTCTGATTTATCAGCTTAATATATCGAAAAATTAATTTTAATTAAATGGGAATTTTTAAAACTAAATTTTGTTTTTCTTTGAATATAATTTCATTTCTAACAATATTCGTACTAGTTTATTTGAAATAAATTCTAACCAGGAAATTTTTTTTAACCATTTTAAATTTGTTTCTGAATTTATTTAGCCCTCCGAAATAATCTTAAATATTTGGAATCATTAAAAAAAAACATCTGATGAAAGTACGAATGTAATAGTTAAAATAAATGCAACATGCACTTCTTATGAATTTATTATACATTGAGAAATAGAAAGGATTTTATTTCTCTCATTTTAAAAAAGAAATCTATTAAAACATGTTGCCGAATTAATTGGGAAATAGTCTTCTACATATTTAAATCTGAATTACGGCATTTTTCCAATTTAAATCAATATCGGTAATACATTTAGTTTGCAACGTACATGACAACTTTTTAAAGGTTTTAAGTATATTTTTTGTAGTCATCAGTTTTTAAAAACTGTAAAACCGTAATTATGAAGGGAAAAATTTATAAGAGTATAATAATCGATTAACGAGGGGGGGGGGAATCACACTTCGAATTGTATGCTAAAAAAACTCTGAACTTACTCCAAATAAATAAGATATTTCAGCGTATGTGTAACACTTAAATAAGACTTCATAATTAGGTTATGTAAGATATAGTTGAATGCAATAATTATTCATATAGTGGAAATTCAGGATGGATGCACAATATATTGCAAAATGATTTTCCCTAGATTTTATTGTAATTTATACATTTTACGAAATATTTCAACTAATCTTTTAGTAATAGTTATTTAATATGAAAAATATTACTGTTTTAATAGTTATTAAAGAAAAACTTAGGTAATGTTTGCATAACAAGTATGATTCCAAAATTTTAAGCAGCGCCTATTACTGAAAATTTAAATTACGCTAAAGACAATTTAAAACTAAAATTAACTTCGAATGTTTGGTTTATTCTGAAAAGATTAAGTTAATTCACTGTAAAATTTTCCTTTTAGAGATGTAGAAGAATGATGTTAAAAACTGAAAATGACACAGAAAAGTTCATAATCATCTAAATATTTAAATACTGGGCAATTATCAATTTTCATTTTCCTTCAAGTAATTTTTTATTTACTATTTTAGGAATCTTCTGTTTACAGAATAATACCCGGAACTTTGAGATTCGTATCATAATAACTTTTTGTTGTGCGTAATGGCAACTAAATATTTTCTCCTATAGATTACTTCTTATATGGAAGCTGAAATCAAAGTTGCTTATTGATAAAAATTGTACATCATTCAAATATTTTTAATTCAGCGTAAAATGCTGAAAGAAAAGTTATGAATGTATATATATATATATATATATATATATATATATATATATGATAATAATAATAATAAAAAACATTGGAAAAAATAAACTTTTTTTATTTCTTCTAGGGACACATAACTCCTAAATTTTCATTAAATATGTTCATCAATAAGTATCCTATTAAATTATTTTATGATAATGAATTATTATTATTGTAAATATAAATTCTTTTTAAGATAGTAGATCAATTGGAATCCTCATTAATTGTGTTATATAATATATTTATTTCACCTAGATATGAATTTTTGATTCCCTGAATTGCAAACAATTGAAAACCTATTTCTAAAGCATAATTTATTTCTTTTCAGGTTACTTCAATTACTAAAATGACAAATATACAAACGATTTACTTTCAAGTAGCTACTTAATTGATTAATAGAGAGAAAGTGATATAGCATTTGAAGTTATTCATTAACTTATCTTTAAACTGATCTTAATTATAACGTACAGTTAAATTATAACGTACAGTTAATTATAACGTACAGTTAAGTTACATCATTCTCGCAATGTTTCTTGAATGCTTAAGATCTGATATGAACTCCTGATTGAAAGGTATAAACATATATATCTCTTTTAAATATAGCTCTATATATTCTATTCATTTAAATATATTTTTATATAACTTCCTGTTTCAAAACGTAAGTTTAAACTCTGCTTTTTTTTGTGGATTGTGGAAAAATGAACAATATTTTATTTATAAATATCAAGACTAAAGATATTTCTCAAAACCTTATATGGCATAAAAGTTGTTGCTAGTTATTGCCATTGAATAATTTGATATGATATCAGGAAAGAAATATAGCCTTTATTGCATGCTATGACAATGAAAAAAACTTTTTCCATATACCACCTTTACATTAGTATAAATAATTTAAACTAAATTCTTGATATTAAGTTTTAAATTCTGGTGTACTTAATTTTGATTAACATTTAAATGCTATTTTGTCAAAGCTATTAAATCTTATAAGCAAAACTTACATTTAATAAAATGTTCTCAACAATAAAAAAAATGTCTGATTGTAGTTCTTAATTCAGACATTTAGCTTTTGAGGCACTAAGCTACGTTTTAATAGTTGTACACTTTCATTTGTTTCACTAAATAAATTTTTACTTCTTAATATTTTTTATAAAAAAAATATAGTCTTCGATATTCAAAGCTACTTATAAGGAAACTATTTCATAATTTGACCACAGCAATTGCTACAGTTTTACTTTAAATCAATCAATTACCAAGCTTTATTTTAAAAAATCGCATTTAAATAATTACGTACTACAATAATTACGATAACTCTTATTATTTTTATTTTACGGGTGGCTTCCAGTTCGAATAATTATAAATCAAAGAGTTTCATCCCGAATTATCGATTCTTAAGAGAAAGATATCGATTATGCGTTGACTGCGACTGACACTAAAATACGGACGGGACGAATAAAGGGAGGAAGATAAAAAAAAAATCCGACTTGCCTCTGTCTTACAGTTGCCGCGATCGGGTCTCTCCATAAGCCGTGTCGTACACGCTACATCCCGGGCCAAGCTTCCGCTCGCCCAGCGAGCAGAAGGACTGATCGCAGGCGCCGCGGACTCTCGCACCGGTCTGCGGGACTCCCGTAAAACAAAAATAAACCCGCAAGCCGTCCGTAAAACAGTCACGTACGCGGGGTATCAGTCACAAACGTGCACCGTACATCGATCACGGCACCGTGGTCGCCACGAAACCTCCATCGAAAGTGATTGTTCGCGCTTGGATTTTGTTTAACAGATTTCTTTATTCACTCGGAATCTCGCAAAATGTTTCTTTCTCCGTGCATTTTTTTAATGCGTTTCTTTTATTATTATTGTTTGGATCGCGTTAGAGATTGAAAGATGAAGACCGAGAAGTGTGCGTTGCACGCCAAGCACGTACGACGGACGCATTAAAAGCAGACTCGTCACTCACGTCACTCCGTTTAAAGGGACGATTGGGTCGTTAATGGTTCGAATTTGACAGCTCTTGGAAGTATGGAATAAGCCCTTGACAAACATTGCTCTGTTACTTGGAGTAAATTAGCTGTCTCATTGCACTATTTTTATTTAAAAATATCCAATTTAATTATAGATGGAATGTAAGATAATTGTAGATAAATTTCTAAATTAGATTTTTTCTTAAATTTTACCTCAGTAAAAAATTCAAAGAAATGTAGTATTGATAATTTGTGACGTTGGGCTATTCGCAATTTTCTCTTCACTAGCCTCGGGGATTTTATAGTAATTTGTGAATTGCATAAAATTACAATTTCTTCCCCACCCAAATAGAACGTGTTTAGGTTAATTTGATAAAGATAGAAAAGTTAAATTAATTGAATTAAAGATATTGTTATATAAATGAGATGGAACTGATAGGAAAATTAAGGGAGATAAAAGGATAATGTCAAGTTGACAGTTATTATGTTAGCAATTTGGATTGAAACATCGTAATTAATATTTTGGATTGAAGTAATTCTTAGTCCAAGTACTAAGATACAAAACTACAGTTAGTGAGAATAGTTGGAATCAGAACGAGTGATTTGGTAAGCTAAGACTTCATTTTTAAATCATAATCTAGTATTAGTCAGTTAAATGGGATTCTAGAGAGAGTGACCTTATATGTATTCTTCAGTGATAAATAAAGTATTTTATCTCGCTATTATGTATCTTCAATAGGAATTTAGTAATTATTGACTGCTTTATTTGACTGAAACATGGTGGTAGAATTAATAATGAAAGATGGATGTCACAAACTTATCAGTAAGAAACTAATAATTACATAAAAGATTAATATTACATATGGATATAATTTGCTTTGTTAGTAATACAACTGTGTAAAATAATACACAGATTTCACGTGATGAAATTTTTGAAGCAATATGACAACGCTTAAATATATAATGTTAGGACTCATCATATAAATTTAAGGGAAAAAATCCAATTATAAAAACACTACCCATGATTACATTTAGAATATAAAATCATTATCTCTTTAATAACCGAGAATAATTATATAATGAATACAGCTATTTTAAGTCGATCGATTAAGCACTCACCGAGTTAATTTAATTACATTACTAATGACTTTAATACATCTTTATTGTAATATAATCTTACAAATTAAAGTATTTACTATTTTTATAAAAACGCTTAATTTAATATTTGAGACTCGTTTTTCCCACAATATGAATGAATGAATAAATATCAATATATTTCAAATTTAACCTCCTATTCACATAATATTTTACCCCTAATTACTTGATTAAATTTACAATTTTTCTTAAATGATCTATGAATATTTTAATATTTCCGTCAAAACGGAATTTTTGAAATTTTTTTATGAACTTATTACAATTCATCTAAATTTTTCTTCATAAAATATTTTAGAGTTTATATCAAATTATTTACAAATACTTTACAGATTTAAAAATTAATAATTTGATTGCAATTAGCTTACAGTTTTTCAGCAGGAAAACAATCATGAATATTTGAAAAATGTAAGAACTGCGGCAAATGACTAATTTTGAATGTATTTTTTTAGAATAATATAATGTCTAAGCTGAAAGCTGTGCACACATTCGAAGCATTAAGAGATCCTTCAGTCGTAATATATAACTATATATATATATATATATATATATATATATATATATATATATATATCCAACTCTTTTTTTTACATGATTTTGAAACAACACTGCTCACCAATATACTTTTTTATTACACGAATTTTTTTTTATAACATGAATCCCCTGAAAATTTTTTCCAAATATTCAAATGCTGTTTTTACTGCCTAGTACCACCTCTGTGATTCAGCCACTCATTCATGGTATTATAGCAGCATTTAAAATGCATTACACAAAGGAAACGTTTAAATATATTTTAGGCTCTATGGAAGAAAGAAATTTGTCTGTTGTGGAAGCTTGGAGAAAGTTAACGATTATAGATTGTATTACACATGCTTCTTTTGCCATCAAACAGTTGCGCCAATCGATCTCAAATGCTTGTTGGAAAAAAAATTTGCCAGCATGCGTCAAAAGTGGAAGTTGCGTAGTACAAAAATCAGCCGTGTGTTCTGAAATTATAACTCTATCAAATGCATTTGGTGGCAAAGGTTTTAACAACATGCAAACGGCTGACATCGAAGAGTTGATGCTAGAAAGCACTTTGGAGGAGGATGATTTGATCGAATTTATGACAGTTTATGAGAACAAAGAAGTCGATAATATGTGTGTGTGTGTATATATATATATGTATATATATGTGTGTGTATATATATATATATATGTATATATATGTGTGTGTGTATATATATATATTGAAAGGTTCATTATAGTTGGAAATTTTTAATGTGATAGTTCTGCCTTAGCATTTGAATTATCAGTCCTATCGAGAGAAAGAGATTGTTGTAAAGCTTCTAAGTAAGAAGAAATACATATGATTGGTTCAATTGCATGTTATAATTAGTAACAATATTTCGAGAGATTTTCAGAGATAAAAAACTAAGATAGTTTTGCAAACAAGACTTAATAAATTGAAACGAGCTGTAATGCAGAAAATTGGGGATAGGATTCTAATTTGGTATTATTTTTAGTGTGAAGAGTTGGGTTTAAACGCTTAGAAAATGTATACATCAACCGTATGCCAGAAAGAGTTTTTAGAGAGGAATTGAAATTACTTCGTGGCAGAGAAGAGGGCATGAAAAGTGCCAGATCAAGTATCATTCTATTTCATTCAACTCGAATTTTGAATACTAACATTCGTAATTAAAAGCTCAAAGAGTGGTTCTAGCTCAATGGTAGCTTAAAATCCAGATAATTTGGTTAAAATTATTTTTTCGATTATGTTTATATGATGAATTTCTAGAAAAGAAAAGAAACAATCTTTTCTTCAAAGCATATTGCTAAATTAACAACATTTTAGTGCAACGTATACAATTTTTAGTAGTAAATACGCTTATTTTTTACGTACTGTAAGAGTACCATTTTATCACAATGAACCATAAGCTTAAATTAATTAGTTTATCTTGATTGTTGAAATTATAAATTTGAAATTTGGGTTACTGAAGATGAGCCGTGTAATTTTAAGCAGCAACTAAATGACAATGAAGATCTTTAAGTAATTTTCATCATTTAATTACAAATTAAATTTTGTAAAATTATGAAATTGCTAAGGTGTTATAGATTTTAATATAAAGTTCATAGTTTTTGCTACAATATTAACCTAGATAAAAAAAATTGTTATCATCGTTTGTGGAATGTTAATTGAATAATTATGTAACTTTCGTAACGATGACTACACATTTTTACTAAAATAAAAATAAATATATCTTGTAATTTTTTTCCAAAATACATGAATACTGTTAGGAAAAAATAAGAGTATTTTTATTAAAAATTATTTTATATTGCTGTGCTTGTTAGATAAGGGGAGGAGAAACGATATATTTTTTACTGTTATCATAAGCGAGAAGAAATGCGGCACATTATTTCCATGATAAATTTCATACATTTACGTTTCTTTGACCGTAATAAAGCGAATTTTGATATGTAGAGTAACAAATTTTGATGATTTTTTTTTTGTAATATAGAAGTTTAATGGTTATGAAATAGAATGAGAAATTTACATGAAATGAAAAATTTAAGGGATTTATTAATTCTGTCTTCAGGTTCACAGCGTTCAAAATGTTAAAAAAAAAGTTAGATTTTAGACATTTTAAACTCGAATAAATATAATTTTTACTATATCTCCAAAGAATTGTACTTAGATAAACGTATAATTAACTGATAATCAGTGTGAACATTTACGATTATACAGTTTTTAATATTGAAATAAAGACTCAGAAAATTTAGTGGTCGATCAAGATGCTAAGCAAGAACTTTAAAAATAAAAATTCAAAATTAAATATGAATAATGTGTGATTGTGCTTTACATTTTTTTTTCTTTTTAAAAGTTGAATTTTTTAATCAATTACTCTTAATGGAAACTTCTATTCCCTAAAGACTTCGTTCATTTTCTAATTCCAATCCATTCTATCTAATGTTTATTGGAATTAATAGATATAAAGCAACTTAATGAGGGAAGTTTCAATATATTCCTTTATTTAAAGATATTTTAAATATTTTTTTATGTAAAACTTTTTTGAAAAGCTGAGACGTTTATTATATTATTTAAAATATTTTATTGACTGAGAACGTACGCTGCAGCAGTTTTAAAGTTCCTTGTGCATATTATGTTACTTTCATTTAATTTATATTAATGGCAAATCAGTGTCAGGGTAAAATAATTAAGTTTCAAACGAATGAAAGTCGGATGACATACACTTTTTTTTGAGAGAGAAAGAGACCTGCTGCTTCAGTGATTTAAAAAAACAAACTAAGAGAGATAGTTCTTAAGATGGTTGGCTTTATTACAATTTGTAATAATTTTGCATTGAAAATTTCAGTTCGAATCATATCTGAAAATTTCAAATTGGATTAGGTGAGTCAGATGAAGGGCGTGTTAGAATCTTGCTATTAATTATGACAATATTTACAGATGAATTCGATAAGAAAACGTATGTGTCGAATTGATTTGATTTACTTCACTCTAGAACCAATCATTCAGTTAACAATGGTGCATAATCAGATCTAAAGGAGAAATGTAGTGATAATTGGACGAAAGGAAAGCAGTGTCTCAAATAGGGAGCAAACGGTTGAAATAAATCTTCAAATAAACTTAATTTTAATTCCTTAACATCAAACCGGTGGCAGAGCATGCCTAAAAAAGTCTGTTAATTCAGTAAAGCCTTCAAATATAAAATTGGATTTTTGGCAAAAGTCTAAGTCTATTTCTAAGATTAGAGACCTCGAAACATGCCAGGAAGACTTTTTTCACACGAAAAGTGGTCCCATTTTTTTTATATGAAGCGAAACCATCTAAATTCCAAAGCAGGTTGCTAAACTTCAGAAAAATGTTTCTTACAAATTAGTTCTGCCTCATTTCAACCAGCGTTGATTAAATTTGATTTGAATTCCTTAATATCAAACCGGTGGCACATAAAGGTTAAAAATACCTGTCAATTCTAGATGTCCAGAATAATTTCAAATAACTGAAATTGGTCCAATTTTTGATATGAAGAAAAACCAACTAAATTCCTAAGCAAGTTGCTAAACATCCAAAAAACGTTTGTTATAGGTTAGTTCAGTTTCCTTTCAACCAGCGTTGATTAAGAAATCTTCACTATTATTTTTGAAACACCCACAGTATTGCGCTTGAGAATTACAAATTTACGAAATTATAGCTTTATTTCAGCCATAATTTCGCACCTTTCAACTGACATCAATATCTTATATAATATTTTATTTAAATACAGATTACTCTAAATATACTTGTCATGTAGCTAAGCCTCAAAGTCCTCACGTTGGTGGAGAGTGAACGGGGGGAGAAGGCTCTCTAATAAGATGTATATCTCATCATCTGATCATGGTTCAAAACAATGAGACGTATTGTCGGTATTTAGCGGAACTTGTTTAGGGCAGAAATAGACCATTGGAAGTGTTCAATACGATGAACCACAAATAATATTTTTGTTTCCAATTATTCTTATGATACGTTATTTTTATTTATATTAAAACTTTCCAAAACATATCATTCTTCAAAATTAGATATATTTTTAATATTCTGAGTGTTAGCAACAAATACAAAGTTTTAGGAGTAAAACAGCAAAATATAATAGCTGATAAAGCTGAAATATCTTTTAAAATCTTATAAACATTAGCATACTAAAATGTTTGGTAATTTATAAATGAAAATAATTTATGATATTTTTAACGATGTATTATACAATTATTAATTTAATAGTTTTAACTATTTTTGTGAGGGATTATAAAACGCGTTTATAGTTTGAAATACTTTTCAAATTTATTGCTGATAGAGTTTTGCTCCTTTATATATGGGTTTTATGGTAATTTATAAAGTTTGCATTCTTTACAGTTCTCTTTTCCATAATTTAAACGAATCTTTAAAATTGCATTAAATATATTTTCACAACAATTCTCTCGATAGAATATTGAATCGTGTTATTTATAGTAACGCTAATAAATATTTCACCATCAATATTCTATTACAAATTTTAGAATATTAGGTATTTTAATGAACGATTGGAAATTTTTAAGAAACGTATACTACAAGATAGTTAATTAAATATGATTCATCTACCATTTTTCCATATAAACCGCGCACTGCAGTAAAAAATATAAACGATTTATTTGAAAAACAAAGTGCTTTTATTTATAAAAAGAATTCTGTTTATGTATATAATTCCGTTGACAATAAAAATAAGAGAAAGTTCCCATCCCCTCTTCTTAGTCTAAATAACACCTCTGTTGAATTTATATTAAAGTAGAGTAAAATGTGTTTGCGCACGAAATGTTGCTTCTTAATGAAAAGTCGTTTTAGGCATCACTTTTGACAATCGAGTTCATTAACCTAACATGAGTGAAGCAGGATGCAGTAGAAATACATAAATCCGAATTATGATATTTTCCCCTGCACTTATTATGAGGTTAAAGCAATGACCTTTGAGTCACCTTCTAATCAAAATGCATCTATAGTAATCACTGTGTGTTTACACTACCTGGGAGTCGCAGGTGCCGGTAACAGTTGCTCGGATCACAAGATGACTCGGTGCAGCAGCAGTCTTAAGAGGCGGAAAAACTAGTCACTGGCCAAATTAACATATCATAAAAAATAAAGCAATAAAAATTATACATTGCATTTGTTTTACGACTAATCAAGTTTTCTGGACACAATTTCCTCTCAATATCGCATTTTGCGCTCTTTCAGTTTCCTTTTATTCCATAATCTGTGTACTGTTCTAAAATGTTTTCAAAAATAACAATTTTTCCTCTCCGTTTTGTAAAAATCTGATATGCGACTATGAGTGGGATTCAATTAAATTAGAATGTCAATTGTGTTTTTATTGCTAATTTAAGCCGTCTGTTTGATTTATTTTTTAAAAAATCTAAATTTTGTACCCTGATATTTAAATAATCAAAAATCATATTCTGTAAGTCTGCGAGTTTGTTGGTCTTTTAAAATGAATTAAACTTGTTCTTTTAATTATTAAATGTTTTCATTCTACCAAACAATAATTTGAATTTTTTTTCATAAATTCTTTTTTTTTTATGTTTACACATCAATAGGAGAAAATTTTCTTTTTCATTTAAGCCGCATTTTATTTTTATTCTTGTAATTTAAAATACTTTAAAATGTATTCCTCAAATGATGTAAAACGTTTTTTTTTTTAAATTGAGAATGCTTGGTACTCTCGTGTATTCAAAAAGAAATAATGAAAACCGTCAATATGAATTTGGATGAATTTCATATTGTGCTTCAAAAAAAGGCTTGATGCAGATCAAGCCGGTTCTTCAGCATAAATAAAGTAAATCATGTTACAGATAGACTTTGATAAAAAAAAAAAAAAAAAGATATTCCAAATGTATTTATTAAAATACGTAATTAAATAATGTGAACGAAAATAAAAAGAAAAAATTTAATTTAAGAAACTTATATCATACCGTACCAAGTATTATGTCAATTTGAAATAAAATTTTTTAGTACAAAACTATGCTTCTTGTCACCAATACTATCTACATCCCAATAAAGAGTGCACAGTTTTAATTTTTAAGAAATACATCAAGGATCACATGTAAATTTATATAGGTAAATTCATCTGAAACGTTCCGAATTGTGTACAACTGTATGCGAAATTCAAATGTTACCCTTCCTCTAATTTGTAAAATAACAAAATGCAGCAATACAACATTAATTTTTTTTAAAAAAAAAATTACGACTTGTTTATTCAAGATGAATAATTTGCTTTCTCAAAGAGCCAACTGATATGTAGCTATTTTATAATTCCTCGAGTGATATTCATTTAAAGCATTTGCATTTATTGGTTTACATTTTCACTGCCATGGTTCGATATTTTTAGAAATCATCATAAGAGTACAAAGACCTATAACTATTTTATAATGGAAAGAAATGTCAGTATCAATGAGCTCACATAGTATATTTTATCATCCAACTTTAATTTTAAATATACTTAAAACATGCTATTTTTTGCAAATTTGGGTTTAAAGTTGCATTTACTTAAGAAAATATTAAAATTTCATTTAGGATTTTTTTTAATTTTTTAATCACCCTGTTCAGTTTGTGGGAAGAATTTTAAAAATAATGAAAACGACGCTCAATATATTTATAGCGTATTCTCAATTAATTGACATAAGAGGGGAAATACTTATAGAATTATACGGACATAAATCATCAGCTTCAATATAATACCTGGGGCTTACAATCAGAAGTAATTTTTGCATTCCTTCGAACACGCGAAGCAACACTGTAACAAACAAGTTAAAACTTAGTTTGATGGCTTCTTTAATACTCTGGTGATATTACACACTCGGAATCATGACCGTACCTATAATAGTGAATATTCGGATCACGTAGTGATTAAGTCGCGTGGACGATCACTAATGGCAATTTAAATCGCGTGGCGATAAACACTAGTCATTTTAATCACGATATGAGGATTTGATTCATTAATGGCGTTCTACGAAGAAATTAAGAGGAAGAGAGAATTGTTGTTCAAGAGAGAGAGGGGGAATAAGATAGCGAAAGTGAAATAGTGACTGCAGTAATCGCGTGTTTCTATAGAATCTTATTATACATACATATGCTATTTTCAATTCATTGTATTCCACGCAATATTAATGCACCTCAGTCAAAACAATTTCATTTAATGACTCGTTGGGAAAGATATTTGGGTGTTCTGGCAACAATTCTAGCATTTTTCTTAAGCAATTACATAGAATTATTGTGATGGTTCACATTTTTTATAATCATGATTAAAAGAAAATGAGTAAATTGTGAAAATATTAATGCTATTTGAAAGAACTTTCAATGGAAAAAAATTATGATTATTTACGTCAAGTATGATAACGAAGACAATTTTTTAATCATATGAATCAGAATTTCAAGCACATGAAATGTAATAAAAGAATAAAAATACGCAAGAGTACCAAGAGAGTACGCAAATATACCTTGACTTTTACTCTCTTAATATATTTTTACAACTTATTGCTAACATTTTCAAGATTTTAAAAATGCTTATATACATTGAACTAAAATTTTTTTAAAAAAAGCTTCTATTAAAACGAGCAGTTTTAAAAAGACACCTACTGCGTGTATATAAGCTCTTACACAATCAAAATATATAATTAATACGAGGTAGGTTTCCATTTCGTCTTTCATTCTAAATACGATGGCGATATATTCATAATAAACTAATTGCCATAAAATTTTACGCACAAGAAAGAGTTGTCAGAATAAAACGAAATTTTATATACGTAAGTACAACGTTGATATAAGTAAGTGATTATAAAATCAAAGTAAAATGATCATTTATTGTAAGAAAAATTACAAATGAATGGAGGTTTTAGTACCTTGTTGGACCACCACTAGCATGAATGCATAATGTTATACTGTCGATCATTGAGGTAAACAAGTCCCATTTGATGTCCTGCGACATCTCCATCCAGAGATGCTTCAGACGCGCTTTAAATTCGACCAAAATCGTAAGCCATCCACCTTGTCGTCTTTAATGATCCCAGATATGCTCGATCGGTGACAAATCTGAAGATCGAGAAAGCCAGAAAAGGGTGGAAATATAACGGAGGCAGTCCTGTGATACCCTTGATGTGTGTGGGCGAGCATTAACTTGTTGAAAAACGGCTCCTGGGAGCCTTGCTATGAGTGGCAACACATGCGGCTGAAAAATGTCACGAACGTACCTCTGGGCTGTCATGGTGCCAAGGATCAATATTAGAGGTGACGGTGTGTTGTTTGCTGTGGCACCTCATACCATCACACAAGTTGTGGGATCCGTGTGCCGTTGTACAATGAAGGCAGGATTAAGACGTTCACCCCGGGACCTCCACACACGTACATATTTGTCATCACTGCCCAAATTCAATCTGGATTCGTCGATAAAGACGACTTGATTCCATTCGGTTGCAGTCCAATCCCTTGAAGCGCGACACTACTCCAAACGGAGGCTACGGTAACTGGGTGTCAATGGTATTACACGTAATAGGCACCGAGATAGCAACTGTCCTTCAGCCAGGAACTTTGCGATAGTACGGACTGACACAGAGGCCGTAGTGAAAGTGTTGCCAATGTATGGAGGGTGGACAATGAGACAGCTATCGCTATGCGTGCCTGTCGTATGATGTTACGGTCTTCTCGACTATTGGACTGTCGAGGGCGTTCTGAGCCTGGTCACCGTGTAACAGACATCTCTCTTCTGTACTGGTCTCAACACCAGCTCACGATAAAGCCAAAACGGACTAGGTGGCGAGCTACTCGTCGAGCTCACCACCCGGTTCCCATCATACCTATGAATTTCCCCCTCTCGAACTCTGACACCTGCTCATATTGTCTCCAATGACGGCAAAATGGTATATCTCTGGTTAAAATGCGTCCCTCTGCAACAGATTAAATACACGCAAACGAGCGCTGCTTACCTGTTTTATAATCCAAGGAAAATGAAGTCCAATGCCCTATGGAGGCATTGTATAATGCGCAATCACGCTGCATTTCTAATATCTGCCGGACACGTACCTTCATGCCAAATTTCGTAACAATCCCGCTCTTACTTCTTGGTGCGCAAATTTTTATGGCAATGAGTGTGTATATATATATATATATATATATATATATATATATATAATTTTTGATTTGAAATTAATAGCGTAACATTTGAAGCAATCCTAAGCGTTAGTCAAATACATATTTTTTGGTCATTTTATAGAGACTTTTATGGCAATGCCCAAACTCTTTTTGAATGGATGAAGGGATAATATTTGTACTAGTTGAATCATAAATGAAAAACCATGCCTAAAAAATGGTTCTAAAAGCAATTGTTTAACGTATTCTGGGTGACCCTTCCCGCCCCCCCCCCCCACACTGTACGCTTCTACATGTCTCTTATTAACAATGGCGAAGCAACACTGTGATTCTTTATAACTCAATAAGTTTATAACAGTTTGAAATTTTATATCTGAGATAAAACACCAATTTCTTTAAAACAGTCTTCTCGTGGTTAATTTTTGAAAGGATGTATATATAATACGTTATATCTAATGCCAATTTTTTTCTGTTTTATTTTTGTCTAATTATGTTTTATATAATTTATGACTTCATTTTCTTACTTAGATTGTTATCATCTGCAAATTATGTAGATGAGTTATTACATGTAATTCTTATCATAAAATATAGCTACAAAAGCTCATTGTAACTAATTATTTTTTGTTTATTTTTTCTCCTTTATTTTCTGTGAATAGGGTCATAATATAAAATGAAATTAGATACTCTTTCTGCACAAAAGAATACTCTACCCTTAAAATGCACATACATCAATGCAACATTTCATTGTTATATTTGTTTTATGCTTTGTAATAGCGAAGAGTTTACTTGAATTGTCATTAGTCTCCGATCCCACTTAGCAATGACACCTCCTAGCATTGTTCGAAGTAATCAATGTAAATTACAGAACTCATCTTTTCCGCTTGATTAATGTCACTTTTAGGCTTTGCAGAGGGGACAGATGCAGTGTTCTTTCATCCCAACTTCCTATTGTAAACACGCGATACCTCCACACAGACTAAGAGACACTGTACAAGAGATCGCACGCACGGAATAGGCTTAGCCTTGAGATTGTAAAATGTGATAATACATAAAATCCGCAATTGACAGGAAGGCAATCGTTTTTTGCCTTTAATGATGCATTGGGAACTTCGTTGGTTCTTCGGCATTCATCGGAAAGGGGAGGGGGCTTCTCTTGTAACGGTTTTATAATTTGGTCTTTGTTTCATATAAAGCTTTGTCGGGAAATGCAAAAGGTGTCATTACACTGCTTGGCTCTGTCTCGAAGAAAGGAAATTGGTCGCAATGGTACTAGTGCTGGTTTCGTTCAAAACAAAATACAAAAAAATATTCTCTAAATGGCAGAATTAATAATGAAGGGTGTTGTTTTCCAAACGCCATTTATACTGAAAGTTTAATGTATATTAAAATTCCTCGCGTTTTCTCATGCAGTTAATGAAACGATTACGAAATAGATCAAAGGTTTAATATAATCATACAAATATTCAAATTTTTTTTAGTCATTTCCTACCTTTTCCCATACATTATAACTATTCAGTTTATTACATATAAATGAAAACGAGGAATTATATTGGGAAAATAGGTAATTATGATTTTCGAAGAATTGATTTGTTTTTATTGTTGTCGAGGTACTGAACAAAAATGAACAACTTTAAAGAGCATTTCCTTGAACTTTAAAGTCCATGGCAATATAGATTTTACGTAAATATTTGTGCAATGTTACAGAATGCTTTCTACTGCCCAAAGAAAACTATGTTAATACGAATATAAGTTAAATTAATACTGCATTTAATGCAAACGCTGCAGTGGCGGCCCAAGCGCGAACAATGATATTAATACTAGAATTGTAATCAATGTAATGTGAAAATTAACCCAAGTGTGAGAACAACTCCTTATATATATATATATTGTGTGTGTGTGCAATTTAAAACGTTTAAAATATCAAAGTCAGAAAAAAAAATAAGAAAGTGGGGGATAATAATATATACATGTCGATGTACAAAAGCTGTTTAAAATTCTAATACTTAATACCAACATTGCTTTTCCGATGAAAATAATTGTCAATGTTTCATAAATTAAAAGCAGATTTTCTCCAAAATCCATTCTAAGTACTTTTAGAATGCAAGCAGTTTTGATTAAGCATATATTACAAGTTATGCAATTGGCTACATCGCTTTTTTTCTGCTCACAAAGAAGTACTACTCTGCAAGTATCCATTAAAAATACAAAAAATTATCAATACCAAACAATTTCCAGCTTCAGTGATGTGAATATTTTTTTTTTTTTTTTCCGATTTTCAAACACGCCCCCCCCCCCTTGCGACCTTTCTCGAAGAAGCAACTCCGCCCCTCAGTTTCCAGCGGACCCCCTCCAGCCGAGCAATAAGACGTCGGTGCGATCTCAAATTGCTACAATTAACCTCTACTTAGGATCGGAAGCCAGTGGACTCGAAGAAGCTTAATCAGCTTTTAAGACAGGAAGTCAGGGGCAAAATTGGGAACTAGAGAGGTGTTAAAATACTTTTTTTTTTTTGCCTCCAACTTGTGTAGTTGGCCTACTTGCAGATGGATCGTTCTTCTGGGTGAAAATTACAGACTGCGTCAAAGAAAGTCCGGGAATTTAAAGGTTGTAGTACCTGTATGTACCCTGAAGTATACTGAGGTTAAACTGAAGGGTGATACGTATAAAATTGGAGGTCAGAGCAAACAATAGTTTAGTCAAAAATTAAAGAAAAAAAGCGACTTACAAGTAAATAGTTGTAAAAATTCCCATGAAAGATTTTAAAGGAAGAAAATGCCTCTTTTTTTATTTATAAATTAAATAAAATTCCTTTTTTTTTTAAAGATGTCTGATTAATACTAGAAATTCAAGGAATATTATATGCATAATTTTTATATATAAATTTAATTTTAAAAAATCATTCAAAATTAATCATAATTTGTAAGCTTTCAAAAATAACTTTAAAAAAGTTTTTAAAGTTTGAAATTTACCGCAGCATTACACATGTTAAACGAAATGAAATTACTCATATTTTACAAGATATTTCTTAATTACATGTACTAGATTAGAGTACGAAAACATACTTTAAATAACCTATCGTTTTTAAAGGAATTTAAAATTTCTTTTAAAATGATTTGTATGATTTTAAATGATGCATTTTTAATAATGAGTAAAATATAATTTGTTATGTTCATATGTAAGCAAAAATTTCCTGCTAGGAAATAGATTACTGATTTAAAAAAATTATAAATTTAACATTGACATTTACAAATAATCTCTAAATTTCTTCTCTGTTATTATTATTATTATTGAATTTATACGAAAAATCCGATTCGCTTTAATTTTTCGATCATGACGATCGGACGTCCGATGCGGCGGAGATATGAAATTTGTTAAATAGGCTTAAAATCTCTACGTCTAAATTTGCTTGTAAATATTTTTGTTCATATACCATATTTTATATCTTATTTAAATATCAGTATATAAAATCTATCTCTTTTCTTGGGCTCGAAAAATCCCTAGACACTAGAAAACACACACACACACATATACGCGAAGGTTGTTCAATAAGTCCTTAGAAAATCCAAGAGATGGGGCTCGTAACATCGAAAATGGTTTGTTTTTGGCAACTGTCATGACTCACTAGACAGTTGTCTCATTTACTCGTATTCGTGATCATGACGCCTTTGGCATCTCAGAAATTCTTCATCATAATTTTTGGATTGATTAGATCATCTTGGCCTTCTTTGGAAAAGAGTCACCAGAAGCAACTCATTGTTTTGTATGTTGCTTGTTTTCTGATTTATAATAATGAATTTAGGACTTTTTGACGGAGGCAACTCGACGCAAAATGATGTCGACAACTTGAAGCATTAACAATCAAAATTTGATTTGACCTCAAACGACCACCAAATCAAAACTAACTTATGAATCAATGTCAAATTTGTTTCGATTTCGCTTAACTAATGGCAGCATCTAGTGGTAACAACTATTTACTGTAACGCTGCTATCTGTCTTGAAATATAAGTATTTTTTGAACCATCTTCGTTTAGTTTAGTTTCTATTAACGTCGCACTAGAAGCAACACGATGGCTATTGGCGACGGTCGTCGTAATTTTGAACCACGGTCAAGTGACGAGGACGACACTTGAGCTGGCACCCCCCTCTTCTAACATCCACACCACGCCAACGGGAGGACTTTAGGCCCCGAACATATTTAACGTGCATCAGCCCCGGCTACACGGCGGGTCTTTGGCGGCCAAGGATCGAACCCGCGACTGAACGAAAACCGCCGGCCGCTAGTCCACGAACTTGACCACTAGGCTACCGCGACCCGAACCATCTTCGAATATATATGTATGTGTATGTATGTATGTGTATGTGTGTGTGTGTGTGTGTGTACCGAGCGAATAACATATCTAATATGTTACTCTTCTTTCCCTTGTTAAATGAATTGTTATTACACACTAGTTTATATAGAATCTTTATTTAATAAAGTGAATAATAAAGAACATATTTTTAAGAAACAAAAACAACGTGATATTCATTTAGATTAGACTACATAAATGATAAATAGCATCTCAAAGAAATGAAGATATAAATGCATATATTACAAGATTATCTACATATAGGTTTCTCAGATAATATTTAGGTAATAGAAGAAAGATTAACAGATTTTTTTAAAAAAGCAAAAAGTAGAAAAACATAAAGTTATATTACCAAACACACGCATACTAATGAAAAGGATTATCTAATTGAAGGAAAACAAGAGAAAAAGATCAAAAAGTATGAGCCACAAAGTATTCAAAAGTACAAACTAAACTTGTAAAAAATTATAAACAAATAGAAGAAAAATAACCATAAAGAAAGAAAATGTACTATAACATTTAAGAATCCTGAAGTTGGTTAGGATGCATTTCCAAATCTTAACTCGTTTTACAATCCCAACATTCCTTTATAGAAAAATGTTATAAAAAAGATGGAACCGCCATAAAATATTTCAGGTACATATGACCAAATCAAAGAAATTAAAAAGTAACTATGTATATATATATATATATATATATAAGTAAATAATTTTAGAAAATTTTTTAATTTTTTTTTTAATAATTTGGCAATTTTGTTGTAATTATATTTTGCCTTTATTGCATAGAAATAGGTGGGTTAAAGAACAACAACACTATTTTGTAAACAGTTAAATATTTTTTAAAGATATGAATGCAGTTGGATTCAGATATTAATTGATTTATCAAATTTATATCTCTTTATAATTGAAATCATGAAATTTGCTGTGTAGTATGTTATTTTGAGTGAATTAAACTAGAATTATATTTTATTTAGATGGTATTTTTGTACACTTTTTTTGAATTGCAGTGTCTAGTTTTTGGATTGTTTGTCCTTGTTCCTCTGAATTATGGCCTTTACTAATTTTCGTTATAAAGCAATTTACTGAACGGGATGGTTTGTATTCATAAAATATTTTTAACTACGCATTTCTGTCCAATGACAGAAACAGCATTTTAAGTTGCTGGTTTTTTTAAAAACTCATTTGGTATTTTTGTCGTTTACTCGTGCTCTTCATTATTAACTATTTAATTTCATATATATTTCTTATAAATAATTTGTATTTATATAATAGTTTAAAGATTAGTTGATTCATATTGTTTTATTTTTATTATTTCAAAAATTATGCTATTATTTATTTATTTATGTACATGTTTCTTTCATTTTTATATATATAGTTGTCCATCTGGGAGCTTCATAGCAAATGGTGCTCGTTCACAAGAAATATTTCAGTACCATTGATCTGAAACATTTCATTCCTTTATACCAGGTATTTTTTGTTTCGTTTTTCCAAATAACTTTCATCTGCCACTCCTCTTTTTAATAAGCATACGTTTCAGTTTTTTAATCAGTTCAACTTTTGTGTGATAATTATTCTCCTCACATAATCATTAACACGTTCACGCCGGCGCTGCAATTCATGTTTCTCTCCCATGGGCGACTGCTATGGGAGAGGAGTAGCTTTTTCGGGCGGTGCTGATCTAAGTGAAATCTTACCGCAATGATAACCACTGTTGCCCTTTTTTCCTACCGCTATTGCTGTCATGTGGTTATATATTCAGACCGAAAGATCTGTTAGTAAAGTAGACATATTATAACTAACTGTGTAATTGAATAAACATTTAGAACCTATGGGAATTTATACAAAACTAGGGCCGTTTTTTCATCCTGGCCATATATTTCTTACAGGGAATGAAAAAGTAAGTGTATATATTCAGTTAGTTCACAAATATTGTTAAAGAAAGGCTCGCAAGACAGTCGAGAAAGCGTTGCAAGGAATGTTATATATATATATATATATATATATATATATATATATATATAACAAATTTCATAAATATAAGAAAGAGAATTTGCTTATAATATTGAATCGTAATGTTTACATTATCGAATTAATTATATAAGTTATGTTTATAACAATGAGTAGAAATAAAATAAATCATAGTTTTCAATTTAAAAATATTAATTTTCTTAGTTTTAATTTACAACTGGTGCAAAACGAACTAATTTGCTTGTTGTACGCACCATTTGATGAAACATTTAAGCGCGAGCTACCGATGGTACACGCCGCTTCATGGGTCATATAAGTGCGAAGCACTGGTGGTATACGTGCGGCGTGAACGTGGCTGTGAATTTATTACTTAATTCTATCTCCCAATATTAATACATCTACAATAGGTTAAAGTATTTTACAAAGCAAGATGTAAATATGATATTTCGAATTAACTATCAAATGTTGCCTTAAAATCTCCTACATTTAATTCAAATTACAGAAATATAATTTTCATTACATAAGAAAATTATAAATGTTTTCACCATAATTGTGAATAATCATGCACCGTTTTTAGTTATAACTACTTTCAGAAATCGGAGCTTTTCTTTATTGTTATTGAGAAAAAAAGTTTGTGAATCAGTTTGAAAACGGTCTTTAATGTATTAGACGAAGCTGCAATAAATATAGAAAGTGAAAACAGAATATTCTCAACACTTTTCCAGGTTAATGACATTCTGATGATTATTCTATTTAAGCATATTAATCTTGTTTTATGAACGTGTTTCAACCTCAGTATAATTATTATGTAATCATTGAGTACATATTTGAGAAATTATGAGGTGCAACAGGTAAATAATTGTAGTTATACTTTAGACAGTAAATACATTATTATAAAATATGAGATTGTATATATACATCAAAACAAGATTTTCCCATTAACTATTTTTCTAAACCTTTTTATTTTCTTATAATAATGAGGGAAAACGATAATATAATACGGGGAAGCCTAAAATATTTTTTTATGTAGAAAGTTATTTGTTTGAATAAGAACGAAAAATGCTAATACAATAAAATTATTTGATTAATAAAGAATTAAATAATGGAAATGCTAAAGTTAAGACGCAGTTTTTATTATTTTTTATACTTTTACCTTACGGTTTTAATTTAAAGTGATGATAGCATTCATAATATTTAATAATATTAATAATATCATAAAGTTGTTGAACAAAACCTTCTTTAATTTTTTTAGCAAAGTGTCTATTATATTTTTGTGCTTAAATTTGGATATGAGCCGCAATAACTTGGTGGGCTCTTAGAGGAAAATATAGGCCGAAAAATGGATTAAATAAAAATTTTGCCGCATAGAATTATGAGTTTTACTACGTAATAAATCCAATTATATTTCAAAATAGGGAGAGAGACATAATCTTTCTCTTTTAAATCCACCTGTATAGTATGACGTGGTAGTTAAGATAAGACAGTAGCAGCAGTTTCAGTAGGTATCTCCGTCATCCAAATAAAGCTAGAAATTATTCATTCCTTTACTAATAGTCCATTAAGTGGCTGTTGTTGGGTACCGATCGGCACAACACGAAGTATATATATATATATATATATATATATATATATATATATATATATATATATATAAAGGGCTTCATACTCATCCTACTCAAATTACGTCTACAAATTCTAGACGAAAGGACACAACTTGTCTGATCAAAAAATAATGATGAAGAAAATAAAAATAAAAAGTTAAATCTTCGAATTTTCCGCTAAAATTTATGCGGAAAATTAGACATTGGAAACAATAGTCTTTTACAATCATATTCAATCTCATTTCATAACTGAACAAGATTTCTTTTCATTTTGTACTTGCTTGTTGGCGTTTTCTGATAATTTCGATCCGAATAAATATAAGGAAGTAATTATCTTAACGAATTTTTCTTTAAAAAAAAAAAACTTCTTTGCTTTCTCGAATTTCTGAGTAGTTCTGATTTCTACTGTTAAATGTAATAATTTGATAGTTGCTTTCGAAAAGGAAATTTGGGTTCCAATTTTGCATTACGGTCCGCGATTGATCACCGTACGAATCACGATATTCTTCTATTAACTGGAGACTAAGGAAGAATTTGCTTCTTTTCGAATTAAATTGGTTGATTATAATTGCAAATATAATTGAGCTCAAGTGGATGACGATATGCTTCAATGAAAGGCTATACACAAATTCTCTGTTTAAAAAAAAAAAATTTTCTTTTTCTTATTCTTATTTGTGGATGGTTTGGATTGGTCATTTTGTTTTTAACTTTTTTGGCACAAGTTTTCCGCTTGCGTGCTTCATGTTTTGTGTTTTACTGAGCATACAAGGTTATATGCGCGAAAGAATTAATGCTCAAACAAAGAAACGATAATGTTATTTTCCTAAAGCTCCTTTTATATCTCCTGTACATGATGTTTTATTTTTCAAAACAAACTTTACAGAATTGATATTTATTTCATTGTATATCGATGTAAAATGAAGCTCATGTTCTGGGATTAAATTCGTCTCACTAAGAAATAATATATTTTGGTTGTAATTTAAATGTCGGTATAGTTAAATTATAAATTGGAAATTCACTCTCTAGTTACAGTTGATGTTTCAAGTAAAAACTTAATTTTTAAGAATATGGGAAGGGATTAGTCAAAATTTACTGAATTGGCTTCGTTAAAAATATGGGCCTGAAATTATGTAACTAAAAAGGACGATTTATGTATTTTATATGTTTAGAGTTATATTTTTATAAAAGAAACTAAGTACTTCCTAAAAAACTATAAAGACGAAATAATGGATCTTATAGGAGCTATGCTAATGCACAGTTATATGAAAATTAATTTTTATTTGAAAATATCTAATAAATCAAAAACTAAACATAAGAACATTTATAATTTTTGATCAAAAGTAACTGGAAAGCAGTCATAGGAACAATCGTACCAAACTTTACTTTTGATATTTTGATATATATATATATATATAACAGAGATCTAGACCTTCAAACAATATTTGTTATTGGCTTATCAAAATAAAGAGATATCTTTAGATATGCGAAATTAACGAGAATAGAGCAATGACAAAAATAATTATTATACTTTAAACACCTCATTTTAAAGATATGGAAATTAATTTTGAAGATGGAGAGACATATATTGACTGTAGAAATTGCCAGATATTGAATTAATGCCATGTCACATTTTTAAATGTTCGGCATTTTTAAATGCGTGGCAGTTCGTTGATGAATCACCGGATGAAAAATTTAACAAAAAAAAAAATCGTTCAGATAGCTCAAACATGGTTTTATTTAATAGATTTTGTGGACTCGACATTAACATCAAAAGTAATAATGATGCATTGAGAGTAAGAATTGCTTATTCAATATTTTTTCAGTAAATTGACAAAATATGACTCGCTTATCGTACAGGAATAATGAAAAAAAGCCATAATGTATGCGAATGATTAGGATACGTAATCATCACTTGTTGCTAGAAAAAAATAACTCTGATTTTTCAAAGAGAAGGAGAGATAAAGAGAGATCATCTGTGAGTTCTCTGAAGACTTAATTTAAATTATAATTTTATAATGGTATTGTGTGGGAAAGTTAGCGAGATGTTATGATATATACATTTGAATTCAATGAACTTTTGACTCGCAAACTAATACTCAAAACATTCAGCGGATTGAGAGAATCCCTTAATTTCAAAAATAAGAACTATGAATGAAATGAGATTGATGACGACGCATTGTCAAGTATAGGTACTGATTGTTAACCATCGCAGTTTAGTTAAAATGTCAAACAATGTGTTTCCATATGCCATCTTTCTATCTTATCAGTAATAGAGCCATTGTTTTAGATGAAGAGCCTTGTACCTTATTTGACTTTTATGTTCTAATAAATCATCACATCTAAATTGTTCCGTTTTCGTGATGCTGATCTGGTGATACTATTTTTACCATTGTTTTCATGTAGAGATACGGCGAGAATCACGCGCGATCTGTAATTGGGATTCTCAAATTCTATCTCGTAACGTTCAGCGGGACGTGAACAATTTAAACATTTCTATAAATGTGTGATAAAAGTATGTCCATTATAAGTTTTTTCCTTAAAAACACTCAGAAGACGTGCGCGTCAATTTTTAAAAACGAAGAAAGTAAATCTATATCCTGTGTAATAAAGTAATAACAGAAAGAGATATCATGAAAAGTTTTTAGAAAGTTTTTTATCATGAAAAAAGTAAACACTATTCTCGTTCTAAATTTTTGGAAAAATTCTATCACAAAAGTTTACGATAGGAGTTACTGCTTTTGTTATTATATAACATTTTTTGGTTTATTATTCTTAAGAAAATGAACTCTGACGTTCCGAAGAAATGCATGTGTAATATACGTACATCATGCTATGGTAAGCTATTTTTAAAGCATCAAATAGATTTATTGTAAAAATCTCGCATAGAAATTTTAAATATTTGAATTTTATGTTAATAATCCATTATCGAGGCTGTCTGCCCCCTGTGTGACAAAAGAAATGAACCTATGGACAAATACCACTTGCGTACCTGTGGAGCTCTCCACGGAAATACGGAATCATCGAGATATTGGGAGGCGAGAGGACTTATGGAGCAATAACCTCCGGTTATCTAAAGAACCCTAGCCATTGGAAAAAAATGTTAACAATCCATTTATCTTCGAAGTAATTCGTGATATTATTTTATGACATTGTAGAAAATCACGATAGTTAGATGAATATTTGATAAGGATATTCGATTCGGTTTAAAAACTGCACAGTTACAGAATAGATATGAAGATACAACTACTATATATGAGTTAATATCTTTATCATATAAAAAAAAAACACTTTAAGCTCACAAACAATCTTTCATTGTAGCGAAAGCTCTTCATCCATCAAACCGACACCAGAAATATCATACCTACTATCAATCACGTTGATTGAGTATATTAAAGTTACTTAAGAGTAAATTTAATTTGTACTATAGATCCTTTGCATTCATCTCTGAAGACAATACCTAACTTTTATGTTTGAGTTAAAAATGCCATTTTTGACTCCCTTGTAGAAACTTCTTTATGAGCATAAATGGAAGATTGTGAAGTGCCTTGGCATACAAACGAGCTGAGATTATATTGTCTGTTAACTTTATTATCGTCGTGCTGTCAAATCAGCAAATTGCCGCACGAACATCTGATGGCAAAGTAAGATGGCATGTAAAAGTAACAGTTTCGTTTTCTTTCTTCATGAGTATCTTTGGATCTTTATAATGTCTAAACTAAACGTTTTGATTAATTTAACGCATGTTAATTTATGAAGAATTTTCTTCTTTAGTCCTTTTTATAACAGGGACATAAATTTATCATATTTTTTTTTTTTTTATGATTGCATTCAACAACAGTAACACATCACAAAAATTGCGAGAAATTGAAATAAGACTATCATGTTGCAATTAAGTGTCCAATTACATAATATGAATGTTGTTCTACGACATATATGCAGTTGGCAAAATTTTCATGTTTACAAAGACTGATTTAATTTACTGTGATATAAACAGCCAAATTTTTACTAAGCATAGCACATTTTTATAAATTAATTTAGACTCCTGATTTCTAGTGTAACATTAAATACAAAAAAAGTTGCTGAAGTCACACTGCTGAACAGTATTAAATGTAATGTTTAAAGTTTTCGGTGAAAACAACTAGGAGATCAATCACTATCATGCCAAAACTTCATAGAATGATAAGATAACATGTTCCAGCTAATTACTGATGTCACGGAAATTATCTTTAGTCCCTCTGAACACGGGTATTGCATGATTAAATATTAGTCCTGTAAGTATTAGAATCGCTAAGCAAAACAAACAAAACAGTATTAAAAATGCAATCCATCTGCTTAATTCTGATCACGATCTTTCAGTGATTATTTACTCATGTATCCACCTACTCAGGGTACGTTTACTCAAGCATTCGAAATCTATATGGGAAGACAACTGACAACCTTCCGTGATGGCTAAAAACAAAATGTATCAAGCGGTTCCTGGGACGTGACCTGAGTGCTTAAATGTCTAGGTCACGAGCAAAGCGTGTTATCACGTACGCAATAAAATTATCTCATAGAACTCTTATTTACAGTTAGAAAGACACGTAGATTTCAATATCAAGGCTTCACTTCCATGGATGTTAACTCCAGGCCTCTTGATTACATTGGAATGGCTAAAAACTATAAATGCCTTCAATTAATTTTTGCTTAAATGCATTAACATTAATAGGCCCACTTCCCAGAGACACATGTTTTAATTTGATTATGATTTACACAAAAATAAGATGTCATAATTTGAAAAATATTAGGCAAAATAACATTGGTTACATATATAATGGATTTTAAATTCCGTTAGTTTATATATATTTAATTCATCGCAGTTATGCTGATTAGATTCAATTATTTTTGTATGCCTTAAAAACCACGAAGAAAATTAAACCTAATTAATTTTTTTTCGTGATTAAAGCAAAATATATTTTCAGCATATTGTTTTTTGCTTAGTTTTTACTTTTATGCCTGCACACCGACAGACTTAAATTGAAAATTACTGCAATTAAAGTACCTTTGAGCAAAGACATTAACCATTTCTTCTTTTGAGTTAAGAAATAGTAATACGTTTTTAAATATAAAAAAAGTAAAAATTTTAAGAAATTCCCATTTCATAACAAATGGTTTTAATAGTTATTTTACAAATAATTGTTATTTAGTTTCAATTTGTCGCGGGAAATGCTCATAATATAAGTAAATTGAAAACACATTAACCTCAATTAAATCCTTTCAATAAACCAGAGCGAACCTATTTTTTTACATTATATTGAAAGATTTTCAGCACTTTAGCATCGTTTCACAAATGAAATTCCAAATACTACAGTGAAAATAAAATGAAAATACTGAATTTGTTGAAACTAGTCTCGTTAAATTTTGAGTAAATAATGTCTCGTTGATAGTAAAAAGTGGAGTTTTATATTAATAAACTTCGTTTAAATAATCTAGAATCGCTTCCTTTGTATACTCATACGGAATTGAGCAAAAAATAGTTATGTTTTATTTGTGCATAGTCGGAAAACTTTTTAGATTTTTACATTCCCAATGAAATATTACTTATACCTCAAAAATTCTTTTGAGAGTTTTTATTTATTGAGGGATTGTTTATTAACGTCACACATAAAAGCAACACACGGGCTATTGGCAGTGGACCTCGTAATTTTGAACATCGGTCATGTGACGAGGATGATATCTGAGCTGATACCTCCCTCTTCAAATTTCCACACCATGCCATCAGGAAGACTTGGGACTTCAACAGATTAAACGTGCATCAACCCCGCTGCAACGCAGGTCTTAAATGGCATCAGAACTCAAACCCACAGCTCGGGGAAACATTATCGCAAGTTCGCGACCATGACCATTAGGCTACAGCTGCCACTTGAGAGTTTGTAATTGAAACGTAATCACAAGTATTTTATTAGAAATTTTACTCGTAAATTATACATATCATATTATTTATTTATTTATTTTTTATTATTTTTAAAACAGAGCGTAAACTTTCCCATCTTTATCAATTTTCCATAAAAAGAGTGGTAGTTGCCAGAGAGCTTCTTTTTGCCTTTTAATGCATGCAGGTCTTAAATGTTAGTAACGCTATCATTGAGCTTAACATAAGAAATGAGGACCTAATTTACATATACTTTTTTTAAACAAAAAGTTCTTGTTCATAATGCAATACGATAACTCGATCGCAATAGTAAGTACACAAATCTTCAAAAAATTTAATATCTATCCAATCTTTTTCTCTAAATCAACATTATATTTAATTTTATTTGTTAGTTATTTGTATTAACTTAAGTTCAGGGAGAACAAATTAGTGGGCGGTGGACTTAGTAAAAACCTGTGTTAGATTACCAGGGTAGTATCTGAGCCGATACATTTACTCTTCCATGTCAACATCATGTTAGTGCTTTGAAGTCCAGCTCCACTTATAGCACTACAGCTCGCATCATTTCACTGGATTGTTTCTAAGAAATCAGGATCCTAACCTATTTCTCAATTTTTATATCGATGGCCACGAATATCGTAAATTAAGTCCACCAACCTATTGGTCCACCACTGCTTCTTTATGTATGTTAAAGAATGAAGCTTATTGTACACTGGAAAAAAAATTAAGTAATTCAAACAGAAATCAATAGAACATTAAAATACACTACCTCTATACTTCAGTGAAATAAAAATTTGAGGTTAACTTGGAGCATTTTACTATGTGATAAAGTACTTCTGTTTTGTGCGGCACTTATTCGTTTATATCACAGAGTGACAATTCTAAGGAAACTTCAATATACAATAAATTTGCCTGTGTGTATCTATGTTTTGATGTCATTACATCTTTGAATATCATCATGTTCAAAAGTAAGAGCTACATACTGTAAAAGTACTGCCTAATTTAATAAGTATGTATTAAAAATGTATTAATAAAAGACTACAAAACATATCAAGAGATAAATTGAAGAAAACGTTGTCAAAGAAGAATCACTTAGAATTTTTTCTTAAAATTAGATAGAAATAAATTTTTTTCATGTTCATCCATTATAGAAATCAAAGTACATAACAGAAATAAAAAAATACAAATAATAAAAATCAAAGCATTTATTCGAAATCATTTAGTATTTTATGTAAATTATTGACTTAAATGTTCATGTAAAATATACCGAAAACAATCACATTTGACGGTTAATATCAAAAATGATTATTTCAAATAAAGAAGTTCAGTAGAGTAAGAAATTCAGAAAAAAGCCTACAAATATTTGTCCGAAATTGCTGTTCAATTATATATATGAAGACATTTGTATAGTGATTTAGAATATATTTTCATACATATGAATAAAGAATATATATCTCAAATATTTTCCAATAAAATAGAACTTTTGCATAATGATTTCTTTTTGTAGGTCATGATATTAAATATAATTTAACTATATATTTCTTTAAGAAAATTTCAAAGATTTATTGTGTAGGAGCTTTCTTTTATCCCTTGCACTGTTTAACAAAAATGTTTTATGTAATAAGTCCAAGCATGCAAATTACACTAAATGAATTGAGCACTGTGTAACATTGAATATTCTGTTTACTCTATTAAGGCAAGGAGAGATGAAAAATAAATAATTCAAATTCTCCATGCTTATTTTAAGTTAAATTAAATTGCTAGATATCTCACACACTTGCGGGGGTGAGAAATTATATATTTCTTCCTCACTACATATACATAAATACGTGTCTGTATTATATATAAAAACGTTACAAAAACAATAGTTATTTAAGAAAATAATTAAGCTCACAATTAACTGCATTTGTTATGTAGATAAATTTTTAACCCAAAATTTCCCCTCTTACAATATTCAAAGGTTCTAAAATAACTTAGTTTTTAGCGTTGGTCACAAACCTCATTAATCATTTTGACGGTGGCAGTCTGTATCAGACCCTGATCAAACTACCCTCCCCCTTTTCTGAGGCCCTTAAATAACGAAATCGTGCCCTTAAATGACAGGGTGAAATTCGCGGAGCAGATGTGTCATTGCAGATATAGCTGTACATAAATGTATATCGAGACAAGCATTTATATAATATACCTTCTCAAAACCGGTTCCTACATCTCTGCTTTACACCTGGAACAAATATAATTTGCAATAGCTTTTTCCCATGGTTGCCGTTTTGTGGTTATGATTGAAGATAAGCGTCTAGAGGGGGTTTATGTTAGGTGGTTTTTTTTTTAAATCTTCATTCACTATTGCTTGTTTTGTGTGACGTGTGAAAGAGGAAATGAGAGTTATATGTCAAACAGTAACAGCCTCGAAGCATTTTCGCTACTAGATGTTAGAAGTTAAAAGGGATGGTATTTTCTTACCAGAAAAACTGACACACATTCTTTTTCATCCAGATGATGAATAGTTGCCACAATCAAGGCGCCATTTAGTCCTTTAAGTACGTTATATATACATATCTCCAAGTTTCGTAATTTATTTTAAAAAAATAATTAAATAAAAAATTAAATGTAAATATTTTTGGTAGGATTTATTGCATAAGAAATTTTCTCTCACAGTAAAAAAAAGTTTTAATATAATTTGAGATATAGATATTGTTTATCGATAACTTTGACTGTATGATTGCTAATTAATAATAATAATAATAAAAGCTCGATTAACTCAAATCACGAGAAATTAGGCTAAAGTTCTATAAAATATTTTTTGTTTATTTATTTTTTCCATACACTTTTACTTTATGAGATTATAAATACGTCAAACATATAAGTGAAAAAGAGATGAATCCATCCTTTATAAATGAAGTTTTTTCCACCCAAAATTTAAATAATTATGAATATGTCATCAGAATTTAATCTAGCCACATTTCTCTGAATCAAAAATTTCTCTCGATATCTTTATAGCCTTAGAATATCTCAATGAAACCATCTTACAAGATTAAAGAAATAATTACTAATTTACATTTGTGTTTGCTTGCTAGGCAAAATTTCAAATAATGAAAGATTGCATTTATTGTTTTAATTTCTCTTGAAATTTGAACGATCTTATACATAATTTCTTAATCATTTTCTTAATGTACTATTTATTTAATTTTACGGTAATAACCAATAACATATTTCAAATATCAATTTGTATATTTATATGGTATTAAAAATAAATCGAACTTAAGTGAATTCCCAATTATAAAAAAAACATTATTATATTTTAAATCAGTTTCAATCAATAAAGATATGACATCTGTCATATTGATTAAAACTTGGCTTTAAGTGTTTTTATTGCCTCTTTAATCAGCTGTGATATATGATATATTTTGATCGATATAGTGTTACTTTAACTAAACTTATTAGGTGAAGCACAAATGACTCTTATAGTTTTTATATTCGTTTGATGTAAAAGGCGTTGCTTAGAGTCAATCAAAAACATACAATAATTTAATTTCTTAAACGAAATTATTACTTTTTAATTCCAGAAATGTTCTCAATATGTAATGTAAGAGGAATTAAGTTTTCTGTACGTACCATCAAAAATATTCATAGAGTAAAGAATTCTCTTCCATTTTAAAACCAAGCAAAAGAATAATAATACATCTTTCCTTCCAATAAACACTTTTAAAAAGCAATATTTTTTCTTACAGTTGCTTACTACAATAAAAATAGGAATCCATCATAGGATTTTTAGAACTAAAAATAGAAAAGAAAAAGTGAGTTCAAAAAATATGCCCTCCTGAAGTTCGTAAAATAACGCGCCATCACGGCAAACTTTTCTGGAAAACTTTTAAAGCCTCTTTTCCAGGTGTACATTTTACCAAAGCTAGAAACTCCCTTGATTCGGAGAGGGAAACTATCTCAGTCCTTAATACAAAACATACAAAGAACAATTTCTTTTTCCATCCTAATATATTACCTTTTCTAAGAAAGTGAAACATCAAAAAAAAAAAAAAAAATACATTGAAAAATAAACAAAATAAATAAATCTCGGGAATAGATCGAGAAGTTTTGAACACGCCACCGCCTCATCTATATAGCTCATAAGACAGTTCAGACAATCGTGAAGAATCTGTTTTTATTATATTTTGGCAAAGTGTGCGAGCTTTACCAGGTGCTACAACTAAACGTAGGGGGGGGGGATTTACTTTGTAGTAGCCGACATTGTGAGTGGAATAGATGGGGGGGGGGGGGGTAGGTCTACTTTGGAAAACAAAACCTTACAGAAATTGTGTTACCAGGGGTTTCTTTAAAGACGATTGGAGGGGATAGACATACCCTCCCCCCCTCCCGATAGGTTTCCACGATCTGACCAGTTACAAAAAGTAGATGAATGTTTTTTGAGTTTAAATGAAAGATATATCACTAGATAGAAAAAATAAACACAATTTATCATCCATTACTGAAATAATTGTTCAAACAAATTTGTTTCAACGCAACTGTCACTTATAAAATCGAAAATAATGTTTCGAAATTGTTTGAAGCATGTTGCAATCGATAAACAATATAATTGTGTGTCATATAAAACAATTACTCTATATTTCTTTGATTAAATTAATGAATTTATAAAGATATAGGAAGAATAAATCATAAGAGTGTCAAAAATAGCTTTTGAACTGAAATTGGATTTATTTTTTAGAAAAAAAAGTAATGATTACTTAAGTAACGAGCCAAAAAATTCTTTGTTATTTTTGTCAAATTTTTATCACAACTGGACAGATGTATTACCATTTCCTGTAGTGTGCTTTTTTTGGAAAATGTTACTAAATCTCTTGACTAATTCAGGGGATGAAACACAGCTACGGAAATATATCTGAAAACTTAAGTCTCGAAGCAAGAAATCTCTACATCTGTTTCCTGGAGTGATTTTCTACATGTTTCTTAAGTCTTTTTCAATCTTTCAGTGTTTCTTTGTTTGTTTGTAGGGGGGGGTAATTATATAGTTATATGAACAAATATTTTTTTTATTTATTAAAATGAGAAGAGATGAAGACTGGTGCTGTTTACAAAGACTTGTTTTAAAAAATATATAATTCAAAGAAAGCTTTCATTTTTAATACTAGCTATACATCAAATTACATTCAAATGATCCTAATTAAGGATAAATTTGTTACTAATAAGTCAGTGAGCGATACCAACTTATAAATCAGGAATTTTTTTTTTAATTTTAAAATATAAAGGGAAAAAGTAGACATGTTTTAATGTAAATTTATATCCAGAAAATAACAGTATAACTTACTATCTGTCTTAAAAATATTAACTTTAAATGTATTTTAAAAAAACAGTTTGAAATAAATACAAATTTTCCTTTCTAAAGTTTATTTGTTAGTCTAGGTAATTTTTAAGCGAAATGAATTAAATCCTACTTCCTAAAATATTTCATGCAATGCATTCAAAATTATTTGTGGTTTCCCAAACGCTGAAATTACTCAGTTCTAAATAGTAACTCCACCAATTTCTTTCAATTCTCCCCAGATTTCAAAGCAAACACTTGAATGACATACTTCGAAACAAATATCCACAGATGAAAGAATCAAAGTATGCATTTAAACTTCCCGTATCTTCATTCCGAATGCCATTTCGCCCCTCCCCCTCGAACCAGGGCGCCCCTGTCCATTCCCCAATCTTTTGCGAAAGCCGAAGAGTAAAGTCAGAATATTCATGAAGACACAATTGAAGCTTGCCTCTCTCAGCAAAGGCCCCATGCGTGACACTCCCTTGATGAAGTCCGTGAGAACACACAAGCTGCTTACCACGAAGTGACCAGGCCTCTTTTTAAATGTTAGGGGATTTAAATTTGCCATAGTTGCTAGTTTGAGAAGTTTTACCTCTCTTTTAATGGCTTATAGTCGAGGTATAGCTCGCATTGAATTCATTTCAAAGGAGAGAAAAGGGGAACATTTCTATTCCTTAAGCATCCATTCTTGCTAGCGAAATAAATGTGCCATACGGAGTATTGCTGTTCAGCTTCGCATATTAAAGCAACTTCCTTATGTCAGTGTTGATTACGAATGTTGCTCAACTATTCTTTTTATAACTTACTAGATGCATTCTTTATTTGAAAAGATGAAATCGTAGTAAGAATACAACTGATTGGATCTTGAAATAATTAAGTTATTAAATATGCATAAACTAACAATTTGATTATTTTGTATAAATTAATGGCTCTTGAAAAAAATATTAATACTGTTAATTACTCATACTTCGCATCTCAAGGCAACTTCAAAGTGTCAGTTTTGATTACGGATGTTTTGTTCAACTTTTCTTTTTATAGCATACTAAATATATTCTTTATTAGAAAGATTAAAATCATTGCACGAATACAACTAATTAGGTCTTGAACAAATTAAGTTATTAAACATGCATAAACTAATGACTATTGAAAAAAATATCGATACTGTTTATTATTAATATTTTGCATCACAAAACAACTTCACTTTGTCAATGCTGATTGTGGGTGCTGTTCAACTTTTCTATATATAACATACTAGGTATATTCTTTAATTGAAGGGATAAAATCATTGTAAGAATAAAAGTGATTGGATTTTTAATTAATTAAATAATTAACTACGTATAAACTAACACTTTTATTATTCTGTATAAACTAACACTTCATGGAAAATATTAATACTGTTATTTAAACATTTATAATAACTATCCTACATCATTGTTACATAGTTTACAGTGTCTAAGACTTCATTGAGTAAGAGTAATATGCTAAAATATTTTTTGAAAAATATCGAATATACAATTGTAACACCTACTGATTATTATATGACTTATCTTTCATTGTAGGTCTAATAATATAGCTACTAAATTATACAGTCAAATGAAGAGGAAAACAGATGATAATTAAATTCTTTTTTTTTTCAAGTTATTAACGCTTAAAGTTGTATACCTATCAACTTCCTCTGTAGTAATCTTCATCCAAACGCCCTTGAATCACTGCTTAGAATATAAATTTAATTCGTTTTTAACCAACTCACTAGGGTTCGAATAAATAAAATAATGGAATTGTGGATTCGAGAGTAGAACCTTTCTCTTTTCTTTCGCGGGTCTTTCTGACCGCTTCTTAGATATCGAGCTACTTGATTTGAACGTCTGAGTTTCACTAGTTCAGGCACTAACTAAACTCTAATTCTCTAGCTCTCTATTATTCATTTCATCGCAGCTTATATAAACGCAATTTATCTAATCCGTTCATTACAATTCGCAACTGCAATCTAATCTGCATGAATTACATTTCATTTTATTGGTGCGAGGTTTCATTTTAAACAATTCAGATAGAAAAGTCCCCAGAGGTTAATTGAAAGGAAAATCGCGATAAATGCCATCATTACACAGTGAAATAGATTTTACTTTTAATAGCGTGATTAAATAGTTACACATTAAACAAGATTCATAATCATACATGATTAACTATAACTTTTAAAAAAGTCTCTTTACTTAACAAGGAGAAAAGTCACATTTAACATTAAATTATCAATAAGAATATTATCAGTTTCTTAAATCTGTAAATTAAAAGGATGCCTACCTTTTAAAAATATTTAGCAAATTAATTTAAGAAATACGAATAATTTTATGAAAACCAATTATTCTAAAGAAAAGAACTTATTTTAAGCAATCTAAGCTGATTATTCAGTTTTTTTTTTATTGTTAAATCAAACGAATATTATGAATTTTATTTTAAGAATTGGCAAGTTTAATCTTCTAAATTATACACGCTATTATTTCATTTACGCTGTAATACTTTGAACTTATTAAATTATTTTTTTGCAAATATTTTACAAACTTTCAAGAAACATATACAATCACACGAGCCTTCATGAATTTGATGATTGAAAATTCTTCGAAAAAAAGTTCATTGCCTTTTCTTAAAATTAATTACTCATTTAAGCATTTGCTGCCATTTTGACATTCTAATAATTAATATTAAACGCGACAATTTTCCGATACGAACGTTATGTTTTCGACAACATACAATAAAACTTCAATTAAATAAATAAATGATCATTTTGTAATTCAGGATATTACGATTTACAGGCAATAACAAAAGAAAATTTTTTAAATTTTACTTTTTGTTTGCACACAGCAAAAAAAATTCAGTATCGAAAATTTTGGCAAAATTCCTTTTTTATATATGAGGTAGAAGGAGACATAACGACAACAGAATGGTATTTTGACTTATTTTAATGTTAGGAAAGGGTTGAATTTTGGGTCTCCCATCCCACGGCTATAGTAACAATGTTTCGACGTGATGTACGTATGTATGTATAAAAGAACCAAACAGACAGATAAAAATTGTAAACAGAAAAGTGAATGAAAATGCATTATTCAAATTTAATTATAACATAAAAATTATATAAAATTCAAAAGAAAGTAAATTAAATGAAAAATGAACAGACAAATAGCAGAAATCTAAAAAAAGATGCTCTTATTGAAAAAATGTACAAAATCAAAAATCTGAAAACAACACATTTAAAGTTGAAACACTTAACAGAATTTAGGCACTTAAACTGGGTTATTCCAGATATACTGGCTAAATTACACGTACAAACAAAGTATATTATTAATTAAATGGTAATAAAAACAAAAACACACTTGAAAAGAACAAAACAATAAACAAAAAGATAAAACAAACCCAAGTAAATACTTAAAAAATAAAAATAATAAATACATAAATGTTATTGAAACACAAAAGAAAACCAAAATTAGAAAGAATTTTTTTTTTGCATGAACATGTTGCCACGTGATGAAGTAAGTCTACAAATATGATGTACAACATACACTCAAACTAAGCTATCAGTCGTTCATGAACTTTACCAAGTGTGTTTT
>BMAW01118513.1:0-11402 GCA_019974015.1 Nephila pilipes
TACTGTCGTCCATTAATCGATAATTCAATTTTTAATTTGATTCTTATATTTGTCAGAATAATTTAATAATAATTATTAAAAAAAAGGGCCCCTTGGGTAGATAAAAAGTTTTTTTTACAAAACTTTGCATAGCGATTTCTTATTCTTTTTTTTTTTGGACTTCTTTACATCGTTATCCTCTAGAATTATGTATTTCTCTCATAGTATACGTACTTTTCGAAAATAATTATAGTAGAAATCAGCATTTGGAAACTTTATCTTCATTTTCCACATATTACTTTAATTTAGCATTATTGGAGATATGTTTAGGCAAACAAAGCACTATGAATAGTTGTAATTTACAATATTACGTACTTAAGTATGCCTGAAAAAGAAAATTGTTTTTTATCGAAATGTATCTGTTGCTTCTCAGTATTTTAAAACATTTCGATATACAGACGCATATACAGTTCGTTTGAATTTGCATCTATGGTCTACATCTTCGACTTTGAAAGATCTGATTGTTTATTTACGTGGAACTGAGAAGCCACACGAGGGCTTTTAGTGAAGGACCTCGTCATTTTGAGCCTAGGTAAGGACAAAGATTACACCTGAATTGGCACTTCTCTCTCCAAACTTCCTCGCCACACCAAGGGAGTATTTATAGACTTTAGCCTTGGCAGATTTTTGATGCATCAGGCCAACTACACGGCGGGTCTTTAAGTGCATGAAAGTTCGGATCCACGGCTCGACCAAAACCTCCGGCTGCAAGGCCGTGACGATGACCACTAAGCACTGTGACCTATGAACGATGTATTCAGTTACTTTAGTTTAGCAGTACGTAGAGATGTTACCCAGAGAACAAGAAGAACAAATATTAATTTTGTTTCCTTGATAAAAGTTTGTTTTTTATTATTAATCAGGTTAGAGCATAGTTTCTTGAATCAAAAGCCATTGCAGATTATGCTACGTTACGAATTTCGTTTATTTTGTAAGCTTACATTAACATTTCACAGTACCTTCAAAAATGGTCCTACTCTTCTTTCAAATGTCCTCCTAGAAAGCATATTTGATACTTTTTTAAGCCTGGTTGCTTAGCCATTGTTGATTTAGGGTTTTTCAAATTATATATTCGATAATAACGCATTTTACGTATAAAAAAGTTATTACGTCCTCCAATAAATAAACACAGCCAATTTATCTATTCTAAAGCATTCCTATGGAAGGGAAAAGTAAAACTTCATTTAATGCTAAATTCAGTGATAATAGATTTTACAACTGTGTATGCCAAGAATTCAATCAATCATTTGCCATGTTTATATTTAATCGGTTGAAAGCGATAAGATTTCATTTTCTAAAGACCTCGGCCAATTCCGGGGGAAAAAAAACATTTTTTTCTTTTTCGAAAGCAATCACATATTGAAAATTTAGTCATTTTTCGAAATTAATGGATGCTATTGGTAAGTCTTTTTTATGTGATATCTGTCATAAGGAATTCAAATCGAAGATATCCTTTCATGAACATTTAAATATTCACATTAAATGTAAACAAGATTTGAGTAGTAATTTTACTAGGCAAGAAAGAATGAAGTCACATTTAATTAATCCCATTAGGGAAACAATTCATCAATGCGAACTGTGCCAAAAGGAGTTTTCGCACAAGAAACTCTTAGAGAAGCATTTAATAAATCATACAGAAGAAAAAACTTATGTCTGTTGTGTCTGCAAGAAATCGTTTTACCGGAAGCAAAATTTAGAACAACATCAACGTATTCACGCACAATACAATCCTTACTCTTGCGAAATTTCCAGCAAATCATTTTCTGTAAAAGGTAAATTAAACACCCATGTACTGATTCATACACAGGAAAAACCTTATGTTTGTGAATTTTGTAAGGCTGGTTTCTCGAGTAATGGTAATTTAAAAAAACATTTGCGTATTCATACAAAAGAAAAGCCTTACATTTGTGATATTTGCAATAAGGCTTTCTCTCAGAATAGTAATTTAAAAACACATTTGCGTATTCATACAAAAGAAAAGCCTTACACTTGTGAAATATGCTATAAAAGTTTCTCTCGTAGAGATGATTTCAAAATCCATTTACGTATTCATACCAAAGAAAAGCCTTACATTTGTGAAGTATGTAATAAGGCTTTTACTCAGAATTTTAATTTAAAAATCCATTTTCGAATTCATACAAAAGAAAAGCCTTACAATTGTGAAATATGCAATAAGGCTTTTTCTCAGAATGGTAATTTAAAAATGCATTTGCGTATTCATACAAAAGAAAAGCCTTACAATTGTGAAATATGCAATAAGGAATTCTCTCGTGGTGATGAATTGAAAATCCATTTGCGTCTTCATACCAAAGAAAAGCCTTATATTTGTGAAATATGCAACAAAGCCTTCTCTCAGAATAGTAATTTTAAAACACATTTGCGCATTCATACAAAAGAAAAGCCTTACAATTGTGAAATATGCAATAAACGTTTCTCTCTAAATGCTAATTTAAAAACACATTTGCTTATTCATACCAAGGAAAAGCCTTACACTTGTGAAATATGCTATAAGGGTTTCTCTCGCAATGATGAATTTAAAATCCATTTGCGTATTCATACGAAAGAAAAGCCTTACATTTGTGATATATGCAATAAGGCTTTCTCTCAGAATAGTAATTTAAAAAAACATTTGCGTATTCATACGAAAGAAAAACCTTATACTTGTGAAATTTGCAATAAGGCTTTCTCTCAGAATGGTGGTTTAAAAAAACATTTGCGTATTCACACAAAGGAAAATCCTTATGTTTCTGAAATATGCAAGAAATAGTTCTCTCAATATTTTAATATAAAATGTCATTTAATTATTCACATAAAAATTAGTAGCACTTTTGAGGAATTGAACAATGGGGAATTTTTTATTCTGATAATTTAGTTGTGACGATTGTGGTATATTCATGGAGTTAATCTCTGAATTACAAAGCAAGAAAATTCATCTGAATTGTGTTTCATTCTTTGTTTGTAGAAGAATTTTTATTCTTTTAATATTTTTGACTTGTAAATATTTTCTTTGTATATACTTGTATGTGTATTATGTTAGGTTGTATCTCTAAATGTAATAAAATGTATAGAAGTTACATATTGGTTCTCTTGTATTGCACGATTCCATTTCATGTTTACAGCAATGAAAGTAAAGTCATACTTTTTCTTTTTTTTAATAAAAAAACTCTCTTCTATTGCGATTTCTTTCGTTGTCTTAGAAATATAATGGAAGCAAAATTTCGCAGGTAGGGAAGAACGCTTTTTTTTTATTCATGTTGATATGAATGTTCATTTGCGTCATTATTTTCAGGGAAACATTTCTATTTTGTGACTGATACAATGTTATTTGTTTTATACATACGGCGTGCTGTGAAATGAAATAGTATGTAAACTCATAATGATGTATTTTTTGTTAAGATATGAATAAGTGTTTTGTTTGATGGTTAGAGATAATGTTTAATTATTTCTAAGAAACAACCGAGATCTGCGTGTAAAATTAGTTTTGCATATTTAGCGATCCTTATGTTCATAATATTATAAGTTATAAGAATTGATGTTGGTTTGTGTTATTTTAGTAAGCCGTTGAATAAAGTAACTTTCTGTAGCGTAAAAGTTCAATTATTACACTGAGAAGTTTGATGTTAAAGTATTTATTTCTAAAATTATTAGAGTAAGAAATTTAATTTGTATTTTTTTTCTGTAGATTCTCTACATAATCTTAATCCAGACATTGTTCTTTAGAGAGTTGTCATCCCCTCTGTGGTGATCGGGAGTGAAAGAATAGTCCTTCTGTAGCTCAAGCAGGTCGTAAGAAGCTGCAAAAAGAGACTTACGTAGTGTCTGGTGTATACCTGGGCACACTTTTCCTGAGTTTAATTGAAGGGAGCTCAGGGACTTCATTTCTTTCGGTATATTCGGGCATCAAGACCTCGAGGAATCTTAGGGATCTTTTTCTTTCACATGGTTTTTACTCTCTTTGGTAAATACGGGTGACAAGTCGCTGGGTAGTACCCTAGCAATCCTTCTCTATTTTCGACCCTCTATCTTTTCAATCAAACTTTACCTTTTTTTTCTATTTTCTATTTCAATTTCATACTTTACAAGCTTTGCTCTCCCTCACTTGCCTTTTTTCGCTCAATATGCAAGAGAGTGAGAAAATGCAGTTGGGAAATGCTGTTTTATTTAAACTCGTTCAAAATATTTTAGAACATAATATGATTTCCTGAACTCTGTATTAACAATTGAACACGATTGTGCATGGATTTCTTCAAATTTTTAAAATCATTTATAATATTTTTGTCCTGGTATTTTTTACAACGTGTAAGTAGAAAAGTGTCATCTCTTTGCGTTGTTTTCCTTTTTATACCATATACCCCTCTCCGTTTGGAAGATATGGTTCCTGTTTTTTGTTTTGTTTTATGAAACAGCTAAATGTTGCAACACTAACGCCAACTATCTTCTAAATCTCTATTAGTCTTTAACGTATGTTCGGAGAGAGTAGCAATCTTTGTACGATATCGCGGCTTCACATCCATCTCTCACGACTGTGAACTCTCAGCTGATGTGATCATAGCTGGAGATTTCATCTCCTGAAGTTCCTGTGCATGAACACTCACATCTCTCTGATTTGGGCAAATTGTTACTAAGAATAGGAGTTATTCATCCCATGCAAATTTTATCATACTTTAGCATCATTGTTCGTGAAAAATAGGAATGATTTTAAAATTCACGAAAAAAATAGTTTGTTTCAATTAATCTGCACAAGGATGTAATTCCATTTGCTTACAACGAGAAACAGTTGAATATTGAAACAAGTAAATTAAACTATCCCCTTGTGAAATTTTAATGTATAGAAATTTATATTAAGCAAAATGTGTGAAGTTTGAAAGAAAACCCATGTTTAAAAAACTTGTTTTTTATCGGCGTTGTTTTAATTTCTTACATATTAAGTTGAAAAGTATGATTCCGTATGTCAATTTTACTTTTATGTGGATATTTTATATAAGAAAAATGGACACAAAACTATGTTCAAAGTACTTTCCTGAAGTACAGATCATTTTGTCTGTTGTAGCTCAGGAAAAACTCTTACTAACAGGTGTAAAGTGCATGGGGTTAATTTTTAGGCTTATCGCCTCGCTTTGTTTAGATAGATGAATACTGGGAAATTAAATCGTAGTCATCTAATTTTACTAAACTATCAAAAAATACTTTATTACATTACTTTAAAATATAAATATTTCTAAATATAAATAAAAAATGTCATTTATCGTGGAGTGAATTAAATATTCGTTAACATGTGGTCTGTCATTTCTATCACCATGAAAGCTTAAGCTGCATTTTCTCAGCTTTTCATATTAATGAGGGTATTTCAAATGCTAAGGTTTTGCATTTTGTAAACAAAGTTAAGTTTCTTATATATTTTTTCTGGTTACTTTGCATGAGTAACCATTTAGGTCAGTTGTTGTTTTTTTAAATCCAAAAAATTAGATTAAGCAGTTTTAACTGTTGTTCGTAATGCTCGATAGAAAAATTCGTAACAGTTTAAATAACAATTATAATGCGTCTCAGAAATATCTGGAAACTTTTTTTTCTCTTCAGAATAATAGATTATTCAAAGGTTAATGAATAGAAGAAAAATTATCAGTTCATTCAAACTATCTAGGGAAATTTGTTACAGTACAGATACACAATATACCTTTCAAACATTAATGTGAAAAAATTTTAAAAAATTATTTTGTCCTCGATTTAAATATAGAGAAATAGAGTTTTATCCAATATATATTAAATTTTTGAAACGACTGTTTCTTATTAATCTGAACACCTGGTCATATCTACTTCGAAATAAGGTTTGCAGCGAATCAAAATTTAAAAGAGCCCATTCTGAAATGTTTACTGCTTCAACTCCGACAGGCTTGTTAACTGGAGTTCATGGGCACACAAATGTCGTGCTTAAGATTTATACATATTTTTTGACTAGAAGCAGTTTGCAAAAGTTGTTTATCTTGCTCTCAAGATCTCTTTTTTGTTCTCACAGTTCGTTTCTTTCCTGTAGACGTGACACTTTGCGAGAAACATTTATATACATCGGATCTGTTGCATGTGTTTCTAAAAATTTCCCAAACATTCATTTCCGATCACTTTGAAATCTCGGTAGCCTAGGGGTCAAGGTCGTGGACTCGCAACCGGTGGTTTTCCTCACGTCATGAGTTTCAACTTTGTTTCACTACTGCGAAATTAAGAGCCTCTGCTGTTTGATGCCTCTATTGCTATTTCACTACATAATTTTCTTGATGTTGGACTAACATACTGTTGGATTCGTTTCAACTATCTATTAAGTTTACTTCGTACTCAGTTAGCTTGACAGAGGTCAAGGAATAAATGTAACAACAAATCTCTGTAAATCAAGAATAAGTCGTGGCCGCAGTAACGGGAAGGACATGGTATCGGATCCGAGGGTGGTGGATTTCGTCGAGTCCTGGGTACGAGCCTATTGCCATTAAATGTCCCCCGTGTATCCGAAGTTGATACACATTGAATATGTCGAGGCTCAAATTCCTCCCAAGGGCTTGGTGGGGAAATTAGAAGAGTTATGTGCCAGCTCAGTTGGCATCCTCGTGACTTAACAGAGGCTCAAAATTACGAGGTCCATCACTGATAGTCGTAGATTTGTTTCTAGAGCGACGTTTGCAAAAGCAATCGACCAATTTGTCCTGAATATGTTGATTGTAAAATAATTGTTTGTATGCTAACCCACATTCCTCTGTGGGTAGCCTAGAGCGTATGGTAGAAGACTCGTGGTGGCCGTTCTCACAAGTCGTGGGTGAGACCTTGATTGTACTAAAGACAAGTCGTGTAGTCGGGGCTGATGCACATTTAATCTGTCGAGGTCCAAAGTCCTCCAAATGGTGTGGTAGGGAAGTTAAAAGAGATGGATCAAACTCGGGCTTCATCCTCGTCACTTGATCGAGGTTCAAAGTGACGAGGTTTGTGAAAAATAGTGAGTGCTGCTCCTAGTTAGATGTTAATTACAAAAAACAAATTAACATTTCTCTGAAAGAAACTAATTGCTACTTTAGAATCAACGGTAATTAAATTCTAAGGAAAATTCTTCGTATATGCAATTCTTTTCATTCTCAGATTGTAATTTCAATTTTTATCGTTGTTCATTTTTAGTTCAGTTTGTTTTTTATTAACGTCTTACAAAAAGAAACGCGAGGGCTATAGGATAAGGACCTCGTAATTTTGAATCTGAAAGAAATGACGAGGACGACACCTGATCTTTCACCCCTTTCCTGACCTTAACACCATACTTCTAAGAGGCTTTTGCGCCCCGATGGATTTAACGTGCATCAGCCCCTGCTTCACGGCATGTCTTTGGGGTCAATTCTGGAACCGGAGACAGAACGAAAATTGCCGGCCACGAATTCGAAATCATGCGCACTAGGCAAACGCGATCAATATGGTTGTCCTTAAACATTCGTTTGAACTTATTTTTTAATATTTTATTAATTCACATTTTTAACGCTGAATAAATGCGATTAAAATTTGAACTTTAAATCCTTCTTATATTATTATTTTTTAATTATTATACTTGTCATCTATTACTTTTACTGCTCTATCACTTTTTTATAGTTACCTACCAGTAACATGAAACTATTTATTTGTTAGGTAAGCCCATATGCAAAAATGTGTGGAAAAAAAACTTCTAAGAACTTGAGAAAACATTGCTTAAAGATAATGAAATTTGTTGAAATAATAAACATTTCAAGACAATGAAATATTTTGAAGCTAAAATTTTTAATAATTGTTATGCAAAATGAAGTTTTGATCTCACATGCTTATTTCAGGTATATTCAAGTATTTTGAATAAAAAATCTTTCTTGATATTTATTTTTAAAAAAGTACTCGCAAAGAAACGTGCTTTATTATTTTAACTGACATTAGAATTCCAACAAATAGAAATAAAAATATTAAATAGCGGCAAAAACATTATTTAATTATTGGCAGTTGAGTTGTACAATTTTGATGATAAAGCATTACACATTGTAATAATCTTCGTCCGACGGATTTGTTTTTATTGACCAATATTTAAAAAACACTTTAAAATACTTTTAAAGAAATTTTCTGATAAGATGCAGGAAAGAACTAAAGTTTTACACTCAGATATAAAAACTGTTTCAAATATTTTTAAACACATAACATCAACTAATGTATTTCAAAACACAATAAAATGGAGATATGTTGGATTACTTAATTATTTAGTGTTTAAGAAAAGAGAAAATAGTAATAAATATAGAAGAGATTAATGCTCTTCCTAAGTTCTACAGTTTTCAGGAATTCGGAGCAACTCAGTCTGTTTTACTGAATATGTAAAAAAAAAACAGTTTTAAACGGTGTTCTGCAAGGAAATCTCATTTAAGACTAATTTTTCGGATTGTCTTGACGAATCCCACAAAAACTCTTAGCGAGCCACGTGTGCCCCACGGGCCGCTATTTGCCCACCCCTGGTCTAGATGAAAGCGGATTTGTAAGATCATTCGTGGAAATATGTTCCAGAAAGGATTTCGAGGGATTTTAAACCTGGTTCATCCGAGGACATAAGTGTGCCTTCATTTCTGTCTGTATAGCAATTCTTGAAAAAATACAAGGCTGGCACCTGAGCTGGTATCACCTTCGTATCAAATTCATGCTAAAGCGAAGACTTTGAGCCCTGATTTGAACATATAGGAGCCACTGTGTAAGAAATTCATTTTACGTATGCATGACCAGGTTGTAGGGGTCACGAACTCGTAGCTTTCTGTGAATGCCCAGTGTCTATCCGATGGTGAAGTGTGGACATTTGGGGAGAAAAGTGACAGCTGAGGCGTCACTAGCCCTGAGGTTCAAAATTACGAAGGCAATTTTAAAAAGTCCTCTGAACGAGAGACTTTGTATTCCTACAAATAACGTTCGTTTCTTTTACATATAAATAAGCCTTTGAGAGATTGGGGTCTTTCTAAAAAAGGAAGAGAGGAGTCCGCAGAAGCCTAGTGGCCATAGTCACGAATTCGTGGCCGGCGTTGTTTCTTTCAAGTCGTGGATTCGAGTTCGGATATCATGGAAACATCCACAGTAAAACGAGACTATTCCACTAAAAATATGGTGGAGGTCCCAAGTTCTCGCGTTGGTGTTATGTGGAAGATTAAATAGGAAGGCAGCAGCTCAGGTGTTGCTTTAGCCACTTTACCGAGGATTAAAGCTTCGAGTCTCATCGTCTATAGATCTCATGTTGCTTAAAATTACGATATTAATAAACAGTCAATCAATCGAAATATTCGGAGGATGGGGGACAATGTTTATCTCCAAATCCTTAATGATTAGAACCATCTCCATGGTTTACAATCAGGAATAACATGTATTGGTTTCCTCCACATATTTTGAAAAATTATTTTCACTAGAATAATCTAATGTTAATTATGAATATTAGCATGAAAGAAATGTGCAAGGACGGGGGGAAATATTTCACACAAAATATATAAATCAAACCTTTACTGCATCTCTTATTTTCAGTGACAAATGACATAAGGAATTGCATTGCATTATTGGAAAATGCATCACATAGCATTAGGGAAACTTCTAATATTTACAAAAAAGACGTTTTTATCTTCTATAAAAACAATTTATATTCTAACTACAAATGAGTTCATTCGTCTGGCGGTAAAATCCGGCTAATTCAGATGACCACTGATCGGGGATAACAAAATTTATTTTAAGACATTCGTATAATAAATGAAACTGGATAAAATATTAATTCAAAAGAGTCGTGGAAGTCAAGTGCATATTATAATTAAAGTTAGTTCTATGCTATAGAAGCCAATTGCTCCAGAAGTGACTCCACCTTCAAATTGCCAGAGCCTCCGCGAATAAGTGAACTAAGGAATTTTCCATTCCATTTCTTCAGCTCAATTATCTATACTTCATGTTTACGGAATCTCATTTCAGGCATTACTAAAGAGCTGTTTCAGCAACACAAGTGAACCGAGGCTTAGCAATTTCATTGGAGATCAATTTGTTCCATATGAAATGATTTTATGTAAATTTTATCTTATTTCAGTTGTATCATTCTCTGATTTACCCTGATTTTAAATATCCGGTATCGGTTCTAATCTCTACGCAGATCATAATATGAACATACCAAAAAAGAAATAAATCAATGTACAAAACTACAAGAAATTTATACAAACAGAAAAAAGAATTAGTGTAAGTGTATCAGTGTTTAAAAGTAAATTTTGTTTGTGGATCTCCATTACATAATAGTTACAAATCAACTTAACATCTCTAATGGTATGAGTCAAGAATTTTGCTTTCATTACGTTTTTATTTCGTAATATGTCGCTGGAAGTGAAAAGAAGATGTCAATAAAAGAATGCCGTGAAAAAAACTATTGAAAAAAAAGGAATGAAAAAGGCGTAACGCTATTCCGTTATTATCTGGCTCTAGTGCCATAATTCTGTATCATGTATTACACTTTAAGGTGACTGATTACGTTTGAAATAAGATTTTCAGAAAAATTTGAAATTATTTTATTTTTATTTCACCGTTTTGAAACCCAACTCATTAGCTTTCTAAAGAGGCTTTACTTTTGACACTACGATAAGTAGAAGCGAAATTATATAACGATTGAAAAATTATGTAGTAGCTTTCAACCCTTCCGGAAGTACCAATTTTAGGGACATTAAAATGACCGAAATTGATGATTCTCTATTTTTTTCTGTTATTTATGTAAGAAAATATGAAATTTTTTTTGTGAAATTTTTATAGAAATGTCTAAGGAGTGAACCACAAAATTTCATATTACTTTTGGAAAATTTTTGCGAAAGAGAATGGCAATAAGTAAACATTTTATTGAGCTAATAAATATAGAAGGAGATGATGCAATGCAGTGTAAAAAGCTTATTCCCTTATTTTTTGAGATTTCGTGCAGAAGGACCCCAATCAACTATTAAATACGCAAATTTTCCCAAAAAACTATTTAAAAGTTGTTAATTTTAAATTTGAAAAGAATATAGAGATAATCAAAGGATAATTAGTTCTTATAAATTTAGTAGTTCCAGATGACTGCTGAATTCCACATTTGTGTTTCAGTTAGAAAGAAAAAAAAGAAATATATGGTTGAATTACACAACAGCACATTTCTTTTATTCATTTGAGAGTGTTGAGTAAAAATTGAAATTGGTTTACTTACCAAAATCCAAAGAATAATAAATGACATAAACAAAATCATTTTCTTCTTACTCAGTGTATAAGGAAGGAGAACAGAATAATAAATATAATTAAAAGATTAATGCTCTTCCTATGTTCTTCAGTTTCCAGGGATTGGGAGCAACTAAGGCTACTTACTGAAT
>BMAW01118514.1:0-28274 GCA_019974015.1 Nephila pilipes
AAATGCGTACTATGCAAGCTTCGCCCAGGTAGTGTTATTCCGGGAACATTTGGATATCCAATAATGTTTTTTGTTTTTTGAGCACAATTCCTGGATGGAGCTGTGTACAAAAACATGAAAGCGCTGCACGTTACATTCAATTGCTTAAATATTTTTAAATGTGACAAATAAATATTCAACAAAATATTTTTAAAAACATTTCTAATTTGAAGGCTGTTGTATAATTCATTGTGTATAAAGGCTTATCTTATCGTTCTTTAACTTATTAAACAACGTTATCTTAACGAAAATATTCAATAGTAATTAGACATATCCTGGTTTCTAATACACAGGTGTGCAAAACTTCAGCAACAATGTATATTTTAAGCAAATAGCCATGAAATTGTAGAAAAGGAGTTATTGCGATCAGTACAATGAACACGTAATTCAGTATAAAGGTGATGCGTATGCAAATGTTATAAACAAAACGTCTTAGGTGACGTGAGTGTATGAAACGCGGTCGGTCGGCGCGGTCAGCTCAAGACTACGATAAAAGGAAGTACGGAGGCGTGATTAAAGACATTCGCTGCAAGTGCAAGTGAGTTCTTTTGTGAAATATGACTAGAAGAAATCCCCTGGATGACTTCACACTTGGTAGAATGATCATAAAGCTTGAGTAGGGGCGTAGTTCGATCAGTGTAGTTGAAGAGTTCGGAATCAACAAAAGCGTCGTTTCGCGTGCTTGAAAAACCTTCCGAATCATAGGTTCAGCTGTTGGAAAGGTTGGTGGTGGCCTCCCTAGGAAAACAACTGTAGTGGAGGACCGATATATTATCCAACAGGCGAAAAGATCCCAACACCAGTCAGCAAGCGCCATTGCTCAGCAACTGTGTACAACAACAGGACTTCAAATGTCGGGGTTTACTGTAGCCAGACGCCTTTAAAAAAGGTAGCCTATTTTCCCGCCGTCCTGAACGCTGCATCCCTTTGAAAATTGGCCATCGGCGGCACATTTAGAGTTGTTTAAGAAACACAAAAACTGCACTTCTCATCAATGGAGTCGTGTCTTCTTTACGGATGAGAGTCGTTTAATTGCCACAAGCGATTCTCAAAGCAAGTTGATTTGGAAAGAGGTCGGAACTGTAGTGGAGGAAAGAGACCGTTACAATAGTCATGGAGTTGTCGTCTGGGGAGGCATTATACTGAACTGGTGGACTGAGCTCCACGTTTTCGACAAGGGTTCTGCAACCGGAGATCGCAGTTGTAAAGTGGTGATATTTCCCCATGTGCGCCTGTTCCGAGGTGCTATTGGACCAGACTTCGTTTTTATGGATGATAATGTACTGCCATACCGGAGTGCTGGTATTCAGTAGCTACTGGAAAGTGAAGATATCACTCGAATGGATTGGCCGACGTTCTCCGTCGATTTAAATCCCATAGATCATGTGTGGGATGCTTTGGGGAGACGCCTTGTTGCACGATTACATCCTCCGGGGGACATCCAGCAACTGAAAGAAATGGACACTCTTATCTCAAGAATTTTTGGATAATCTGATGCTGAGTATGGAGAGACGGTGCGAAGCAACCATTGCAGAAAAGGGAGGGTATATCCTATACTAAGGAACATCTGCTTGTTGTTATTCCTTTTGGACAGACAATCATATGTAACGACACTATGAGTTCAATTAAGTCTTTTTTTTTTTTTTTTTTGATTCCATACTACATGCATTCTATTCATTTTTACACGACTAAACTTTCGCCATCGTTTAAGTACAAAGGCTGTCTATCATTTCTGAATTTCATGTCTCTCAGATGATTTCTCGTGGAATTATAGCAAAAAAAAAAAACTGTTGCTTAAAGTTTTGTACAACAGTGTAGAATATAATTGTGTACATATGAAGATGTGTGCATACCCTTTGTGTGTGTATATATGTATGTATTGTTTCTCAGGTATGAGAAGAAAGATAAGTCAGAGATCCATCTGGTGGACACTCAATTCATCGCAGCCATGGGTCTTCCCGGCGGAGCGCGTAACAACATCACACCAAGGCTTCTGCGTCATTTTGGAGTCATTGGAGTCAATGCCTTTTCCTCTCCTACAATGAACACCATTTTCTCTTCTGTGATGAACATTCATTTTAAGGTAAAGCACTTCCATGCCATGATGTAGTCGCTCAGTAATTAAATTCAGCAATGGTTGTAATTTTGAAACTGAAACCTAGCTATTGTTTTTCTTTTAATTTTAGTAACAAAACTAAATCTTACTGTCATAAATTCTATCGTATCTTTTAGTTATATAATCTAATAGGTAATCAGTAACTTTGTATTCGTATAAAGAAAAATCGTTTATCTAATTTTATCTTTCTTATAAATGGTCATGAAGTTCAAAAAACGATTACGAAGTTGGCCAATATTACTGGAATTTGGAGTTGTATCGTCAATAGTCTACGTGTAGATTCTTGTGCGACGTGAACAACAAAGACTGACAAGTATTGTTGTTTTTGTACCCTTGCGTTCCAAACTCACAAAACCAACTGTATTCATAGCTCACAAATTTCGTATATTCTTAAAAAGCTAATGATTTTTCTTAGCTTGCCGCTGTTGGCCGGTGAACAATCAGATAGAAAATCGTGTTTTTCAAAATTCACAATTACAGTGGTAGTAGAGTAAATGGTAATGAACAAACAGAGATCTTTTTTATGATTATATTACTTTGCGTTTTTCAACAGTTATTTAAAATTTATCTCATATGATTCAAAATTTTTGCAAGCTTTTATTTAACATGCTATGTTCATATGTATGCTTTCTCAATTCAAAATGTTTACTCGAATATTAATCCACTTCCTATCAAAAGATTGAGGTGAAATTTGCATTCGCGAATAACTTTTATGACAATACAATACAATAATATGCTCGAGTAGAGACGGACTTAGGAGATCCGTGTCTTGCACTAAACAACGTCTAATTTACCTGGAAATTTTGCGCACATGTATAGATCTCGTAATTGCTTTTTCCTCTTAAATTTCGAGACTAAAAAATTTAAATATATTGGGGGTACCGGAAAGTAATGTCGTTTTTTTTTTTTTTACATTAAATTCAGACAGATAAATTTTAACTAAGTTTTTATTTTTAATCAATGATATAATCACTCTCGTTATCAACAATCTTCTTCCATTTAGTGTGCAAAATTTTAATGCTTGATCGATGAAAATCAATGGTTTTTAAATAAAATATCTGGAGATGGTATTTTGGACATCATCCGAATTTTCAAATTTTTTTTACACTTGAAAAATGTTGCAATGATCGGAATTATTGGAAATCCGACGATGCAATATCAGGCGAGTAGGGTGGATGAGGCAATACCTCCCATCCCAATTCATTAATTTTTTACAGGGTTCATCTTACGCAATGCAGTCTTGCATTATCGTGTTGCAGAATAACATCTTTCCTGTTGACAATCGCAAAGATTTCATTACTCGATCCAGTTGTTCACAGTAAAGGTCTGCTTTCACAGTTAGTCCAGGTTTCAGCACTTCAAAACGAACAACCCCGCAAATACTCCACCAAACACAGAAAAGCGCCTTTGCTGCACTTCTTGGCTATTCATTTCAATCGCTGCCAATGTTCTTGGATGGTCGACCAACATTGATTAAAAGTATTTGGCAGTTCATGGATTGTCTAATATGGATTTGCTTCCACTTCCGCTCTTAACATGTCATTGTCTAAGGTTGTTGGGCTTCCTGAACCTTAAAATGTCTTTAAGACGATTTTGCAATACACAATGATCTGATAAATTACTAACGATTATCGACATACGCAAAAACGACGTTACTTTCCGGTTTCCCTAATATATAAGTAAAAACATTAGAACCAAAATTTTATATAAAGAAGGACTAAAAGGCAGAAAAATATTTTTAAGATGTAAAATAATACGTGATTCATAACAAATGCGAGGCATTAATACTTCTTTCGATCTCAGAAGTAAATGTCTATGGTACATAATTTACCTGTAATTACCTAGGCATCTTAGTTAAGCGCCGTAATCTTTTATAAATTATATATTATTTTGCATATTAAAAATTATTTTTATACTTTTCAGTCCAACTTTAAGTAAAAACTTGATTTAAAATGTTTTTCTTCCCATATTTATATTTATAAAAAATTTTCTTCCTATATTTATATTTATAAAATTATTTATCTGAGAAAATCGCTTTAGAATTATATTTTCTAAATAAATTTAAAATAACCCTTTAACGCACCAATTAAATTTTTTTTTGAAAAAACGATAATTTTTTCGAATATTTAATTATTAATTTTTATGCCCAAAAGATGGTTAACAAACCCTAAGAAATGTTCAGATCAATCCAATTAATCAATCAGTTAATTCAGCTGAGGGTGTACTCTTTGCGCGAGTATTTATTCCGTATATATGCTGTCTTTTCAGAATAATCATTTCCCCGCAGAGGCTCTGATCATGGCCGAGGCTGTCGTGGCCGCAACGGGAGCGATCTACAACGCAGTGACCGCGCATCTGTTGCCAACACCCGCCAAATCCCACTACACTTTTAATCTGAGGGATTTTGCTCGAGTCATCCATGGGTGCTGTCTCATCAAGCCGAAGTCTTTGGAGAAGAAAAAAATACTCATAAGGTTTGGAATCTTTTCTTAAAAGAACCTCCAGACATTTAATAGCAAGTTGGTTCAACATGATGTTGCCCACAGAGATTTACAAATTGAATACATAATATTGGATGTGTCGCATTATTTGAAAAAGTGGAGAATTGGCTCATATCACTAAATTTTTTTATTGTTTAGAGATAGAAATATTTCAAAATGGTATATATATATATATATATATATTAGTTCAAGGAAGTTATACAATGAAAATAATAAAAGAAACTTTTTTTGTGAATGTGTGGAAAACATACTGCACAATGCGTACGAGAAGTTGTTTGAAAGGGTATTAGAAAATGTTGGCCCGTCAATCTTGATGGTAATGATGGACATGGTGTAACTTCTCTTGTTGCTTATGCCTCTACTATTCCAATCACACCCCTCCATTTTTATCAGTTTTTTTATTTTTGCTTTTAGGCTGAAAAATATTTTGATACGTTTGCAATTGGTCATAAAGGACAGGAAATTTCCGCGCATATCTGCGCTTATGATGCAAATCGGCTTAATCCATTTCATTAAAATGTTTCAGATAACTTCTTCAAAGTCTCGATGATTTACTTAAAAATCAACCCTTAATCGCTTTGCCAGATTGCAGGAAGCGTCCCAGAACTTGGATCATAAACTTTTCAATTGCGAAAATACTAAAAAAAAAAAAAAATTGTTAGGTCTTTTTTAATCTTGAGTATTAGGCTACATGAGTTATATTTTAACGCATCCACCCTGAAGATGAGTGTTTCTTCAACGGAAATTAAAATTTTCGACTTTTTTGACGCTAGATATACCAAGATTTCATATATACCTATTTTTACTTAAACTTTGCAAATGGCTGGCTTAGGAAAAAAATTACTTAAAAAAAAAGTTACTGTATTTTAATTTTAATCTTTATGTAAGGAAATAATTGATAAATTTTATATTTTATTTCCTTAGTTATGTTTATTTTTAATATTATTCTCAACATTTTTTTAAAAAACTTCTAGAATAATTAATTTTTGTTTTGTGCTCATTTTTCTCTAGCAGCTGTTTTTTTACAAATATTACGAGTCTTTTCTTTCTTACAAAATTCAATTTAATACCGTTTGCAACTATTTGGTATTACAGATGAACTATAAGGTTCTTGATAATGCCTTGAAATCGAACTCGCATAGTCACGAAAGAGCTGCTACATTAATAAGAATAAAAATATTTTTCTTGTTATCTTTCTCCTCGTGGTTTCTTTATATAGCATCATTGCATTAATTGAAATCCAAATTAAGTTATCGTGAAAATCTGAAAGGGCCGTCACCGCGATCCAACTTTCACTGTATACTTGCCGTTTGATTTGACTATATATACCCTACATTTTATTTCATTATAAAATTTGCTTCTGCCCCATAATCTTTTAACAACCTCATGTCAGTTCTGACAGATTTATATTTTGAAATTAGTAAACTATTTTTTTTTCTTCGGCTTGCTTTTATAAATTGTTAGAATACATATTTTTTCCTTTGTAAAGAAGGATGGAATAAAGAAGTATTTTGTCATTTTTTGTTTGTTTCGCCGCCCCCCCCCCCCTATCTTTTGTCGATTTCTTACTATTCCCTTCTCCAAACCTTTCATTCACTTCTTTTATTGAAACGCATAAATTGTGATATTTTGTAAATTTTTTCCTAATCTTTATTTTGAAGGAAAAAAATCATCTCCCAATTTGCAGATCTTAAGTACAGTAATTATAAAATTTTTCTCACTTCGTATCCTTCACGACCCTATAAAATGCACTCAATACTTCTGATACTGTCGTCCAATAGTTATTTTTCAAATTTGTTGGCCGTCTGCTTCATTGCAAGTTTTTATAGTGTTAGTCAATGGGTTTAATTGATACATTGTCATCATCAATTTTTTCGCATGATGATTCATCGAAAGAGGACAATGATTGGGATTTTTCATCCGATTCCGGTGCAGAGAAAGTGGCATTCATGTTGGTGGATCCTTTTTAACACAAACCTTCTTCGATCTTCACTTCATAAGTGTACGATTTTGAACTCTTCAAAATAAATAATTATAGTTGAAAAACACAAATACTTTGCTCTAGTGCAAGCTATAAGGAGTAATAAAATGAAGCCTTATATAAATTATGTTTTCTTATTGCATTTTTTTTTTTTTTTTTTTTTTGCAATTATTGATTCTAATAATCTACCTCTAACCCTTTTTTGTTATTAACAATCTTTAATTATTGTAAGCCTTTTTGAAAGATTATACAGATAGATTATAGAAGACTATCTATAACTTTATCCGTCTATCATTATTATCTTTTCTTGCGATAGATCCAAATAAAATTTTGAAAATGATACTATTACTTATTATATCTACTTAGATTCAGATCAATATTTTCCATTAAACTCTTGAGCGAGATTTACAAAAACTTCCAAATGCATTCATGTATCCTAATTTTCTTTTCGATGAAAAGGAATGGTCCTCTTTATATCTAGGTGTACTAAATGCATTTATCTCAAATAGGGATAACGTGTGGAGAAAAATAAAGTGATAAATATGTATAAGTATTTCATTAAAAATCATCAATAATAGAATTTAATTTAATAATTATAAATTAACTTTTTTCAAAAAAAAAAAAAAAGAAAAGAAATGTGAAATCCATTTATTTTAACTGGTCTAGAAAATCCCGTGCCTTAAGGGTGTCTGGACATGAGAGAGGAAATAAAAAACCAAATTTAAGACTTTTTTTTTTTTTTTTTTTTGTGACATTTATTATTGAAAACTTTTCGTAGAGCTTAAGTTTTCTTCTGTGTCTAATAGTGATATTTTAGTCATTTTAATGAAATATAAATGCATTTTGTAGCCAAAATGTTTTACTTTCACTTTGAGTTGGTTTTGGACAGGATTTTTCATTCATATTTGCATCCACCATTTTTAAATTAATATTCTGTAATTGTGCAAAATGTTTTACTCCTCATAAATAAAAAAAAAAATTGCACAGAAATAATTAACCTATTTTTTAAATATAACAGTTTTCTTTGAAAAAGTTTTAAAACTTTGTAATTTTGGTAATTTTACTTTTTTTTTCTCTCTGTTTTCATGTAAAAATTATTTCTTAAAATTTAGATATTACTTTGAGGAAAATATTTTTGTGGTTCAATGTATGACTAAGCACCATCTATAGAAGCATAAAAAGTTTGGAATACCGAATGATGTAAGAGTTTTCTTCAAAATAGTTAGTACCTAAATGCAAATATATTTTCCTAATCGTGTCCACATTCAACAAAGAGGGGAGAAACGTTTTTTTCCTGCAATTTCTTAGAAGTGTTTCTCATAATTTTGTGCATGGGTTTAGTTATACCAGTACTATTTACAGTTTTGTAAAAAAAAAAGAAAGAAAGTTCTTTCATAAAGTACGAAAAACAGTAAAAAGAGATGGAGAGAGAAAGCTATGGGGTTTAATTCAGCATATTTTTAAATAAATAATATTTATTTAAGTCCTTATTCTTATTATCAAGCATAATATTTAAAACAGCGAGAACTTTTAAAATTTTATATTGATTACAATAAAAAGCAGCTTAATGTTTTGCAGGTTAAAGAAATGGCTTAGCATACAGCTTTAAAAAATTTTAATTTGGTAAATATTGCAACTAGAGTTATGAAATTTTGTACGTATATTTAGAAAAGTCATTTAATTGAAATAAGGCAATTAATTTTTTTCCTCGATATTTCGAGCCTTTTTAGGGCACTGTGTGTCTCCCCTATTTTAAGAAAAAAAATCATAAATTTTGTTTTCCTTACAAGACAACAATAAAAACCTAGAAATTTGGTTACATTTGTGTTTAATATAAAAATATTCTTTCTCATTAAAGTTTTCTCATAAATATGAGTATAAATATTTCTTCGTTTTATGATAAAATAGTTGCAATATTTATTTAACAATATCTTAATATTAACGTAATATAAAAAATAAATATATCTCATCATAAGTGTAAGTATTTATTAATAAGCTATGTTGTAAATTTGGTAATATCTTATAGTCACAAAACTTAAGTTAAACTTTTTTGACAAGATATTTTATTGATATTTTTGATTTCATTCGTCACAGGTTGTGGGTTCATGAAATCTATCGTGTATTTTATGATAGATTAACAGATCCAGTAGATTGTGCGTGGCTATTTGAGTAAGTACTTTTGTTTATGCTCTCTGAATTCTTTTTGATACAGATTAAAATATATATTAACTATATGTAATATATCTCTGATCGTACATGGTTCGATCTGATTGTAATATTCTTGTTAATCGTTCGTTGCATGAGTTACTTTATTCTAATACTTTTTTTTTGCCACTGTATTAATCAGTTTATTTAAAGCTCCTATCTACCGACCATTTTGATTTCATAAGTTTCATGTTAATTTTATTAAATTCGTCCTACCGTCCTGTAATGAATGGTTATTTCTAACTCACTCATGTGCCATAGTTCGATTAAATGTAACTAACTCTAAAAGTGAATTAGCTGCTACAAAGACACACAAGTCTAATCCAACTTTACTAATTAGTTATCAATTGCTGTAATATAACTTATTGTGACTCTCTTTGGACTGTATGGTTAGCCAACTAATTTAAATATCACTGAGATTATATATTTTTACCAAATTTTTCCAAATGGGTTGCTTTCTCCGACTAGTTCTCTGCGATAGCGATAACTAACTCTTGATATCACGGCCTCTTGTTAGAATTGCACTCAGGGTAAACCACACTCTCTCTTTCCTCTAAATTTCACTTTACTTATATATCATTATATGTGAATCACTTCATTTTACTTCCACCTGCATCTAATTAACATAATCACGTTCCATTTCGGTTGTGAAGAAATTATTTCATGCAATCAATCTCAATTAAAGTACCCGAGGTTAGTGAAGAGAAAATCGCGAAGAGTTCTACGTCACAGTCCACAAACCTTAACTAATTTAGTTACTTGAATACAAAAAAGTGTACCCGAAAGGGCAAAAATAATTATGGTTTCGGCGAAATTGCATTTTTCTCCCTGATTTTTTGCACTATTTTAGAATATTTTTTAAAGATAGGAAAATCCTAAAACAAATCATTAATAAAAAAAAATATTTTTAAAAATAGGAGAAAATTTTTTGATTCTGCAGAAGCCTTCGTTATTTTTTGTTCTTTCGGATGCATTATTTTCATTTAAATAGCTAAAATAGAAAAGATTTGAGGACGGTAGCACGAATTTCATAGGACTAACATTACGTTCACGAAACTCAAATGACTGGAAGCCTTAAATGTTATATTGTTAATAACTCGATTGTAATTATTTCACAATTATTATCACTAAATTTTTGTAATAATTTTTTAGGCAAATCAGAGTTACAACGGAGTTGGAATTCAAAGAAAATTTTAATTCTCTTTTTAAACATATATGCTCTTCTAAGGATGGGAAGGTATGTTCCTTTCGTAAATTTGAATACATTTATACCATAAAAGTTTCTCTAAGTACTTTATATTTAATGTACAGCTGTGTTGATTTCAATAAGTATTGCACAGCTAAATTAAAAACTCACACGAATCTGATAACTTGTGATGACTCTTGATTCGAGCAATTTCTTTCAAAGAGTTCCAGGATTTTTGTTCGATGACAATCTATTTAGGTTCACACACGTCTCAGCTACATCTGTATACTATTAATTACTACTAACTTCTCTACCAAACCATTATTAACTCTCATATTCTATTCTCCGTCGATTTCATATTTATTTCTTTAAATCCGTTCACTACACTTATGATTTAATCTAATGTACGTTATGACGTTTCATTTGCTTGAAAAGAGTTGAAAGTTTTAATATTAGGTCTACCGGAAAGTTCTGTCCGTTTCTGAAGTAAAACAAAATAATATATATTTTTCATACATTTAATAATATTTACTGTACAATATAATTTCCATCTAATTCAATTGTATAGGTACCGCAGACACAGAACTGAATAAAAATTCTATTATAATTATTTTATGTCAACCGGAAAGTTCTGTCCGTTTGTGAAGTGAAAGAAAGTAATACATTTCTCGTACATTTAATAATATTTACTGTACAATGTTATTTCCGTCGTTGCTAGAATTGATCTATAAACATTTCACTTAGGTGCCTCTTGAGTTATGGGAGAAAAATTTTCTTAATCGAAACGTCATATGCACATCTCTGTTTGCTCGGAGTGAAAACAAACCCATTTGGGTCCGAATGATAACTGGTTAAGAAAAATGGATTATTTTCGGATACATCGTGAGAGAAAGAGCACACTTGCAGCATGAACTATCTGTCCCCCCCCCCCTCTAAATCGAGATTGAATCTGAATAAGAGAAAGTTGTACATAAGGTGGGATGTCCAAGAACCAATACATTTCGAGCTTTTGAAACCCAACAAAAAGCTCATTTCGGAGAGAGATTGTCAGCAAATGGATGATTTAAACAAAGCACCGAAAGGAAAGAGGCCGACGATGTTCAATAGGAATCCCATTATATTGGATCGTGTTAATGCCAAACCACATGTTGCTCTGGCGATTCGTCGAAAAATCATAGAGCTAGGTTGGAAATTTCTGTCGCATCCGCCATACTCTTCAGACCTGGCACCCTCTAATTATGACACATTTACATCCCTTCAAAAAATTTTGAAAGGAAAAAATTCAAAACTGAAGCATACGTTAAACTAGCTCCACTTCAGTACTTCGCCTCTAAAGACAAGGCATTTTTCAAAAATGGTATTTACAAATTACCATCACTCTGTCAGGAGTTCAGAAATAACGACGGAAAATATATTGCACTATAAATATTATTAAATGTATGGAAAAGGAATTATTTTCTTTCACTTCACAAACGGGCAGAACTTTCCGGTAGACCTAATGTAAAAAATAAGATAATAAACCCGGATGTTAGTGAGGAGAAGATACACAAATAGTCACACATTACAATTTTGTAACGAGTCCCTATAACTTAATTCTTCCGTCATCTTAAATTACAAATTTAAAGTCTCTAACTTAAATTCTAAGCACAGATATATCCAATTCCAATCAATTATAAACGTATCAGGTTATCGGTCTAATCATTTCTCACGGCCCTTGTTTACTGACAAAATTTTATATAAATATTAAATATCAAGCTCACCCCTATACTCGGGTCTGAGCAGATGATTATGTAGTTACCGCAAATGTTCAACTTCTCTGGGGCAGGATCGGATCCTTAAACCAACAATATCCAGACAGATTCATACGTGCACAATCTCGCGCTATTCAATACCTTTTGACTCCTTCTAATAATTTTGGCATCTTTTATTCACCCATTTTTCACTGCCACTTTATTACGTCTCTTTAGCTTAATTAATTTGCTTAATTTCATTTAATTGGGTTGAGGCATTAATTTTCGCAATTTAAATCATAAAGACTCCCCAAGGTAGTTAATAGAAGAACGCGAATATCCCATTGTTACAAGTTCACTCGGATAAAGAAACAAACGAGCGATGTGTTTGGCAGAGTTATCTTTGAAATATGTAGTTTTTATTTTACGAAAAATTGCTCTCTTAAAGTTGGTATTTTATTTATTAAGATATCAGAGGATGATTTAAGGAGCTTAATGTTTGGTACGTACATCAATTATGATGAAGCACCAGCAGAAAGACTGTATGATGAAGTGACGAGCATAGAAACATTTGAAGTCATTGCCGAGAAATGTCTATCGGAGTACAACAGTTTTAGTAAGTCACCAATTGACATGGTCATTTTCAGGTGAGAACTATTTTAATTTCACTTCTTTTTGTGACGAGAACAATCCCTATTTTCAATTGATGTGTGACGAAATTATCTTTCATTCTCTCGTTGCGCTGAATTTTGCTTTAAATAGTATCTCATGATATATTATAAAAAAAATTCTTACTTATAAACTATTTAAAAATTTTGATTGTAAGTCTAATTTTCATACAAAAGCGTTCATTATTAGTGTATATATATATATATATGTCTGTCTGTCTGTGTGTGTGTGTGTGTGTGTGTGTGTGTGATAACTTTAATTTAATAATTTCTCTTAATAATATTTTCTGTCCCATTCTCTCTCTCTTTCTAATTCAAAAGTAAAGAGTTCATTTTTATTTCCTGATCCCATTTCAATTTATCCTTTTATTTTTCGATCCCGTGCTCATAAAATTTACTTAATCCACATTTCCACGGTCATAAATCTGCCAAAATAATACCTACTACACTCTTTGTCTATATTGAAATTCCCTAGAATCCCTAATCCTGTGCCTCGCGTTCTATTACGCTTATTAGGGAAAATCCCTTATATATCTTCAGGTTTGGGTCCGAGGGAACAGCTGTATTGCAGGTTTTAAGTGATTGTGATTATATAAGTAAAAAGCTAAACTGGAATTGTATCAGGAAATAAAGATAAACTCATTACTTACAAATCCGGGAATTAAATTATATGTAAATGAAATCATTATACACAGACACACACATATATATCTTTGAAAAATATTTTATACTTAATTTTAAGATTCTATTTATATTTTTTAATGTTTTTATTTCTTTTTATAGAAAATATTTTGTTTTATTTTTTAAAAATGCCAGCTTCTTCCTTCCAAAAAACAGCTTGTTTAATTCTAGGAACCAAATTTTTTTAAAAAAATGTCTTCATTATTATTGCATTGAAATTCAAATTGAAGTTCACCGCTTTGAATTGAAACGGAACAAATGACAACCTTTTATTCTCATCGAACAACTTGATATTTTGATGATAATGAAGTTTTTAAAATCTGCAACCGAGTGATACCGATAAAATGATTTTTTCCATTCTGTGATTCGTAATGATGTTTTAATTTTTTACATACAGTAAAAAAGTGTGTTTGTTATGACCTTCCTGATGAAATTTTTGTAGGTATGTCTTGGAACATCTATCAAGACTCTGCCGTATCTTGTCGATGCCGGGAGGTAACGCTCTTTTGGTGGGTGTTGGAGGAAGCGGTCGACAGTCCGTCACAAAACTGGCTGCGTTCATCACGGGGCAGTGGCTTTTTCAACCAGAAATCACGAAGAATTACGGACTCAACGAATGGAGGGAGGACATTAAAGTATGTATACAAATTACATTCTTCTGCAGAAAATGCTGTTAAAAAAATCCTGACTTGCAAATTTCTTTATCCTTTCTTGCAAGCGATTAAGAGGTCTCGGAACTCTTAATTGTTATCCGAGCAAGCGTAACAACATTATTTTTTCCAACGAATGTAACTTATCAATGAAACAAAGAAGAAATTGCAAATTTTTACCTTGTAATTACGAATTTTTGTTTACATTATTTCGCTAACTTTCATGTAATTTCTTTAAAAAAAAAGTTGTATAAGATATATAAATTGAACAGATTCTCACGATTACGAAAATTAATTTTTTTTTCTTCTACGCACTGGGTTTTGAAGTACAACATTGATCAAAATTTACAAAAGTAATGTTATATCGTAGAAAAATACCCAGTTTCGAAAGTATGTGTACTTCTTTAAAAATTTAGAGGAAAGAATTTTTAATGCAATTAGAGTTAGAAGGTTATGAAATTTTAAGGGGGAAATTCCAATTAAATTTTTCCAAATATTTTTGTGTTAGTAATTTTCTAAAAATTGTGTGTGTATGTGATGTATAAGTTATAAAGAAATTCTTATTTTGGACACATGAAATAAAGTTTCAAAGTAATATGATAAATAGTTTCTGATAAATCCTGCACGCAAGTTAAAATTTTTGGTTAAAAATAAAGGAGAAGTTTAAGTTGAAAAATAACATAAAAAAAGTTAAATAAGGTTTAATTTCCCTCCCTAATAGCTATGGAAGTTTTGGTAGCATTGTTAAACATTTGTCAACAAAAGCTCAGAAAAGACGCTGCTGTAACATCTTGTTTTTCAAAAGATTGAAAACTTTGAAATTTAAGGGTCCTGAAATCGCGTTTTTATTGCGCAACTCTGAAACAGCAAGTAATTCCTAGCTGTTATAAATTTTATTGCCATCGCCTTTATTTAATTCCCAGAAGACCCAACTGCCAATACTCGTTGACCATCCTCAGAAAGACTTCATATGATGTTGAAATAATATGGATGTATGATACAGGTTGATCTCAAAGAGCAAGCAATAGGATGCCACTGGATTAATGGACATGGATTTGCAAAGGTTCTGAAAAAAAAAATTGTGAGACTAATTGAATATTTTGGAAAGCTAAGTTCTAAAACCAAACAAAATCGACTGATTGAGTAGCAAGTCCGAACTTCAATATCGACAACGCCGTCTAGACTGCTGTGCCTTATCATCGCGGTACTAACATTATGCACTGATCAGTTCTGCTTGTCTTGAAGTAGGTGCCAATCGCATCTCTGTCTGAAGTAAGGGTTTGGGCCATCGCTCCTGACTTGGTTTTTCTTAGAACCTGCAACGGGTTTCAGTATGCTAGTGTAGGGTGCTATCTCGTACCTTAACAAGTCTCTCTAATAGTTCTATGCACGACTTAGACACCACTACTATATATTGGTGACAATCTGTGACCATTTTTGTTACCCTACAGGTCCCTGCGGTGATCACAATTAGCAAGTTATTTAGTAGTCCCTCATTCATCCAGACAAGGTACTCATTAAATGTAGATGGGCCCGTGTGAATGTTCAAGCGATATCTCTGTTTCTCACAAACTTTAAGATCATGACTTGACCTTAAAGAAGTCCTATCTCCTGAGAATTCAGGCACTCCTGCACATGACACAAGTGTCGCTTCTTTTCTCTTTTGAGATGATCAGGATTAATAGCTGAAATATGAATCTCAGTTATCCAAACAGCAGAAAAGATTGCATCCCTTGGTTCTGAAGAGACCTGGCCGAATTCCTTCCTCTCTAAAATTTCGAAGAAAACGGACATCAGAGATCTCCTGAAACTTACACTAGACATTGTGTCTTCGGACATCGTAACAAAATATAATGTTTATTCTAGTGGTCAACTAGCACCTTAAAATACGCTACATTGGCGTAGCAAATGTAAGGGCAACTAGAGCACTTTATCTTATTGTATCATATATAATGTTTAAGGTAATTGCAATAAATTAGTGTAAATAGCACTAAGTATCCTGTCATTTGCACTAAGTATCCTGTCATAACCTGCACCAACCAGAGCAGTCCGTTATCCTGTGCTCTTTTTCCAACAAAATAAAGTCAGTCATTTGCTTAAATATTGAATTGATTTAATGCTATTCAGACTCCTCCTATATGGAGAACATGCATGCTAGTCTTCTGGATTCGAGTATCCCAAAATATTGTTTTTCTGGAACAACTGAGAAATTCTTGGCAAACACTTTTGAATAGAGAAAATTGGAAATCTTATATTATTCACTTTTAACATCGTAACCCGGGTAGGTTTCTCTAATAATTGATTGTATCTGTCAAGAAACAAAAACAAATAATATTAAATTAAGTTTCTCGTTTTTTCAGAATTAGGTATGTCAATAATTACTCATTAAGAATATCAAAATTTGACATACCTTTTCTGTCGTTCCGGGGAGTTGGTGTTTTATTTCTGTAGCTGCGAACAAAATAAACTCATCATCTATTCAAAATGAAGATTCTCAACTTCCTTGTAAATAAAATTATGTATTGACATTAATTACTACAGTTACACATCACTACAAGACACAACACAGGTTACATAATAGAGCAAAAAGCGTTCTCTCTCGTTCTCAGTTCTTAGTTCAAAGTAAGTTCTGTTTTTACGCTGCTCACTCCAAACAACAGCGTCCTCTGACGGGAGTCACGTGGTTTCAGCTGGAAAAGTATTCAGTTCGGAACAGTATCATTCAAAGAACAACTGCTGGTCATTTTTGCATTCTTTGATTTTAAAATTTTAGTAATTTCGCATCCATTTATATGTCTAACACATATTTAAATTTTTACTAGAAATAAGTCCTTTGGCTTATGAGGCGTCCTTTTTTTAATGATGGAGTGTGTTTTCATAAAGGATCATTCCTATATTGAATCATAGTACAGGAATTAGCCATTTTTTGAGGAATAATTCTGAATTCTGTAGTGTTATAGTAATAAAATAAATAACAAAAAAAATTTCACCTACTCAGTATTTTTTAAAAGTAACTACACACTACCAATTTTTCCACTGCATCATATTTATTCATATTACAAAAACAAAAATATCAGAATTTTTATTATGATATGAATTCTCTCATAGCGTGTTATGAAATCTGCTGGTGCTGATGGAAAAGGGACCGTATTCTTGGTAACAGACTCTCAAATCAAGGAGGAGAGCTTTTTGGAAGACATCGACAATTTACTAAATTCGGGAGAGGTCCCAAATTTATTTGCAGTGGATGAAAAGCAAGAAAAAATAGAAGTTAGTCTGATCTTATTTACTTTAAGCTTGTATTGTTGTCGTTATTCTGATATTTACACGATTAGAAAATTTCTTAAATCATTTTGTATCAATATATATATGAGAGCAAATTATTTCTCTTTCCTTACAATTCTAAATAAAATGAATAGATATTTGTGATATATTTGATTAATACTCTTAAGTGATATTGTTTTGATTTTCAATTAATTTTACATTTCTTCATATTTAAATTTAAAATATATTTATATACCGGAAAATCAAAGTTTACTTTACAGTTTAAAAAATATATACATTTGTTAGTTTCGGTTTTAGCTAATTATTTTTACCCACGTGATTTTCACTGGTATATGATTGTTAGTCTAACATTGTGCTCAAATACGTCAGTTAACATTTGGCTTTCATGCGAGATGAATATATGCAGATGTTAATCTTCACAAATCTTTCATCTGCATCCTATGTAATTCACATTTTATTAATTACAAATGCTGAAAAAATTACATTATTGTTAAAATAAGCTGCTTAATAGTACGCTTCCAAGTACGAATATGAATTTCATTAAAATTTATGAACAAATTTTTAAGTTCTGTTGTCATAAAACATAGCTCCAAGCGAAAGAAAAGTAATTCGAGGTCATTTCTATCTGATGCAAATAATTATTATTTTTAGGCCGTGCGTCCCCTGGTGGAGAAAGAAGAAGGGGCCGACTTGTCCCCTTTGTCTCTGTTCTCGTACTTCGTGAAGCGGTCGAGCGAGAACATGCACATCATCATCGCCATGAGTCCCATCGGGAACGCCTTCCGCATCCGACTCCGGCAGTTCCCCTCCCTCATCAACTGCTGCACCATCGACTGGTTCCAGGTACGACCGTGTTCATGCACTCCATAGCGTTTTTCAAAAAGTACCTCTCTTGGTGTGTAGTTTTTACACACATGCCAGTTTCATATACCGTGCCTTTAATGAAGACTCAATAAAGACACAACTTTTTGGATGAAACAAATTAAGTTTAAAATTCATTTAACATAAAAGATATTTTATTCACGAAACAATTAAACAAATATAACAAAGGAATGTTCTCTTCTCTCTATATGTTAATGAGACCAGAAAATGATATTAACGGTGATACATTCATTTATCTAATTAAGCATGCTAAATTTTAATTTTATTTTGTAATACTACAGAAAAACAGTTTGGGGAGAGAGAAACAGTTGAATTTTTACTTAAAACTTTAATAGAGGCTACACTATGTTCATGAATATATAGTTTGAAGTTCAGTGACATATTTTTACCGCAAATGCAAATAGAGTGCAGTGGCTTTATTTTCATTAATTCTGGATTGATTTTTTTGAAAGGGGTTAGTTAGTTTGAAAGTTACAGGGATCTCTGTATGGAAAGTTGTGTGAATATGTGAGTTTGTATGCACGCATATATACACAACATTATGCAATACTTTAACTTCTCCATTTAATACCATTCCTTATCGTTGATAGAATTTTATTTAATTCGTCCTTTTCTTTATGTCATCGCAAAATCGAACATCATTCCAAGTTTCCTGTATATACTGGGTTTATCAAATGTAATCCTCGGCTTTTCATCTTCGTACAGAACAGTGATATGCACTTTTCTGTACGAAGAACCCCCTTGCAACCAAGTCGATATAGTCATTCGCCTTAAAATGTTTCGGAAAATAATTGAGTCATGAATTCATGTTTCCTTGATTCAATTTTAAAAATCTTTATGGTTCATAAAGAACATTTAAATGTGTCGACATCAAGTATTCAATGGTATTTTCTAACGGATATGCTGCTTTTATAATCAACAATGAATATTTCTGGATGTTTCTTTGTGACAGAGAATAATTTTATTTAGTTTTTTTCCCTTGCTTTTTTTCCAAACATAACTTTCTAAAGTTAAGTGATTTTTCAGGTGTTGCTACGGTTTTCAGAAAAAGTTAATCATAAACGAATTTTTAACTACAATGTTTTTGTGAAAAATAATTTTCGATTTTTTTTTTTTTTTAGTTGACCACACTTTCATTTCTTAAAGAGAATATGGCTTGCTGTTTATAATAATTTTACATACACTACGTGACAGTGAAAATGCAACACCATGAACGCATGCTCAGAAAAATATACAAATGACAGGGTAGACGCAGTGCACAGAGTTATGCAAATGATAAGAAGTGCGTTGCATTCTGGAACAGGTGAAGCGAGATATAAGGGAAACTGCAGAATCTGCAGAATATCGACAATAGTTGGGTAACTTTGTTGGCTAGAATAATCTTTTTTTTTTCTTGCAATTAGTTTTTCTGTCAGATAGAAAACATTTAGTTTGATAAATATATTTCTACACTTAAATATATATTATAATATTTAATACTAAGTATCATATATCTGCACTTTGATATATAGATTTTTGTATCTCTCCTCTGTTTTTTTTTTATCAGACTTGGCCAGAAGATGCGTTAGAGAGGGTCGCGGAGCATTCATTCAAAGACATGGAACTGAAGAAAACAATGCGAGATCGTACTGTCATTATTTGTAAATATTTTCACGTCAGGGCTCAAGAACTGTCTACTGTGTAAGTAGTTGGTAGAGAAAATTTCCAAGCAGTCTTTTTGTAGAAGATTAACGGGCAATTACATTTAATTAACTCTAGATTTATGGGTATCGTTCGTATACTTATTTTTACTGAAGTCCATCATTTTGACGAATAGATAAAAATGGGTTTTTTATAAATATTTTTATCTTAAATCAATATATACTTATATACTGTTTTATTAGGTATTTTGTTTACAAACTTCATTTTGAATGCATATCGTCTGCATATATATTTGTTACTCTTGAGATTCTCGTCTACCAGCCATTTTGATTCCATTAGCGTAATGTTAATCTTATGGAATTTCAACCATACTTCCCTCAATTTTTTTTTTCTTTTTTGCCTATTTGAATACAAAAAGGTACATCCGAAAGAGCATAAGATAATGAAGGTTTCTGCGGAATTACAATTTCTCTCCAATGTTTGAAAATATTTTGAAATATTTTTAAAGACTAGAAAACCCACGTACGAATTATTAAAATAGCGGTGAAAATATTTTTAAAAATCAGAAAATTAAATTCCGCAAAAAACCTTCATTATTTTTTTGCTTTTTCGGATGCACTTTTTTTGTATTCAAAAAGCTAAAATGGTAAAGACTTCAGCACGTTAATAGAAATTCCGTGGGATTAACATTACGTCGACGAAATCAAAAAGGCCTGTAGACGGGAACCATTATACGAATATTATTAGACCTATTTTTTTTTTTTTACATATTCTGTTCTTGACAACACTTACGCATATATAAGATTTTATATAACGGCAATTAATTGGAACTACTATTTTGTTCGACGCGAAGATCACTGGCTAACTCTTCACCCAGTTAAAAGTTAAATTATTTCTAAATATATTTACTCCTGAGGCCTCTTTGTACAATATCTAGAAATTGATGGCTCGAAATCTAAAATTCTATAAAACACTCGAAGGGCTTATAAACACGTCGAATATCGCTATATGATTCCCTTTATATTCACTACACTTAAATATATAGCAATGCTAATTTGCATAAGTCACGGTTCATACACAAGAACTTCTCAAATCAAATTACGTCATATAAAGTTCCAAAAAGTTAGTTAGTTGAAGAGAAATACGCCTGAGAAGCCCATTACAAAATAGGCGGAGCATGAAAGTATAAAAATATTTCTTTAGCAGTTCATTATCTGCATTAAATTTCTTTTTTGTTTTGCTCAATGCATATATATATATATATATATATATATATATATATATATATATATATATATATATATATATATATGTATATTATATAGTTCTGAAACCTTTGCAGCGCTTTTTATCATGATGACCGAATGCTCTTAGTTTTACCAGTTTGGGAAGCGAAAGAAAATAATACATTATTCATGCGTTTAATAATATTTATTATGTAATATATTTTCCGTTGTTACTTATAATCTCTTGCCTGCGTGTTGGTAATTTGTAAAGCCATTTTTGAAAAAGCTCCTGTCTTTAAAGACAAAGAATTTAATTAGTACTAGATTGACGTATGCTTCAGTTTTGAATTTCTCTTCCATCAGAAAATTTTGCTAACGGGTAAAAATCGGAGAGTGCGAGTCTGGATGCGACAGAATTTCCCAGCATAGTTCTCCGATTTTCTGACGAGTTGCCAAAGAAGCATGTAGATTGCAATCATCATAATGCAGTATTATGTGGTTCCTACTGAACAACCCCTGGCCCTTTTTCTTTAAACATCCATTTGCAGACACTGTCTCTCTGAATTGCGCTTTTCGTTAGGTTTCAAAACCTGGTTATGTATTTGCATTTGAGCGTCCTACCTCATACACAGCTGTCTCTTACTCAGACTCGGCTTAGAGGGGGAAGAGGCAGGTTGTCCAGGCTCCCAATATATTCTTTTCTGTGCGACGTTTTCGTACGTAATCCTTTTTTTTTTTTTTTATCACCAGTTGTATTCTGGTATAAGAAGGGGTTTGTTCTGAGCGAGCAGAGATGTGCGTATGACGACTCGATTAAGCAAATACTTCTCACTTAACTCACGAGGCATAATTCTGGAATAAATAGACCAATTCTAGTAACAACGAAATATTGAACAATAAATATTATTAAACGTATGAAGCAAGATTGTTTTTTTTTTTTTTTCGCTGACCAAACTGACATTATTTTCCGTCGAATTCAATGTATCTGTATTTTGAAATCCTTCTGTTGCTCCGTTTCAGGTTCGCGAATGAGCTGGGACGCCTCACTTACATCACCCCAACCTCTTACCTGACCCTGATCTCTTCGTTCAAGCAGCTGTTGAGCGAGAAGCAGCAAGAGATCCGATCCGCAATCCAGCGCTACGAAGGGGGACTCGGACAACTCGAGTTCTTCTCCGTCACCATCATTGGCATGCAGAAGGACATCGAAGAGCTGCAGCCGAAGCTGGTGATCGCTCAAAAGGAAGCCGAGGCTTTTATTGAGGTGCGGATCCATTTTACGATACCTTGGTTAATTCATACGCTTAAACTTAGCAAAACGGCATTCATTAGGTTTGGGTACCCTGTGACCACAGATTATTGCTCGATTGCTTTGTAAATTAGTATGCCGGTGTGAAAATTAAGGGGGGGAGGAAGCCAAACTTTAAATTAAAAATTCTGCAAAAATTATCGATAATTTAAAATTCAAAAATGTGTGTGTAGTATTCAATTTGGGCTATTTTTAGTTTACTTGTTATCTTTTGATATTCAAAAATTGAGAACTTTACAATAGCCTTTCGTTTTTATTACGTACATTTTTCTTTTTTTTTTTTTTTATGTATTCAAAATGCCCCTTTCGATTCAAATTTTGAATGAAAGTCTCAAAATTTTAATATTGCTGTCATTATTACAAAATAAAATTAATCACGAAGAATTTGTGAATATTTTGGTAACTTGTGCAAACTTTCTCTTGAAATTTTTTTTTCTTCTTTAGTACTAATGATTCAATTCAAAATGCAGCAAAAAAATTCTATTAAAAACATAATTATAAGCATGAAGCACTCGCTTTTACGTTTAAAGGGAAGTTAAATATTAAATATTGCAACGAGTTTTCAAGCGCATTTCCTTTTAATTAGCCTCAGGGTTATTACTAATACAATATTTAGTATGAAGGTCAACTATTATCTAGAAACTAGAGGTCTACTGGCTGAGGAGTAGGCGGGGTTCAGAACTTTTAGATTTACCAATCATCATGTAACCTTCTTTAGCCATTTTGTCAAGGACGCTTTGGATAGCAGACGCTTTGGTCGGCAGTTTTTATTGACCTCAAATCTGCTTATGACATTGTATGGGGTGAGAGCCTCCTATTTAAGCTTTCAGATCTAGGTATTAGGGCAAATCTTTTTGACTGGATTCGAAGCTTCTTGTGCCAACGCTCTTGTAGCTTACTACGGTACGGCAAATCAATTTCGAAATCCAAGATCTCAAAAACGGTTCTCGCTCAGGGAGCCATTAGTAGTTGTTCCCTTTTTAACATATATATTAATGATTTGATTCTGAAAATAAGGGATACTCAAGGCTTCAAATGCCTCTTATGCGCCGATGATCTTGTTTTCTGGACAGTTTCTAAAAAGATAAATGCAAGAACATGTATAGAGACTAAACTGTCTGCTGCTTTGAATGCTCTGGAGGATTGGTGTGATACTTATAATGTGGAGGCAAACTTAAATAAATCCTACTGTCGGACATTTTCACTTATGCATCAATCTTTGGATCTTCAACATGAGTAAAAAGGCACTCAAATCCCCACTTGTGACAATTTTAACTATCTGGGAGTGATGTTGGATCTCAAACTAACATGGAAGTCCCATGAGGAGGACATTACCAACCATGCCATGAGGTGGCTAAGTGCCTTAAAACGCCATGCCGGAGCAAGGTGGGGTTGTAACAGAACAACTCTTCAAACTTATTCGCCCCCTTTTGATTTATTGCTGTGAACCACTTGTTGAGGCCGGGGAAAATGTACTCAAACCCCAGGAAAGGGTCCAAAATCAGGTCCTACTTATTGTAACTGGGGCTGTAAAAACTACCCCGATAGAAGCCATGCTTTTGATGACTGGTGATTGGCCACTTAGAACTGTGATTCAAGAGAAGGTCATTATTCTCAGGGAAAAGATCATCAGAGTACATGGATGTTTTTCACTTTGGAATCCATACCCGAGTGGCTTCGGATTTTTTACTGATGGGTCTCTCCTGGACATTAGTCCTAATGCATTGCCGCAGTTTTCTCCAAAATATTTTCTTTCTACATCCCTGTGGGGAGAGGTACTGTATTTGACGGAGAAATTGTAGCAATTCGCACAGTCTTATCCCAGTTCACTGCCTCCTGGATAAGTTCACAAGGGCTGTTGTCCTCTGCGATTCAAAGACTGCGTTGCTAGCCATCGTATCTGATGAACATACCTTAACGCAGGACATTTTGGAAAGTCATCGTCACCTCAAGAACCTGGCTTCTTTTGAGAAAAGTGTTGTCTTCCAGTGGGTTCCTGCCCAATGTGGAGCTCAGGTAACGAGACAGTGGACTATCTCGCTAAAAGGAGTGCTTTGATTAAGCATTATGTTTCTCGTGCTTTGCCTCTCTGTACAATTAAAAATCTTATTGAAAAATCTATCAAAGCCCATGTTCAGGAGGACCTTTCCAATTTCATATCAAACAAGGCTTGGAAGAATGCTATCTCTAATTTGAGTAATGGCCCAAGACATAGAGAGATTGCTGAATTCCACCTAGCACCTGACATGACTGCTTACGAAAACATCTTTTTAGATTCAAAATTGCTCCTTCTCCGGCTTGCACTCTGTGCAGCTCTGGTGAGGATATGGATTCCACTCATCTGTTCCACTGCCCTGAGCTTCGAAAGCCTTTTCTCTCTGAACGTTACTGAGAGGCTAGAGACATGTTGGATTCATGAACTTTGTTGCAATATTTCTTGCTCTTGTTTTGTGTTTTGTCCCCTTGTAATTGTATTGTAATTGCTTTTTTTTTTTTTTTTGCTGTAACTATTTATAATCTGTCATTGGAAATTAAAAAAAAGATTGAACAAATTCATCAAATATTTTTCACTGATTATTATTGCGTCTCTTAATAATAACGAAAACTGTTACACTACTATGTTATTCAATTTTTTGAATATATATATATATATGTATATATTCAAAAAATTGGATAACATAATAATGTAAAAGCTTTCTTTTATATATATATATATATATATATATATATATATATATATATATATATATATATATATATATATATATATAAATTTTTGGTTCTACTAGAAAGTTGTTTTAAATTTCTAGGGTGCTTTTTATACATAGAAGAGTAAAATAGCACCACTGCAAAACTAAAGGCTTCATATCCCTAAGATACAAAGTTTTTCCGATACGTTTTTCAACATCCGCAATTTACAACTTGTTTAAACATGAAATTGAAATCTTAAGCTTCAGAGCTGACATATTTTCCCTGCGCGCGATTTGTTGGAACATTATTCAACAAACCTCCCTTTGTTGTCCTATATTTTTAATCATATTAATTCTATTTAACTTCCGTTTCCAAAACATTTTAAAAACATTCTTCTTGGGCTCCATATTTAGTTTTTCTTTCTCAGTTTCTAAATTCTCTACTCTTTAAGCAGGTGGTAAAAAGAATCGAAATAAATGCTAGTTTTACAAATTTCCTAAAAGTAAGACTTTAGAGACATTCATTTTCTTAAATGTTCGAAAAACTCAAAACTTGCGTTACTGCTGTGATTTCAGAAAATCAAAGAAGAGTCCGCTGATGTGGAGAAGGTGAAAGCGGTAGTGAACAAGGACGAGGAGTACGCCAGCGCCCAGGCCAGGGAGTCCTCCGCTCTCAAAGAGGAGTGTGAAGCGGACCTGGCGGAGGCTCTGCCGGCCCTGGAAGCTGCTCTGCAAGCTTTAGATACCCTCAAGGTGAGATCCTTCATTTATCTGAAGCATAAGAAGAAATTAGTGAAAAGTTTAAAAAAAAATCATATATTAATGAATGCGTGAAACATTTATTTTTATTTAATTTTGTAAAATTTCTAATTGATTATTTCTGTCAGATTTAAAGCGGCCTTGGTAGCCGAGTGGTCGTAGTCGCGAACTCACGATAGGCTTTGTTTCCTTACTAGTCGCGTGTTCAAGTCCTGATGCCACTAAATACACGTCGTTTAATGGGGCCGATGCGCGTTAAATCTGTCCAGTTTTAGTGTCCCCATGTTAGGCTTGCGTAAGAGTTTGTGGAGTTGGGAGCCGGCTCAGGAGTCGTCCACGTCTCACTTTTACAATAAAAACAGTAGGTTCATCACGAATTCTGAGGGATCTTTTTCATAGTAAAAAATTCGATATTTTTAGAACAATAGGCAAATGAGTTAATAAATATATATGTAAAGTAAATTAATTCCCAAAAATAAATTTATTATTAATTTTGCTACATTAATTCACAGATTCAGTCTTGTTATTTTATTAATGTTCTCAGGGAAATAAACACAGTCATATCTTTATTATTTATTACCTTTTAGCTATAGGATGATTGACTGCATTTTAAATAAGAAATTTTTCTTAAGTTAATTCGATTAATTTTTTTTTAAATATTGCATGAATTTTCGCTACATACAATGTGATCTCAATAAAACTGAAAATGGAGGGAGGTTATTTCAGAGTATTCTATTTGTATAATTAAATGCCAATTCTATTTTGAACGCGAGGAGAAGGGGATATTATTCTTTTATTCGTTCACACATGCACTAAGCAATAAAAGATTGATTACGTTATAATATTTTTTTTCTATATTTAAGGAAAAACGAAGGCGTAATAAACAGATAATAAAAAATGTAATTTTGATTAAAATGTAAATTTTCTGGTTATTTATAGTTTGTAATGTTACAAGCAAAATGGAATTATCAATAATCAAAATGTAAAAGTTTTCATATATACTACATTGGGCTGAATTTGAAAAGGTCTAAAGTTATATTATAGTGAAAGATACTTTGTTCTTGTGCACACGTCACATTATCTAATTATTTTAGTTACCTTAATATTTTTAAATAGATTATTCAAATATTTTAGTTATTTATTAATTTCTGTTATTAAAATATCCAAGGCTAATAAACTTTCTTCAGTTGATTGTTGAGCGAGAGAGAGAAAAAGATATAGACTGATTGAAATTCTTATTGTTTGATCTGAAATTTTTAAGGTTTACCCTTTTAATCCAAACGAAATCGGGGCATGTCAGCTAGTTCGGATACAAACTTCATACGACTAAGTGAAGTTAATTTTATCCAAGTAAAATTTTGAATAAAAACTGAAAAATACTCATTATTAGTATAACTTATGAAATGGATGACAGACGACTTATTTTTTTTATAAATTGGGAGAAATAATATCAAAGATATTTATAAATCGTTCTTACAAATCCTTGAAATAATGATTTCATCATAGAAATGATATTTTTAAACATAAGTTTCTTTGCATTTGCATAAGTTTTGTTGCTGTATTAATGACGAATTACTTCTAATTGCACAGCCATCGGACATCACGTTGGTGAAATCGATGAAAAATCCTCCCAATGCCGTGAAAGTGGTCCTCGCCGCTGTCTGCATCATGCAGAGTATAAAACCCGACAGAGTCACCGACCCAGCGACGGGGAGAAAAGTAAGAAACACGTGCATTCGTTTGGATTTCACTCTCCCTCCCCCCCAGCTTTATTTCTTGTCGATATGAGGCCAAATTCTCATATAAAATCTGAACGTTTTGTGTTGAATGTTGCAGGTGAATGACTATTGGGGTCCATCTAAGAAATTACTTGGTGACATGGGTTTCCTACAGTCTCTCAGAGAATATGACAAAGACAACATTGATGTAAGTATCTCTTGAGTAAAATGAGTCGAACTGATTAAAAAACAATACTTTTCAAGATTATCGTAAAAAAGTAACGAGACCATACTGTAAGATATTATTTACTCCCCTTTACACTAATATTATGTGTTACGGGGGAAAAAAGTCTTTCGTAGCCGAGCAAATAATTAGTTGCAGATTTTATTAAAAAATGTATAGGTACCGCAGACACAGAACTGAATAAAAATTCTATTATATTTATATTAAGTCAACAGGAAAGTTCTGTCCGTTTGTGTAGTAAGAGAAAATAATGCATTTCTCGTACATTTAATAATATTTATCATACAATGTTATTTTCATCGCTGCTAGAATTGATCTATAAACATTCCACATGGGGTGCCTCGTGAGCTAAGTGAGAAAAATTTTCTCAATCGCATCGTCATATGCACATTTCTGTTTGCTCAGAACAAAAACAAACCCATTTGGGTCCGAATGATAACTGGTGATGAAATGGATTATTTTCGAACACATCGTTAGGAAATTAGCTTATTTGCTATATGTCCCCTCCATCTCTAAATCGAGATTGAGCCTGAATTAGGGAACGCTGTGCTTTTGATTGGACGTCTCAGAACCTATACATTTTGCACTTTTGAATGCTGGCAAAAAGCTCAACTCAGAGAGATACTATCAGCAAATGGATGACTTAAATAAAGCTCTGAATGAAAAGAGCCGACAATATTCTATATGAAGCACATTAACACATCAATCAATAACTCCCGAGACTAACCCAGAGATGGCGCTCGTAGTAAACCAGTAACCAGGT
>BMAW01118514.1:33274-61543 GCA_019974015.1 Nephila pilipes
TGAGCTCCATACTCACATTGGAGTTTGCGGAAAATGCTTTTTTCAGCAAGCATTTTGTTGAAAGTATTAAATTACAGAGGGTTGGGAGTTCGTAAATTTTACAGAGTATAAATTCAATATTAAAATATACTGATAGTATTGAAAAATATTACATTATTTAAACTGAACTTAAAATAAACGAACATATATATATATATATATATCGTATTCCAAACGTATATGCACTATCACTAAATTCATTTTTTAGCTTGTAATAACGTGTTTCATATAAAACGAATTGAATTTTCATTTAATATCTGTAAACATTCAAATGCTTGACAATTTTAAGTTAGGTGTCTCTATTTTCATTCATTTAAACTATCACGTTCTCCTCATAAGGTAGTTGCTCCTAAGAAGGCTAAACTTGAAGAAGCTGAAAAGCAGCTGGCGGTGATTATGGAGTTATTGAATACGAAACGCTCCGAACTTGCCGCCTTGGAAGACAAATTGGCCGCCCTCAAAAGGGATTGCGATGAATCTATTCAGAAGAAGAAGGACCTGGAGGCACAAGCACGTTTGTGTGAAATCAATTTACAAAGAGCCGAGAAACTGATTGGTGGTCTCGGCGGAGAACGACTCAGGTAGTCGACGGATTCATTTTCAAATACATTTATTACAAACAAATGTTTGTTTGGCATTGATTTTTTTTTCTAAATTTTTAGGGTTTTTTTTTTATTGTAGAATTGAAAAATAATATCTTAACTTTTCAATATTTTTTAAAAATGTTTTTAACGATTAATATACACCACACTGCACAAAATAAGTAGCTTAACTTGGTATTTTATTAAACCACATTTGACTTCGTTTTGTCGTGGAATTGTTTCAATAAGATTCAGTGTGCCTTTAGACCTTATTATCGCCTAGATTTGCAACAGTTTTTCACCGAGACGCTGAACTGGCGACGGAAAAGACGAATCACACATAACCACTTTTCCAGGATATCTCAAAGGTTTTCAGTTGGATTTTAATTGGACTTTGTGGTGGTCAGCTTATTAGGGAAAATGAAATCTCATGTTGTCTGAACCAATTCAGAATAATTTGAGCTCGATTGATCTGCGCATTGTCGTCGTGGAATATGCCACTTCCATTTGAGAAGGGAAAATCTATTGATGGGATGACCTGATGATAAAGTTTTTAAGCAATCCAGAGAACTTCATTTTACTGTCGTATAAAGTTGCTGATCCCAAGCCAGAACTTAGTAGACACTATGCGTGAAAGGTCCATTGTTTCATGAGGTTCCTTCTGAACCTGCCGCGTCTATCGTTCTGAAATAGGCTGAATCTTGATCCATCTGAACACATGACATTTCTCCTCCGCTCCGAGTTAAATCCTTGTTTTTTTTTTTTTGAAAAGTGGAGCCGTTTTTGATTAACAACCTGTGGTTTTCTTGTGACACTACAATTGTTGTTACATTCCTTCAAGTTCTCATCGCGTGTTGAAATACCCCTAGTGGCCGCGATAGCCAAACGGTCATGGACGACGACTCAGCGGGTCGTTGGTTTGAGCCCTGATGCCATTAAAACCCGTCTGTGTTGAAGGACTTGGAACCCCGAGGTTCCAAGTCCTCCCGATGGCGGGGTGTTGAAGTTTGGAGAGGGAGATGCCAGCTCAAGTATCATCCTCTTCACTTGACTGAGGCTCAAAATTACGAAGTCCGTCACCAATAGCCCTCGTGTTGCTTCTCAGTACGACGTTGATAAGCAATCACTAATTTAAATCACTGAAATACCCCTATATATTCATTGTTTAAGGCATCCGACTACGTTCGGAACCATGATTTTGAAAAAACGTATAAATGAATATTTTTTTTATATTTAGTATCATCTGAATTAGAATGTACATAAAAAAGCATTTCAAAAGTTTTATTGCAATGAAAAAATTTTAAAAGGCAATTTTTTAGCATAAAATAAGAAAAAATAGTACATTTTCAAAATATTCTCCTTTCATGAAAAATCTTTCTATAACATTGTTATTCAGCATATGTATTCATGTGATACCTGTATAGAGCCTGAACTGGGATTTTTTAATAATTCACGCTTTTTGCAAAGTTATTAACAATCTAATTAACAACACGTTTTTTTTTAAAAAAAATTCATCCACTCCTAGTTCAGGATTTTAAGAATAATATGAAAAACATTTCTACCAAATTCCATCAATATAGAGGGGAAAAAAACATTCAAGTTATTATCTGTCAAAAATTGTAAACATACTGAAAATTATATTCTTCAGAAAATTGATTTAAAGTTATAAAAACTTGTACAGAAAACAAAGGAAATATTTGATATAAAAATACTTATTACTTGATTTCTATGCACCGTAACTACAAATGGAAGGTAGCTTTAGAAAGAAAAGGTTCAACAGTTGATTTTTTGCGATTTTTCTTTAACACTCGTTTAAAAATTCTTTGGTCCTGAGAATTTTAGAGTTTTTTTTCAACCACATTTATTCCAAGATGTTAACGGTTCGCTATTATCCGTTCAGATATTAAATATGCGGTGGACACTTCTGAACCTATTTGCAGTTATTTCAACCATATTTTTGGTCATTTTCTTTGATTGGTACAGGCCAGTAATTTGATTGAGCATTTATAAGAATAGGAATAAAAGAAAGCTTTTCTGTAACGAAAATTTGAAAAAAGAACAATACAAAAGGAAAAAACTTATAAGTATAATTTAATTATTGTTAATCAAAATTATAAATCTAAATATTTTAATATCCTGATTCTAAGAATTAGAAAATATTAACAATTATAAGAATAAGAACAAAAAATCCAGGAGCGCTTCTTTAACGTAAACCTAGTTAGCTAGCAGCACTAATAAACGTAAAAAAATGGTTTAAATTTTGAAAAACGATGGTTGTATACGAACGCTGAAAAATGCTACCATTGCTGCGAAAAATCTAGATGTTATAACTAAATGTTTCATGGAGCATATAAACACTTCGGATCTGAATATTTTTTTAGTATTCATATATTAGCATAACTAGATAAATTAATTACAATAAATAATTAAAAGCAATTAGGATAATAAAAAATTATTTTTTTCGAGATTTCAAGAAAAATATTTGCCTAGCAGAAATAACAAATTATACTTGGGCTACCTCATACTAGACCAACACAAAAGAACAAAAATCACTAAATGTGGCGGGAAAATGGCGACCTGACATACGATAGCTGATGGTCACTAGAAACCAAATATCTTGGTGTTACGTTGGATAAAAAACTCACTTTTAAACAACACGTTCTACGAATTGAAAAGCAGTATAATTCTGCAGTAAATAATGTTTTCCCTCTTATTTCGCGTAAATCTACATTAAGTAGACGTAATAAATTGCTTATCTACACCCTGATACTAAGACCCATCCTGACTTATGCTAGCCCGGTCAGGTCACACTGTGCGACACTACTTTTGACATGATAGAAAAATCTCAAAACTCCACAATTAGAATGATTGTAAAGGCCAGCTGGTATTTAAGAAACAAAGATATAAGATTTACAATTAAATTACCTACACTAAAAAATTTTATTAAAAAACTCTCAGAATTTTTTTTTCCATAAAATAGACACCTCTAACAATAGAACCATTCAAGAAATCGAAAAATACACCCCACTAAGAGATAACCCACAATTACACAGACCTAGAGAAATGTTAATTTTATAACTTTATGTCACTCTTACAGCAACACCATAGTCATTCCTAGTCACTCACTCAACTTACACCCATACACACCCACCCATATATACAGAATTAACATACATCACCATCGACCAATCACAGACCGCGCTCTCACTGCGGCCAGACTGAGCAAGCAAACAGGAACTCAATAGACTTCTGCTGCAATATACTAAGCCTACCACAAGCACTTCAACTCTCAACTTATTTTGTAATTCATAACCTAATCACCATTATAAAAAACCTAAATCTTAATGTATTTTTAAAACTGTAATGTATTTTTAAGCTTTATTTTAACTTTTTACAAAGCTATTGCACAGTAATCTTAACACATCTTATCACTAATAAAGCCTTAACTTCTGGGCAAATGTAAAACCGCAATTCAGTTTACCAATTATTGATGTCATTTCACAGGGGATAGAAGCCCGAGAGGGTTAAGTTCCCCGATATAATAGTAGTCGCTATACGATAGCTGATCTTTGGAGTTATTTGAGTATGTTTATCAAACAATATTTGAAAAAAAAACTTTGTCTTTCATTCCTTATATTAGATGGGCAAAAGAAGCTGAAAATCTTCGTATGAAATTCGAAAACTTGCCTGGGGATGTTCTGCTTGCCTCAGGCGTCATAGCTTACCTTGGACCTTACACTTCTCATTATCGCAGCATTTGCATTAGTGACTGGGTTGCGTTTTGCAAAGTAAATAAAAATTTCTTTGAATATTTATTAATTTATATTGTAAAGCTTTAGTAAACGTCTGGTTATAGCTTTCCTGACAATTGTGGCTTCCTGCTCATAAATCCCGTTGTTATTCAATATGACATCATCAAGAGTGCTGGCTGGGTACATTTTAACAGATACTAGGAAGCTATGGGTTAGTTGATGGAAAATAGGTTTGCTAACCGCCACAAGCCTTGATGATGTACATTAAATGCTTTTATTTACAATATTTAGATCTTGATTTATAACGTTTGTTTTCGTTAGCAGTTGAATTTACTGTAAAAATATATGTATTAATAAAAATAAAAAGGGTAAATGCAGCAAAAAAACTACGAAAAATATTGAAGTATATAAGTATATTGTAACTGGATAATTTTGATTTGCAGAGTTAATAATTATTTTGAGAAAAAAGTAAATTTATAATTTTTAAATGTATTTTTGAAGAATGGTTTTCGTTGACAATTTCTCAAGGAAAACGCGATACATAAAATGATTTTTTGATACGCACTAACTTCAAAGTCTTAAAAATGCGATGAAAATATTAATTTAAATTTACTCAACTCTGTTTTAATTAATTACACTTTATTCATGAAATATAGCAAAAATTAGTGAAAAACTCAGTCAATGGCATTGAAACCGGTATAAAATTAGAGCTAAAGAAAATATAACTTAATTTGTAGTTCTATTACTTTTGTAGTATTCTCAAAAATCTACGATAGAGTATTGCTATGTTTTAATTATAAATAAGAAGTAATCGAGATATTAGGATAAAATTTATCCTGCATATTCGTTGATCCTTATATACATAATGTAATGGATGACAGCCATTCATGTTGATTTGTTTGGTAGGAAGAAGCCGTTGATACTCTCAGTACGGAGAACATAAAGTTCCATGCAACACTGGAATATAGAATTCTGGACAGAGACTATGTAAAGAAAAGAATAAATAAAAATTAAGTTTCTATTTTGATTAGCGCTTGGTGATAGTTAAAACTTTACGATATTGCGGGTTACTTCAATCTACGTTTCCCTGAAACCAAACCAATCAACATGCATAGAAGTAATTTATAGCAGGATGTACACAAGGATTAATTAATATGCAGAATAAATTTTATCCAGATCTCTCAGTTATTTCTTAGCAGTAATTATAATGTTATTGTACCTCTCGTACTTGTGATTTTTTTTCCCCGGTATTTATGCAATAGGGGTTTTGGCTAGTTTTTTTTTTTTTTTTTTTAAATCTAAAGCAAAATTCTCATTTGCTTTTTAAACAAAAATTGCTCTGTCTACAAGAATGATGATTGTACCATTTTATTTTATTTTTCTAATATTTATATGTATTTTCCTTTTAAGCAATAGTACCAAATAAAACTTAATCAATTGTAACTTGGATGTAATCATAAGCCCCCTTTCCCCTCTCCTGATTAAAAGTGTTTTCTTCTTTACACAGAGCCATATGATTCCTTGCACTCAAAACTTTTCGCTTGGTGAAACACTTGGCAATCCGGTGAAGATTCAGTTCTGGAATTTGAATGGTCTACCGAGAGATGCCTTCTCTACGGATAACGGAGTAATGGTGGAATTCGGAAAACGATGGTCTCTACTTAATTTTTTATTTCTCTTTATAAATCATTGTGTTATAAATTGATTCAAGGTTAAAATTAACTTAAGGAAGGGGGAATTTGATATATACAGTCGGAAAAACATCATTATGAGTTTCTTTTCTTTTTCTATAATAAATGACGTATGCACTTACAAAATTTAAATTATGATGAGTGAAAATTTCTGATGCTTTTTGTCCCTTCCTATAAATGTAAAGCCGGATTTTCGTCAAGGGTTTTCCTAAAAAATAAAAACAGATTAGAAATCGAACAGGATCTGAGAATAAAGTTAGTGTATTTTCCTCTAATTGTGAAGTTTTTAGTCAGCAAAAGTAGTTTCATACTATTTATTAATAATTTGGTCTCTCTCATTAAAAATTTCCTTTTTTGCATTTATTTTTTGTAATAATTTCATATAAACATTTATTAAAGTACGCGAGATTTACATTGACATCTGAATAATGTTTTATTTAAGTACACATTTCAAAATATATTATAAGTTTCAGTGGGTCACAAAAAGAATCTTAAAAATAAATGGGTCACAGAAAAAGGGGAAATCTGTCTAAACATATTAGAGATCGATTTAAAATTGCTGCTGTTCTTATTGTAGAAAAAAAAAATGTTCTTTCTTCTTACTGCTGTAGACAAAAATTACGATGTTTTGATTCCTGATTTCTTACAATTTAATTCTGAATGTTTCAATATTGTAACTGTAAAATATTATATGCTTAAATTGTATTATAATGATTATGATTAGGAAGCACTTTTTTGTCATAGATATTCTGTAATTTATACTTATATATGTAATTTATACTATACTTTTCTATAAGATACCCTCATTCCTTACGGACATAATCTCGTAACCAGATTTTCTGTGGCTGCTCATAATGTCTTTGAATTACCCGAGAGTTTTGTAAATATGCAACAATTAATACGTGGACGATTCAAATCTTACAATAGCTTTGACGGTTTTTCTATTGAACATGTTCTATAAAAGCAAAGTAACTGTATAGCACATTATCTGCACTTGATTTTACCTATCTTTCATTTCGTTTTTCATGTCTAGCATGCCTGTTCCTGGTTCTGGTTCCCTCTAAAATACTTAAAATATGGCTGTATATTTCAAAGCGCTATGAAAATTGAAAACAATAATGCAAAAATGTAAATTAACACATTAAACAATACTGAGAAAATCAAAGTAAAAATTTTAAAAAAATAAAGCAAAAGAGATAATTGAAAATTCTAAATTCTTTTAAAAATGAGCAAAATGGAAAGAAAACTACGTAATACTGACTCTATATTAAGATAGATATACTCTGCTTTAACATGTTTTAATAATCAAACCTCGCAATCAGTAAAACTTCTATAAAATAAAATATATTTTAAAATTTATTCTCACTAAGAAAAATTAATTGATCGTAATTTGCATGCTAGGCCTTTAATGATCGACCCTCAAGGCCAAGCGTCCAAATGGATAAAGAACATGGAGAAGGAAAACTTGTCCGTCATCAGACTGACGGATCCGGATCTCCTGAGGACCCTGGAGAACAGCGTGCAGTTCGGGTGGCCCGTGCTGCTGGAAGATGTCGGCGAAGAACTCGATCCTTCCTTAGAGCCTTTGCTCTTGCGCAAGATATTCAAACACGGTAAAACCCTTATCACTACATCCATACCACTGTGTACAAGGTGTGACAATAAAATAACCTGATTGCGCATGCCCCAGCCGTTAGGCTTGGTGTGGAGGAGTTGGAATGGAATGTAGTTGATCTCGATGCTTCCGGTACAGGTGGCACGCTATTCCGTCCCTCTATCTAGTTCAGTTTGTTTTTCATCCTTGTTTGAGTAAAATGTTGTTGTGCCGAAGTGCCGCGATCATAATAAGCTTGAAAATCGAGAAGCGCATAAATTTGAAAAAAAAAAAAAAAACTCCATCTGTGAATGTTTTAAATTTTTAAAGGAGGTGTTTGGAGATAATTATCATGTCACGTAGTCAAATTTTTGAATGGCACAAACGATTTTCGGAAGGTCGGGAGGTTGTTGGAAATGCTGAATGTTCTGGTCGACCTGTGTCATCAAGAACTGATGAAAACATTAAAAAAATTAATGAGATCATGCATAAAGACCGATGTTGGAGTGTTCGGATGATGTCAGATATTAGGAACATAGGCAAAAAGACAATAAGAAAAATTTTGATCGAAGATTTGCATATGATGAAAGTTTGCGCAAAACTGGTCCAAAAATATCAAGCACCGAAATAACTCGCCAGCACACAATGCGCGCTCTCTGTGAAACAGTTCTTGGCGGTCAAACGCATTAGTGTGCTCGAGCATCCACCGAACTCGCCAAATCTCTCACCATGCGACTTCTACTTAATTCCAAAAGTGAAAAGTGTATTCAAAGAAACACATTTTCAGTCTGTAGAAGAGGTCAAGGCAAAAACGGCAGACTTAGTGAAGAAGGTGACATCTAATGACCTGCAGCACTTCTTTGAATAGTGGAAAATTCATATAAAGCGATGTATTGATAGGGAAAGCGAGTATGTTGAAGCGGACTGAAAGGTATTTTTGTAATGTTTTCAATAAAGTTAGTTTTTAAGACTATTCCGGTTACTTAATTGTCGCACCCCGTATATACGTTTTAGCTCGTTTTTATTTTCATCTAACATGTAGTTGAAACCCTTTTATAACGTTGTTTTATTTCTTTAAGAAAAGGGATGTGTTACATAAAGTAATTTCAAATTATTCTTAAAATAATTTTGAATCTACTATGTATTTAATTTTGCGATATTGATTAGAAGTAAAACCAGCGTAATAAATGAGAAATTGCATCAAATTTCTCTATAAATTTGGCGACCTTCTTCATCCATTATTATTTTAACTCGCTGACTTACATAGCTGGCCGAAAATTTCACGTCCATTTTAATTGAGGAGCTGTAGCCCTTCATAGTGTTTCCTTCTTTCCGTCAATAGATGGCGACGTGTTATATAAACCATTGGACAGATAAGAAATAAAAATAGTGGATGGTGTATAACACATCCGATTTATTTCAATAGATCCCGAGTTATGAGTAACTGTTTTTGGTCGTTTCTCCAATTTCGCAGTAATAAAATGGTGAATCGTAAGGAATACCTCCCTGGTGAGGAATTTAGATTGTTTTCTTCTAATTTTTATGATTTTCTTAAACTTATTTTCTAAAGCAACACATATAGGATTGACTATTAGGAAAAATATTAGTAAGCCAATGACTTAACGGTTTTTCAAATCATTTTCATAATTTTTTAAAAAAAAGTGCTTTAACCACATTTGTTTTGGTCGAAGTAATGTATCATTACGGAGCTCCTATCCCGCTGGTAGGAAATGCTTTCTCATCTGAACTATTGTATTAATTTAAATATAAGATGGAGCTGCATAATTTAAGAGAAAAAAAATTAGGCTAAATCTATTGAAGGGTGATAACTTTCTAACTGAGTAGATCTTCCGTCGCAAATTTACTCAGGGAGTCGAGGAAACTGCGATGGCAACTCCCATTCCGGCTTAACATGGAGAAGATTCAAACAGAGCGTACCGGACTGAGGTACCGGGTAGTACCTTTATACCCGATATCTTAGCCAGATCTGTAACAGATGCCACATTTTTTTATCAATGCCGATGTCGAAAATCCTTATATGGCATGAAAAAACCATTTTATCTTTAGTCAAGTTAGTTAATGTTTTATCATGATCTCTCTTAAACAATTTGTGCAATAACTCTAGCAATTAGCGAGAATTAAATATTGTTGGTGATTCCTGGCATTCAGTTCAACTGTTATTGCTTAAAATGTATTCGATTTTTTTTCTTTTACTCATTTTGTAAAATAAAACACATGCACTGTGAATACCTTTGTGAATTTTTTTTTTTTTTTTTTTTTTTTTTTTTTTAAAAATTTGTGTTTGGTGTTTTTTATTGCTAAAAATTTTAAATATATTTTTTTTTAATTTTTTTTTTTTTTTTTTTCATATTTACATTCTAATAATTTATATATATATACACATAGATACATACACACACGCACATATGTATATATATATATATATATATATATATATTGCAGTAAACTATTATTACTTGTTAAGAGATACTTTAGTAGTGAAAAAATAGGATGATCGAGATTACGAAGAAAAAAAGTCGAATATATTCAAATCTACATTTCGTATCACCTTCTAACGATAGTATGAAGTACTCAATGGAAAGTGTATAAGTATCTTTATTTTCTTAATTTATTCAAGAATTTCTTACAGAAATCTGTTCTTAATTCTAAAATGACAGTAATATAAATTGTATTGTAAAGTTTTAACTGACACTTGTCGTGTATTCAAATGATTTAAATATCTTGCTCATTCCGCAGGTACTATTGATATGGTTCAGTTAGGTGATTCCAGTATCGAATTCAACAAAGATTTTCGCCTTTACATCACAACGAAACTCCGTAATCCTCACTACTTGCCAGAAATTTCAACCAAAGTTTCTTTACTTAATTTCATGATTACACCTGAAGGTCTGGAAGACCAACTTCTGGGAATTGTTGTTGCACAAGAAAGGTATTCACTCAGTTTCAGATGCTTTGGATGTCGTATCAGATTTATATTTCGCCTTCTTCTTTCTAAATTTTCTCTAATATTTCATTTCATATCAATCCATTTAAGTACAGATAAAACTTAATAGTTATTTAGATTCCCATTACATTTCTAATTTCAAAGTTCAATTGTGTAGTTGGCTTGATCTATTAGTTGTATAATTAAAACTTTAGTAGTAGTGTTAATCAAAAACTTTAAAAATAATAAGGTTTTTCAAACTTAAATTGTATTCAATTAAAGTTCTCGATATCGATACTTATGAGACGTTTCAAAGATATTCATTTATGCGGTTTATCCACTTATCCAGTTATGTAAAATAGGGAGGGAAGTTTTAATTTACTTGTTACTATTACTCAGTTTTACCATTAAAATTAATCAAAATAACACTTTACTAGCTTAAAGTTGTATCATAGTTGTTAAGAAAAAAAACTGGACAAAATGACTCACAAATATCCAATATGGTTGGTCCACTTATTGAGTTTTTTTTCATTACTAATTTTATAAAAGCTGAAGGAGCTGTAAATAATTTAGCCGTATATAAACGGTCTATCCATTAACCCTATATCCATCTAAAGAGTTATGTGTTTTAAATTTATTTACAGCTTTTTATTTTCATATGGATATATAAAAATCATATATTTTACGTTTTCTAGGAGGTATGATTTTGTTTTGTAAATAAACGAATAATTGAACTTATATTATTTGCTTCAATATCCCATTACATCCAAGCATAATATATTTTGGTTAAGCCTTATTGATTGTATTATACGTGGGAAAAAATATTCCGAGCAACACTTTTTCGTGTTTGTGAGAGACTACAATATTTAAAATTTAGTTTTTCCTACAAGAAAATGTTTTTTTTTTTTTTAAAAAAAAAGTATTTTAATTCATTACTGTCGAGAAGGTTGACAGACATTCAATTTTTTTTCGTACGTAATCTTTAAAATATGTTACTTATCTTTTATTTGAGGCCTGACTTGGAAGAAGCGCGGCAGCAGCTGATCGTACAGACTGCTGCGAACAAGAAATCTCTCCAGGAACTCGAAGACAAAATTTTATTCACGCTCGCTCAATCTGAAGGAAGCAATATTCTAGAAAATGAAGAAGCAACCGAAGTTTTAGATTCATCCAAATTTCTTGTTGATGACATCAAAGCGAAACAAAAAGTAAATCTCAATTACTTATTCATTCATTTGTCACATATTCTCGTACCATGTTCTTAGCTATAAAAATTACTTAGTTTAACTGCATTAAATGCTACAGTGCATTAAATATTATTGATATAAACACTATATACATATGAATATCAATCGTCACTCTGTATATATATGGATATTAATCATCTATGAAGCATCGTAGCATTTAATGCAATTATATTAATTTTTATAAGTAAGAGTACTATTGGGGGAGTAAATCTCCTAAACTGTTTTTTCAAAACTGAAATAAGCATTATGTTCATATATTCCTAGGAAATGTTAAAATAACATCATTTACATTAGTTTCGCTTAATATTTTTTTTCATTCAATTTTCTTGGAAAAAATTTAATGGAAATTGCTGCATTACATATTAAAAATTGGAACAGGCTATTGAAAAGATTTTTAATATATGTTTAGCACTTTTGAAATAATATAATATAATAAACTAAATGAATTCAAATAATGAGAATGTGATTGAAATCTTGTTATACACAAAATTAATTAATCATATTAAATAAAAATTTGTTTTTAAATGAAAATTCGAGGAATAAAAAAAAGATAAAGATGTATAATTCAACTACAATCTCATTTGATAGTATAAAAACTAGATATTTTAATTCTAAAGTAAAATTTGTAAAAATTATCTTAAAATAAGCAGATAATATTATTTTTCTTTATCAATGCCTGTAACAATGGCATATGGAGAGAATATACTTATCCATATTTTTTTCCTTTATTCTATTGCTTTCAAAAAGAACGAACACTCTAAACCGCAATTTGAAAATCTCGCTCTTTTTCTAATAGAGGAAATTTCTAAATTTAAAAGTATACGTGCTCCTTTCTCTACTTGAGTTTTTATCCTGAATGGTATAATTATTTAAATCATAAATGACAGCAAATAATATTTTCAAGCCATTGTTAATTTTCTTTGAAAAGAAGTTAGAAAGGTGACTTACTCCACGTATATATTATTTTTCTGTTTAATTTTAGAGACAATTATGCTTTCAAATTGAATTCGTAAATTTTTTTAGAATACACTGCATTAATCATGATGTTTAAATAGTATATTCCAAGTTGCAATTAAAGTTAAGAAATTATCTCCAATGGCCCTAAAATTCATGGAAAAATTAAGCAAAACAGTTAAGAAAGGTAAATCCAAAAATTGTATTTAACTTTTGTTTATTCAACTTTAATGGAATATTCTCGTGTATTATTAAATTACAAATTATTGTTTAAAGTTTGCTTGCCGTTATATGCCTGAAATCTTCCTTCTGACTTTCAATATTTGCTGACTAAACTTTTTCTTAAAAAATTTCGTTTTTAATGCCCCTCGTTTGAAATAATAACAGCAGAAACATGTATCGATGCGTAATCATGATATTTTTGCAGGTAGCCGATGAAACGACGGCTGATATCAACAAATCTCGCGAGTCTTACCAATGCGTTGCCCAGCGTTCGTCGGTACTATTTTTCTCCATTACCGACCTCCCCAATGTCGATCCTATGTATCAATACTCGCTGAATTGGTTTATCAATCTCTTTCTGAGGTCCATTCAACACAGGCAAGTCACCAACGCACTCTCATTGGAAAGTGTTCTGTATTATTTTTAACGCCTTTTCAATTCTCATGTATGTTAAAATAGACCCCAAGTCCCATAAAAATAAATAAAAACAGTTTGTGAGCTTGTAAATTAGGGAATTTTGAAATTTCCCATCCGAAAGAAAGTATCTTTAAAACTTGGAAAGAAGTTTAAAATAATTATTTGAATATACTATTATTGAAGATTGTTAAATGTTATGCAGATGCTTTGGGGCCTCAACGGACAAAACACATCGAGAAAAAAATTCTTTAGTTTAGACAATATTTGTATCTTGGCTAGAAAACAATGTTGTTAAAAGAGATTTTAATCTTAAACAGTTATTCATATCTATTCACTGTGTATAATTAGGAAAAGTTATTGTATGCACGCCATGTCTATGTATTTTATCACATTTCGAATTTTGTAACGTTTGGGACTAATTGCTATTTGCTGTCAAATCTGGTGTTCATATTGTTAAGCATTTCAAGCATGCTTTATTGATTTTCTGTCGGTCAAAAGATTTTGATAAATTCAGAAATATCTTGGTGATTTTGATGAATATTTCTCTTTGACTCTTTATTTATAACATGTTCCGAAGAACTATATTATAATTACCCAAATACTGAACGATCACCAACCTGCATTTCTAAATGTCCGGCATATTTAAGAACGAGACATTCATGGATGAATTTTTGGATCAAAAGCTGTATATTGATAAAATCATACAGAGCTGTTCTTTTAACACATGATTTTATATAATTGACTCTGTGCTCGAGAAAAAATATATCCTATTTGTGTTACTAGAAATTTTCATAATGTGATTAATAAAACACTAAATTACGATTTCAAAAAGATTAATTTGGTATTTGAATGACTAAATACTTTATTCGAAGCTCGTAGTAAAATCAAACTATTTGCTACATAGTGTTCAGACTCATGTTCTGTAAATTATCAGCATTCGGACAGAATAGTGATTTGTTGTTGCATATGACAAAATGAGTTGAGGATAGATTAATATGTAAGGATTTATTTTTCAGTAGCAATAATTACATTTAACGTAAGATATATTCAATTTAGATTTTTATAGTTTTCTTCAATTTGAATACTTAATTAATAATTTGTTATATATATCGTATAATCGCTTTTAAGTTGGCATCGTTAAGAAGCTGAGATATGTTCTAATTCGAATCTGTAAATGGCAATAGGATAAAGAATACATTGATACTTTTGGAAATAGACATTTTATATTAGAATTTTTAAATAACCATTCAAGACAGGGTTATTTTTTTTATGAGTAACAGTATATTAGTAGATTTTGTAAAACATTTTAGAATTGACCATTATGAATACGTAAACGTCGTTTATCATTCATTCATTCCTCCTCCTCTCAAACCTGATTTTGATACAGTAAAAAAAATTCTGATTTATGGAGATTGTAATAAATATAGTCTATATATTGTATAAGATTTAATTTCTGTAATTTTCTATTTTCTATATTTATTCTATTCTTTTCTAGCGAAAAGTCAGACGATTTAGCTCGGAGACTTGAAAACCTGAATGTGTACTTCACATACAGTTTATACTGCAACATTTGTCGGTCTTTGTTTGAAAAGGACAAGCTCTTGTTCTCTTTCATTCTTTGCTGTAATTTACTTATGTGAGTGTTTCCGACTTCCGTTTTTAAAGTTATCTTTATTTAGTGCTTTTTATTCTAATTCAATCAATCATTTCAAAAATTATATGTCATACAATCAGAATGTTTCAGCAATTTTTATTGCTTATAAATAATAAACTTTTAAAACCTAAAAATCTTCACTTATGTTGTTTTAGCGTGAAACAGTTGAGGGGCATATAAAGTGAACCAATCAGTCATATAAATTAAGTTTTTAATTAAAATTAATGAAGTGACACAGGGATAGAAAGATTTTTCATCAACATAAAGGAGTCATTAACGATTCTATCAATAAACTCCTATTATATGAAGAGGAAGGAATGTAGTGACGCGTGGTTTTCACCCAGATTATGAGCCTACCTTTAAGTGTGCGTTCGCGACAAAAAAAAAGTATGTTTAGAAATTTTTTTATGTTTTTTTAGTTTTGAAAATAACTGATTCAATTCTAACCTTTATAACATTTTTTTTTTCTTCTGCAAAATATTCTGGACGAAATTTCGACTTTCTATTATTCTTGTTCTAATCGTTCAAAGTATAATATTAAAATAATTTTAGTACATATATAATGACGGTTTATTATTGCTGTTAAGGTTCCCATTTACCTGCCGTTTTGATTTCGTGAACACCATGTTAATCCTATGGAACTTTCTACTTTCCTATTCAAATTTATTTGAATCATTTTTATCTATTTGAATTAAATAAAGTTCATCCAAAAGAGTAAAAAATAATCTAGATTTTCTGCAGAATCACATCTTCTTCTAAATTTCTCAAAATATATTAAAATAATTTTTAAATATCCGGAAACCTCTACTCAAAAATCATGAAAATGGATGGACAAATGATTTTAAAGATCGGAGAAAAAAATGTAATTTTCCAGAAATCTTCATTACTTTTTCTCTTTTGAATACATATTTTTGCTCTCAAACGTTCTAGATTCGGGGAATAAAGTTGAAATTCCATAAAATTAATAATACCAAAACGGCCTGTAAACGGCAGACTATTATTTAGACATGGCTTATCGAAGACGTATTTTCATTTAAATAAGAGAACATTATCCACAAATTCCAATGTGTTCTATTTCAGATCGAAAAAGAAGCTGGAGAAATACGAGTTTAAGTTCTTTTTAACTGGTGGTGTTGGCTTGGAAAATTTAATCCCAAATCCCGCATCTTCTTGGCTGTTGGATAAAAGTTGGGACGAGATCTGCCGGTTATCAGAATTCAAAGTTTTCAACGATCTGAAGTAAAATGTCATGTTTACAAATACTTAATCATTCATGTATTAGTTCTAATTCTGAACTGTTATGTATCTACAAATCCATAATACCATTGCAAAACACTGTTATTCATTATCAACCTCTACAAGGGGATGTCGTAAAGTTTTCATTATTATACTAAGTTTTTATTATAACTTATTTTCTATTAATCGAAATGTCTGTGAAAAATTTATTCTGCATATTAATTTAACCTATGTACTTAATGTTGTAAATTACAGCTGTTCACATGATTTGTTGGACGTCAAGACGGTTGTAGATTGAAGTAATGGGCAATTATGTAAAATTTTAATTATTACCCCGGTGTTAATAGTTTTAATTATTAATAAAAATAATCGATCTATTGAAACTTAATTTGTGTACTTATTATTCTTTCCTTATATAGTCACCATCCATACATTTTTCCAAGCATCTCTTGACTTTTCCAAGATCATCATTGTAAATTCGGTTGATTGAACCAGCTATCTCTTTCTTTTCTGTGGGTTACTTCTATCTATGGCTTCCTGAAACCAAACAAGTCAGCAAGAATAGCTGTAATTTACAACTATATGTCCATAGGGTATCAATGAATATGCAGATTAAGTTTTATTCAGACGTTTCGGTAACAATAATTAAAACTATGATATTCCTACGGATTTTAATTTTATTGCTACAATGAATTCTAAGAGGAAAGATTTTTCACTTTGTAAATCTCTAAGAAGGATCTTTTTTCCATTTCAAATAAGTTTGTGTAAATATATCCCCATAATTTTAAAGTTTTTTTTTTTAAAAAAAATGAGTAGCATATTAATTCACTGTCGTCACGTGAAGGTCTGGCGATTGATACTCTGGTCAGCCTCTTGTTACAATTAAATTACCATATTCGTAATAATGACTAAATATCATTAAAAATTATCGGCTTGATTTATTGCTGCTTATCTTAAAATTTAATTTATAAAAAATAGCGTCAGTTCTAAACTATTTCTTCATAGAAACAAATGAATTTAAATGATAGGATTTGTATGAATTTTTAAACTATAAATAATGTTTTTATCATTTCTCGAAAACCTATGCAAAAATGAAAAAATCATTTATAAATGCTATTTTTGTTAGTTGAGAACTTTTAAAAATGAAAAATATTTTTAAAAATAATATTTCTGCTTAATATAATTTTGAAAAATTATTGTTAACGATATACTTCAAACTTACTCCCCAACTATTTATCATTATAATATGAAAGTTTACTTGATTAATTCTTTAACCATTCAAAAGAATACATATTTACTAAAAAAAGCTTTAAAGTGTATAGAGCCTCCACTTCTCTATTTATTTTGAACTTTTTGATATTATTAATGTGTTTATTGCACATTTTTAACTCCAATTAAACATAAGTTTAATATTTAATAGAAAAAGATTCAAGAAGTAACGTATAAACTCTTGTTTATTAAGTTTTAACAGAATAAAATTGAATAAGATCAAATATTAAATCGCTGATATATCTATGTTATCAAAATGTGTTCAAATTCTCATCCATATTGTTTTGTAAATATGAACTTATAATTTCTCTCATTACCGCTTTTAATGTAATTTAAGCTTTCTGAAATTCTAATTACCTTAAAGTTTGTTTTGTAAATTCATATTGGTGTTTTTTTTAACCTTGCATTAGTAACAAATTTAAAACACCTTTCACAATTAACTCAAATATTAGTTAATAAGCATACTCAGTGTTTTATAATAACATAATATATTTTGAAACTTATTATAGTTTTTAAGAAATACTTAAGGGAGTATCAATTCCATATGTCATAAAAATATTTGTGTTATTCCTCCTCCTGTTTAATAGAGACGAATTCATCTCGCATCCTGACACCTGGAAGATCACCTACGATTCTAAAACACCTCATGACCTCTCACTTCCCGGGAAATGGGAAACATCGACGACTCATTTTCAAAAACTCCTTATTTTAAGATGCTTGAGAGCTGATAAGGTAGAGTTGTTGTCTTGTGAAATTCATTCATTTTCAATTAGAAATATCGCTGCGAATACAATTTTCATGTTCAGATTACTGTATTGAAAATATTATTTCAATTTTATACATTTTCATTTTATACGTGCGTGTAAATACTGTTTTAAAAATTAAAAATTTCTTGAGTAATGAATATATTCTTTTGTGATGTGATGTAGTTAAACTAATTAATGTGAAGGATGAAGAGAATATTTTGAAATGTCTTATCTCAAATTTTATAATAAATTTGCTATTTTGCCGATTTTATTTAAATGCATGCCGAATTTAATTTTAAAATTTTAATTTAAAATTTTTAACTAATTTTTAAATTTTGTTTCATTATCAGTCCAGAAAAGTTTTCCGTGGGAGTTTTAATGAAAAAATCAGAAAATCTAAGTTTTGTATCAATTTTAATTTTGTTAATAATATCCGGTATTGACGATTCAATCGTCCCATATCCCTCATAATGATAAATATTTTTTTTTACATGTCCAATTTTATTATTTCAATAACTTTAAATTTAACCAAAGACCCTAATTAGACAAAGAAATGTCCGCAAGCTTCAAGGCAATTCATTATGGTGAGTAATATTAAACCGACATTATTTTGTTAAAGAATAAGTGGCAACAGTCGAACATCTTTTGTATAGAGGACGGCAGGAGCATCAAGCTATTGTGCAATGTGTTTAGCCTTAACACGTCAGAAATGTAACGACAACCTATCTGGATATATGGCGATTGGGATGTGCACCCAATTGGAATGTGTGTCCATGCCATCACACTAGGGCCTCTGCCCATATGACGATGATGAATACAAATTGGAAACGTTTGTTCTCTCTGATGCCTTCTTACAAAGATATGAGTACATATTGATACGTGGCCCTTATGATTGTGGAACTGTGGGTTTTAATTTGAGATGGTCCTTCTTGGATTCTTTGAACTTACAGTTGAAAGATCCGTTGATGATTATTGCTCACTTAATACTCAGGAATGTTATTAATCCATTCGGCTTTCTTTATCTTTGTTGTGACTCTGTACCTCAGTGATGCATTTAAATTAGGATTTCGGCTAGATTTTGCACTTACACTCACACGAATTCAACAGACACCTACATGATTTCATCAGATACTCATCCCATACACTTCACGACACACGTACAACCACACACACAACATGTAGCGTTCTTCACCAATATCTACGTCGGGTCACTATTTTTCCATACCTATGGTATGTCAATTACAGTATAACCGTTAACTTTAATTTTATTCGTTTTAAATAAATTTAAGGAATGCGCCAAACGATAGTCTTCTCATTGAGAGAATTTGTCATTCTCATTCTGTTCAATTTTCATCTATGATTGGAGACTCCTTTCTTCCTCTATGCGATCACTTTGGCCTAATTAATTTCTAAATTCATAGTTTAAGATAAAGTAAATAGAGAGACGGAGTTCCGTATAAACTCGCTATGCAATCTTTCCTTGACTACAGAGGGCTCTACATCTATCTACAATATTCAAATCCGCTGAAATATTAAGATTTTTCATATGCTAGCAAGTGGTATCTTTCAAGCGCATGCTCGTTTTTTAAACCTTCATGATGTAACAGCTTTTATGGCCACCTAAATACCTGTACATATTCTTTCACAAGCAAGGTTTTAACTGTGAATGGTACAATGAAACAAAGATCTAAGAAACAATTTATTATTTGTTAAGGGATGACCAGAATAACTCCCTTCCTCCTGCTTACGCATCTGATATTTTCACGAAAAGGAACTGTCTAATAGCAAATAAAACTTGCAAATTCAGTCTTTCACTTGAACAACTGTTCTTTCATCTTCTTAGATTGTTCCCATGGTAACGAAATTTGTGTCCGACAATCTCGGGCCCGAATTTGTGAGTCCTCCTCCTTTCGACCTTCCCCAGAGCTACAACGATTCCAGCGAGACGATCCCCCTGCTCTTCGTCCTGTCCCCCGGGGCCGACCCCATGGCTGCCCTCCTCAAGTTCGCAGAAGATAAAGGATTTGGTGGAGATAAGTTTGGAGCTATATCGCTAGGCCAAGGACAGGTGAGAATATCTATTTCGTTTTTTAATTATCTGATTTCATATACAAGGCAACATTGTCTTGAAATATAGAGTAATTATAATTTCAACTATAATATATCGGTGTATTTTATCAACTAAAACATCCAGGAAAAAATAATTGTTTCATGTTGAGCATGAGACAATCATGGCAAGTGTTACAGGTGCCCAATCCGGAATTCCAGTCATGCTTTTACGTGATATGGAACACGGTATACACGAGGTTCATTCCAAAAGTAATGAGAATAATTTTATCAGGCTTGTTTGGCGCATTGTCAAATGAAACAACAAGTGGCTGCAGACGAATTGAAGTTTTAATTATATATTGCACGGTGAGTTGGGTGTCTGATTTTTTTCGTCATCCGCAATGGTTTTATTGAGAGTCGTTGTGTGAACGCATCGTCACGCTCATGACGCAGCAAAATTTTGAAGAACGATATGCAATACATTTTTGTGTTAAACTTGGTAAATGTGCGTGTGGTAGTTAACTATGGGAATGTTAAAAATGCTAATGGCGACGAAATTTTATCACAATCTTAGGTGTACCTGTAGGACTATGCGTATAAGAACGGCCGACAATACGTGAAAAATGACCTGCGCGATGGACGACCATCGTCATGGCATACCCCAAACTGAATTCGACCTCAAATGGACAAATGATGTGAGTGAAACCCTTTTAATTCTGTTCTTCAACTCCAAAAGAGTGGTTCACAAGGAATTTGTTCTATTTGAGCTGACAAATAATTCACAATTTTACGTCGGAGTTTTCAAAGTTTAATGCAAAGAGTAAAATCACATCCACTCTGAGAGCAATTAGAACGCCCACCATGACAGTGCTAAATCCCACACGGCGTTGGTAGTAACTGAGTACCTATCCCATGAAAATATCAATGTGCTTCCCCATCTACCAAGCAGTCCACACTCAAACCCCTGCGACTTCTTTGTGTTCCATAAACTTAAGAGGCGCCATTTCGGCACAGTCAAAAATGCTCGAGAAGCCGTGACCATAAATTTTAAAGCATCTCGCAAAAGAAGTTAGCACAGTGCTGTGAAGAATGGCATTAATGCTGAACTCATTGTATCAATGTTCAAGCCTCATATTTCGAAGAATATTAGGTATATTTCATTGTCTTTCCAATAATATAATTTTTCAATTTTTTTTTCTCATTACTTTTGAAACATAACTTTGATGTTATTAATTTTATATAGGTGATTGCTTTCGTTGGAAAATTATTAAAAACATTTCCTGTTTAGAAAGTTGTTATACCTTCTTGTAATTAATGTCGTAAATAATTTTGATGCAATGATTCTTTTTTATTAGGGTCCTGTAGCTGAAGCAATGATCAAAAAAGCCCAGAAAAATGGAACATGGGTAGCTCTCCAAAATTGCCATCTTGCGGTGTCATGGTTGCCTCAGTTGGAAAAAATATGCAATGCATTAGCGGAGGAGACAACAGACGCAAATTTTCGCCTTTGGCTCACAAGTTATCCATCGCCCAAGGTTTGAACATGGGAAAAACTTTATTTCTAAATATCTTGCGCCACATAATTTTTTTTAAAAATTTTTATAAACTATAGCCTATTACAATTTTGAAATTTTATTAATTTTACTACATAAGAAAAATTTTGTTGAATTTGTTATTTATTTATTTTTGAAGATTCTAACATATAATTTTGAGTCCTTTTTATTCATTTATTTTAATGTTTTACATTTCAGATTGCTTTCACATTTGGTAAAGGGTTTAAATTATCAAAATACATAAATATACGAATTATATTTCAACATATCCTTTCTATTTTGATGATATATTATGAATAAGATAATTTTTAATTCCAGTTTCCGGTGACCGTACTTCAAAATGGTGTCAAAATGACGAATGAGCCCCCCACAGGCCTGAAACAAAACTTGCTTCAATCCTTCTTAGGTACGCCTATCAGTGATCAGGAATTCTTCACTGGATGTGGAAGTAAAAATCAGGTTTGATCTACTTGAACATTCAAATTAACGTTTTGTTTTTTAATTATTTTTATCTGTTTAAATCGGTTTCAACATTTTTCTGAAACATTAAATAAAAATTTCTGAAACATTAAATCGGTTCTGTTGACACTCACAGAGAAGAAGTAACATTAACTTATTTTCGAAAAATACATTTGTCACATGTTTGTGTAAACCAAATATTTTTCGCAATTTTATATACAACCAAAATTCGGGGTGATTACAAAATAATCGACGAATTTGATTTTATTACTTTACAAAAAGTATTACGACTATGAAACTGAACAATGCATCATAAGGAAGGGATACTTTTTAATTTTTCTTTGAAACAGTTAAAAATATTCCACATGTCCTCCTTTCATTACGTGACAGACATCTAATCCCGTTTCTCCAATTCTCCCCATAAACGTTGGAGCATGTCGTTGTCAATATTTACACTGTATGCGATGTGGTTTCGGCCGTAAATCTTTTAAACAGTTGATCGTGGAATAACCATTTCACGACAAGTGAGATGTGTTTAGGTCTGAAATTATATCCTCTGCATCGTCTACACTCGATCTATGAAGACTGGTTTTTTAACACAAAGTTGATAAAATCTGTGCAGAATGCTCTGATAACCCAGCGGATAAAATCTCTTTCTTTCGTCTGAATGTTCGCTTCAATGAAGTAAGTGATAAAGGGCATATTCTAAAACACAAATCACTTCTAGCTGGATTGTCGCCATTTTGAGACATGTAACGCAGAAAATATACCGTTTCGTTTTACTAGTTTTGAGCTTGGATATGTGTCCGCATTCATCTGGTGGTTCACGTGGTAAAATGAAAGAATGAAAATAAAAATGTAGTGCCTACTTCTACTTCTTCCCATTAGTTCTGAAGAGTGAAATTAATATTTTTGAACTTATAACATTTTAAGAGCTGACGATTCTTTTGTGATCACCCTGCATTGCATCTCCCTTGAATTTTCTCCAATTTTCCGAAGTATCCAGATTGATGCCAACTGCTTTTCGCAGGTTTTCCATCGACTGGTGTTTAGCCTGTGCTTCTTCCACGCCCTGATCCAGGAGCGCAAGAAATTCGGCCCCATTGGTTGGAACATTCCCTATGGCTTCAACGAATCCGATCTGCGTATCTCCTTGCAGCAGCTGCAGATGTTCGTCAACGAATACCTGGAGGTTCCCTTCGAAGCCATCACCTACATGACGGGGGAGTGCAACTACGGAGGCAGAGTCACCGATGATTGGGACAGAAGGTGTCTCCTTACCCTCCTCGCAGACTTCTGTAACCCCAGTATCATCAAAGAGAAAGAATACAAGTAAAATAATTATTTGAATACATTTTTATTTATACAGAGAGTCCAGAATTAAAGAATTCTATTTCAAAGTTGCTCACAGGAAATTCCACTCCGTCTTCAGAAAATTGTCAAATTTTATGGTGGACTTGAGGAATGAATGATAATTTCTTTCAGCGAAAAAAAAAATTAATTGCAAATGTCGCCGTCACTGAGCGTTGAATTTATAAACTTTCTGCGTGAGCGATGGACGTTTTCCCCGCCACATCGGGAAAGGTCGGTTGACCTTGAGTGCCGACGGTGTTCCGAACCTTCAATCTTAGGGTACGAAAAAAACTTATCCAATCTTTCTTTTTGCAGTGCTCTCAGCAATAAAAAGGACACGTGTTAATTATTTAGGCGTTCTAATTTATGTCGTTGAAGAGTCACCTCAGATTAAACCTTCAGTTACACTTTTACAGTAGTTTTGCAATTTTACAAATATTGTAATTTTCATCACAATAAAATATGTTCCAAACGATGACCATGATGGTCTGAAATCGCGAGATGGCATGTGTGCTAGGGAAATGGTGAGCTCGTGGCGAGAAATAAAGTCTTTAAAACCAGGTAATGTTCTCGAATTATCTGCGTTTACGAGGTGTTTCGAATGCTCCCACAATTAAAATCACAGGGATTTGAGAGCTTGGCAATGATGTTTATAAATCAATCGGGTATGATGCATGCTAGTTCTGTCATGGTCTTAGTTCTCGCTTTGGTGTGGATGTGGAGTTCCCATTCCTTCCTTAAACCTTGCTCAAAATGTTAAAATGTTCTGCTTACCTGTTTCCCCCGTCGGCAACTTTGAAATTGGATTTTTAAATGTTTAACTCCCAGTGCATTTTTATTATTCATTAATGCTTTACGAATATATATATATATAAATGCTGTTTATTTATCTCCATTCACAGAACATATTTACATTATCGTCAGCGAAGTTAGGTATCCATCGCAAAAAACGGGGCCTTTCTTAAAATGTATTAATATCTCTTAATTAGTAATGCATCAGAATGTTGAAAAACTGTCCAAAATCAATGCCTTTGGGAAGGCATTAGTGTTTACCACTCTTTTAATGAAAAAGAACATAAATAGGATTTGTGAGTGAGAGTTTTTGTAGGTTAATGCTCTATAAGAGAATAAGGCTTTTTGAAAAACTTTCATAAAAACACAGATTTGTCTCCGTACCATTTGTGATCGATATTCTATGTATCTTAAAAGTTTCCAAAAGTAGTCCTCAAATTGGTTGTGAGCATTTCAAATTTCGGTCACTCGTTTTGTTTGTGATAATAATATATGATGAAACAATTTTACCGTTATTATCTTTACTCATTTAGGTGTTATAATACAAGAATTTTTAGCATATCAGAAGAGGCGAATTCATTTTAAATGCATCACACTCAGAAAGTCAAAATCATTTTTCATCGATATTTCATTCGTACTTATTCAGCAATAACAGAGGAAGACACAATTTTCAATTTTTATTGCCCTTTCCTGGATTTCTAAGATCTCGTTTTATACGCATTTTTTTATTAGAATGAAATGTTAGAATGAATTGTCCCTCCTCTTTTTTCTTTCACACATTCATAGCTATTAGAAGAAATTTCAGGAAAGAAAATAATTTTTCAAAACATGTGGCAAACAAACAAATAAATGCATTTGAAATAAATAAATGCATTTATGGAACTTTGCAGATTAGTTTTCAAATTAAGAAAAATAAGTATATTATTCGCGCAGACCGATCTGGGTTATCCGGATATTCGAGTTTAAGGATCCACCTTAACGAATCTGTATTGCATATTGTTATTGAGTCTCTTACGTATATTTACAAATAAATTTTATATTTATTTCGGATTTCTGAATAGAGAAATCTAGACAAATATTAGTCCCTAATTTTTCTTGGTTCATTTTTTTATTACATTCGTTACAAACACTTCGCAACATTATTGTCAAAATGAAGAAACATAATAAAAAAAAGAACAATTATTTTTTATAGAAATTGCCTTAATAGAAAACTATAAAAGATATCGATGAAAGTTTTTGAATTTTCTTAAAGAGCCATATTTATTCTCTGTACTAAAAATCTCTCAAAACGCTTTTAAAAGGTATTAAGAGAAGTTTTTAATTTTATTCAGATCTTTCTGTGTGATCTTCAAAAAGGATCTTACCATTTTTAATAACCTCTTTGTATTCTTACTTTTAGTTACATTTGAAATTTTTCTGTCGGAAAAAAAACAGTACCCTGTATGTAACTCGTTTCTGTAATCACTATTTTAAATGTTCATTCTTGTGATACATCACCCACTTGAATTTTAGCGTTCATTGTTTTCATCTTTCATCATTATATGTAGTGGTTACAGTTTGATTTTTCGAAAGAAATCTGTTTCCTAAGAAAACCATCTGATATCACATCGGAAAAATCAAAATGACCTTGTAACTTCGGGCTATTCGCGTATCTTCTCATTACTAACACATGGAGTTAATAACTGATTTTATATTTAAAATTCCAACTCCTTTCCAACCTAATGAAACATTAGCTAGGAAAATTAGATGAAGAAAAGAAATACAGTGAATTGAATTGAGGATAAGGATATATAAGTGAAATGGAACTAAAAGGAATATGGGACAGGTGATAACCAGAAGTTGGTGGAGGTTCGTAAGTTAGAACTTGGTGTGAATTACTGTAGTTGATCGGCTGCGCTGGAAATCGCTTAGAAGTTACTCCTTGTTTGCGTAAGCGGTAATCGGAATCGAATCCACAGTATTCGAGAAGTACTCGAAGCTTTTGAATTGGTAAGTTAGAATTTTATTGTTTAATTCTAAGCTAGGAATCAGGTGCATGGAGAGTTACATTTGAGAGAGAGAGATCTTGCATAATTTGTGAAGAAAGTTAGTAAATAGTGTTTGCAGTGACGTCTCTTCAATTGTATTTGTCACTTTATTGACTACTTGATTAAGTTTTACCATGTCCGTATTTTAAAGTGTGAGAAAAAGGAATTATAACCTTTCTAATTAGGGTCCAGTGTTTTATGTCGCGAATTTCGTCATTGGTGATATTCAAATCGATTCGCAAATTCGAATATTTGATCCACTAAAATTCTGCCAATTTATATACGCTCTATAACAAAAAAAAAAAAAAAAAGCAACACAAAGGAGTTGTCCGATGGAGACAAAAGTTAGTGCATAGGAAAATTATGTACATAATAGAAAATAATTAAAAATTCAGAAAGATTGAGTGATTTATTTCAGAGTTACATAGTTACAAAGTACCGAGCTCAATAAGGTGTTGACCCACCTCTAGCCTGGGTGCAAGCTGCCGCACGATGTGGCATATAATGATAAGGCTCCCTCACAATCTCCTGTGGTATTTCTTGCCAAATTTGCTCCAATTGTCGAGCGAGGTCATCAACATTCCTTGGTAGATGTAGTCGCCATCCCATCATATCCCAGACATGCTCGATTGGAGAGAGATTTGGCTGGCCAAGGAAGTGTTTGACAAACTGTGAGACAGTTCATAGCAACACGTACTGTATGTGGTCTGGCATTATCTTGCTGAAAAATAAGGCCAGGGTAGTGAAAAAGGAACGGTAGCAAAACAGGTCTCAGAATGTCGTCGAAGTTCCGCTATGCTGTGAGTGTGCCTCTAATGACGACCAAAGGGGGTCCGGCTATCAAGGGAAATGGCACTCCAGACCATAATTCCTGGTTGAGAGCCTATGTGGTGGGCAATATTGAAAGCGGGATTAGCACGTTGCCCTGGGCATCTCCAGACACATCTTCGATGATCGTCAGAAAACAGTTAGGAGTGGTATTCGTCGCTAAACACAATACATCCCCAGTCAGCATCATTTCAACCTGATCGAGGGAAGAACCAATGTAATCAGGCTCGACAGTGTACAGGGCGGGAGTGGCAGATGGCGTAGTGGTAGGTACGAGCGTAGATTTCGCTCTATCAGCCTTCTATGAAAGGTTATGGGGACACTCGTGTGCGATTCGCCAGTCTGATGGTTGATAACGATGAATCAGGCGCTGTGACAGCTCATCTGACAATCACTCTGTCCTCTCGATCTGCTGTGCCCCTAGGTCGACCGCTGCCATCGTGAGGCTGAAATCTGCCGTTTCCTTCAATCTTGCCAGTATCTTCTAATTGCATCGACCCATCTGACGAGCAATTCTCCGATATGCCCAACCTGCCCCTTTCAATCCAATGATACGGCTTCTTTCAAATTCTGACAGTAGCTCGTAATGAGCTCGAATCCTGAGACGATCCATTTTTTCAATCGTTGAAAGGTATCCTAAATCGCAATGCAACAGAAAATTTGACCATCATATCGAGAATTACTTCTTATATACGCCTGCTGAGAGCGCAGTTCCGATGCGCTCTAGCTATTCATTCATTATCCACCAAATTTTAATCAATTGCATGTTCGATCCAAATGACTTTGCATACGAAATTTCATTACAATCAGGGCAACTCCTTCTTGGTGCGTCGTTTTTTTTTTTTTTTTTTTTTTTTTTTTT
>BMAW01118526.1:0-11563 GCA_019974015.1 Nephila pilipes
ATTTGTAATAAAAAGGAAAGATTGAATTAAAATAAGAATCTTACATAATATTATATATATATATATATATACAATGAGTCATTTTAATTTCATTTAATAAGAGTCATATTGATAAACTAAAAATCACTTCCTAGTTGCTACCTTCCCTTAGAGAATTAATTTCTTCAGTTAAGTACGGACATTGACCCAATGATCTTTGTTACACATGGGAGATTTATTGTTTTTGATAAATATATATGACACGCCCTCAGGATACCTTAGCAATATTTCTCGATTTTCGACCTTTTTCTTGTTAACCAAATTTTAGCTTTCCCCCTATTTTTTTAACGTTTTTATCACAGATACTCATTGTTTGGTGCAGCATAGCCAGATTTGGCTTTTAATCCATGAACCTCAATTTTCACTCACCTAATATCCCCTTTTTAGGACACACATTTTTTTCTCCGAGCAATGCATTGCCAATTTGATTCTACGTCTTCCCTGGAGATAGTTGTATTGTTAACCACATATCCGTTTAACTCTCCATTTATAACTTTTCCGTTGAAGTGACACGGTATTTTGAGGCAATAAATATCAGAATTTGGAATTTAAGTGGTGACCTGAACTCGAAATGATTAAGTAGCATTCGTTCTTGTCGACAAGAGAAAGGTGTTCGAATAAAAATACGGTTTGTTGGGCCATGCATTCCATTCGTTACAATCTTATGATTCATTTACTTACGGGGCGAAGAATTGATATCCACAGCTGCTAAATACGAACATTTTACTAAAAATTATTCTTACCATTTTGTTGATCCATATACTCAATGTCATATGCAATCTATTTTATCTGGGGGATTGAGCAAATTGGCAGAATAAATGACAGAGAGTCTCTGTCCGTCACCATGTGGATTCCTGCTTAATAGAATTCGTGTGGTGTGGAATAAATTCTAAAGAAACACTTTTATGTGCAATGTTAGCTATCTTTTTAAAATGTACACCTGATACTTACTGTTAATTAATTTCTTTAGTTCAATGTACAAAAATTGTTCTTTTTTGCGTATTCATTATTTAAGATGCACCAAATAAAACTGCTTCCGGCATTTCATCTATCTGGCAGTGCTAGTAACCTGGCATTTTTACACAGGCTCATTAGTCATAAAAAATTATTTAATGTCCTCTACTTCAATGAAACAATGTAGGCCGGCCATCAATATAAAACAGTACGTTTTTTGTATTTTTTATACTTTTACATGCTCGTAATTTTGTTTGCGTGTAATGTATTAAATTTCATACAATAATACATATTTTTTTCAGTTATTTTTGTAATTCTTCATTAACCTGGTGTCTTAGGTAGTCCAGAGATGCTCTAGTAGATATTTGACGGGTACCCGAGATAATACTGAAATAGGAAAGTCTACCGTCGCGGAAAGAAACAAGCAAAAATGCGCCAATTTAGCATTGAAATGAGCCATATAGAAAAACGAAAAGTACTGGAAGATCGAAGGAAACGCAGTACTTAAAAGTCATTGAAATGATAATTTAGTTTCAAAACGTTTAATGCTTTTTCAACTTATTATTCAGCACAATGAAACGCGTAAACATAATAACAGCATAAGGTCGTAAGTTGGAGTTCTAATTCCTCAAGCAGCCTTTGTGTAAACTTGTGGGGACAGATAATCGTTTTGACCAAAACAGCCTTAATATTCTCTCATTCCAAGGTTTGGATATCTGAACCGTATGATATAAACTCTGGTAACATCCTCATCGTTTTAATGCGGTTCAAAGCGTTGCCAGTAATGTGATGTGCTGTTTTTGTGAGACGTCAATTTAAAAATATTAACCTAAATGTTAAATACTCTGAATATATAACTTTTCCTTACCTATGATCATCGTATATCTCTTATGTATTAATAAAAAGCTTAGAAGGAAATATAAAAGATTCTTAAAATCGGAAACGACTTAATTATAAATTATTAAATATGCTTCAAATCACGTCGAAGTTTCATCCGTCTGGTTTCTACTATGATTGAAGCGAGCCACTTGTCTTCTGAGTAATATATGTGAGGTAATTAGGATCTGTAGCAGTACAAGCTCACTCATGCATCATTAAACGCATTAAATTTCAACGGACACCGGTGCGATCAATCAGAATTATGAGATATGTGTTAGGAACAGATTGTAGATATTTCTCTATAAACATTACAGAACTTATAACGGAGTTTTTTGAACGTTGAAACTTTTCTCATAAGTATAGTTTTACTATACATGTCTTAAAGTTGAGAGATTTTCAGGCTTCAGTCCCCAAAATATTAATTTTTAAATTTGTAACCCCATTTTTAAATAATTTATCATTATATGTAGGTTGTTAGATGATTTTATACACTAATAAGTATTTCTAAATGTTTTGAAATCTTAAGCCTTTCTTAGCATACTTGTCCTTAAATTGCGATTCTCTTATCCTTTTCAGATTATTCGAAAAACGACTAGAGGTACTAGAAGAACTATGAAAAAGAAAAATTAGTTCATTCACTACAAAATCTCATATTAATGATAAAATCCAAAACCTTAATATGTCTATTCTCACACATAAAGGGGGTGGATGGAAATATTTATTTGAATACATATCCATTAAATCAGATTGAAACTATATTTCCAGTAAGAAGGATAGGAGCAACAATCACACTCAAATCGAGTTTCTTCAAAGATGCATACATTAATATGTTAAACCTCTTTATTATTAAATGAACTTAAAGTGAAATTTTTATTTTTCCGAAATTTAGTGAAATTTAACTCATTGAGAAAGTATTCGTCCTAAACAATTTTTCCTGTGGAATTTTTTTGACAATTTTTTATTTTATTTAATAATATTAGCTTATTTTTTATATAATTTCAAATAAAATATCAAAAAATCTTTTTTCTGAAATGAAAGGAAGTATATGTGTGTCAATTTTGAAATATAGCCAAAAATCAGGAAAATTATTGATGTTTTTAGGGTGCATCTTAGAATCAAGGAGTGCATTACAATTAAAGATAAAAATTTAGGATACTTCATAAAAAGTAATCACAAGTCTAAAAAAATTGTTAGCAATCTTTTTTACCGTCATTGACTGGTTACAGTAAACGCATTTTTTTCTCGGATTGAAAAGGGAGGTTCTCCTTCATAACTATTATATCTAATATATTTAGTTCGTTTTATAAATTTATATGGTTAACAATCATATGGTATTCTGCTCGTAGTAATAAAGTCAAAGACATGAAAAATCTAAGCTCTCTTTATTTAAATTTTTTTAAGCTAAATTTTTCATTTTATGTGAAGAAATTATAACAGGTTGTCTTCAAAGTATTTTCCTCAGTTCAATAGTATTATCTTTAAAATATCTCAGTGATATATAAATTTCAAAGCTACATAAAAAAAATAGTAGAATAGCTACATAGCTTAAGATCTAAGGAGTAGTAGCAAGAGTATACCATTTTTCAGTTAACTCGGGATCAGAAAGTCGCAAAACTGCAGGACAGCTCAAGATTTAAATTAGATCTGTGTTGGATTTAAGTAAGGCTTGTAGGTCATCTACTAATTGCACTAATTCCCTTTTCTTAGAGTAAACACCAAGTGCTCGTATCTCCGAAATACGCGACAAAGTGTTGGCAAGGACATTGGCGTCACCCACTACATGTCGTATTGATGTGGTGAATTGACTTATAAATTCAGTATGGCGTTGTTGGCGAAGTTTGGCTCAACAGACTTTTGAAACAGATAGACAAGGGGCTTATGATCTATACTGATATAAATACCCATACTGAATGCCCGCACGCAAAATTCTTCAAATCTGCATTATTGCGAATATGTAGAAAGTAGTTGTTCTGGAGTACCTCCTCAATGGCAAGGAGAGAATGTGCCCGTGGTTCTTTCCACTTCATGGCATATGGTGAGGCAATCCAAGTGTGTAAAGTGACACAGCTCAAAGCTACAAAGAATTAAGACTATTGCGAGTTTCAAACATATTGTTTACCTGTATAAAAAACTTTTTTGGTTAGAGCTAGGCTACTACAGTGGATTGAGATAATTATGTGAGGTAATTTTTTCTGTATTAATCCTATCATTTTATATATATCATATCACATTTTTGAAGAAATTTCGGATTTTTCGCTATACTTAAAATAAGTTGATATTATTAAAATAAGATAGAATTTGAAAGTTTAAATGTTTCATATTCGACTTAATTAAATATATATAGTTCTCCTGTAGTAACATATTGAGCATTACACATTATTATAATATACAGAGTACTCAGATTTTAAGTTTTTAATCATTACAACTTTCTTCCCCCCCCCAATTGATGGAATAAATAATAGCAAAATAAATCAAATTGTTCCTGCATAACTGTCTTTGTATCATAGAGTTCACATTGATTTAATGAAAAAGGAAAATGCAGTTACCAATAATATCCTAAATTTTGAAATGCTCCAACAACCAACAAGACGAAAACACAAGAAATTAGAAGCTTTCAAATTGTGTTCTAAGTATTTAAATTTCATTTTTTGAGATTCATTTTCATAAATTAAATTTTATTTTCCAGTACTTTATATAATATTTCATTACCTTGTACCAGTGAAATTTAGTTATGGAAAAATGTTTCTAAATATTCCTAATTTATTTCAGAACACTAAAATACTGAAAAAAGAAGTTTTTTTTCTTATCATCAAACTATTTCTTGAGTAATTCGATGTTCAACAATTCTTGAAGAAATCTGTAATGCGTATCAGAAAGAATATATTTTTGTGTTATTTTTCATCTAGTTATTCTTCCTTTTCAAAACAAATACTGTAAAGAAAAACCAATGACGTCCCCAAAATTGCAAAGGAAAAAAGGAGGGATATCAATTTCAGAGAAAATGGCAAGCAAAAATTTTATTTGGTCCGAAGAAATGAGAATTTGCAATACTTCCGATTCAATAATTTCAAAGAAACCGGCGGAATGAATATTTGAATGAAAATTTTTGGAATAAATTCGATTAAGAAATCGTACTATCATTATTTTTCCTATAGATCTTGATCATAAAACATATAGGATGAATGAAAAAGAAATCGAACTATATTTTTTATTTAAAATTTTAAGCACTGAATATAAAAAAAAAGATACGAAGCAAGAAATAAAAGTTTCATCTGAACGAACTGTTCTTTTCCTACTTTCAAAACGGCGATTGTTAAAAAAAATCCCAACTGATAGCATGTTTCATTACGAAAGAATTAAAATATTTTTTTTTTACATAAACTCATTTTCTTTTCTCAAAACCTTTGCCAATGCCCCTTTTTTGAACTTTTCTGGTATAACTTAAAGAGATTGAGAAATACCTCGATTTTTAATTACTTGGAAGAATCCAATTCGAATAATTGTATTAATTGGGCATTCATTAAGTAGCTGACATATTCTGCAGCTATTCATGTTACATTCTAAATCATTCGATATTTTTTGAGGCTCTAACTTAGTGCAAAAAATCACGAAAGGCTCTAATAAAACTATTTATATATTTTAGTTTTAATATTCTTAAGCGTTTTTAGAATTAAAATCTTTCATTTTGATAATAAGATAGTATTCATTATAAACTACATAATATACACAATTGATAGTTAATTTCATACTGATTTAAGCTTTCATAATGATAATAAAAGGCATAATAATTAGTTAAAGTATGAAAAAGTTAGTTTGTATCCCCCCCATACAATAGTATATAAATGCCATTCAAAAACAACCTTTTAAAGATTACAAATATTGTCTTTGTTAATAACCCAACATTTGGGTCATTATTTTTCTAAAACATAAATGAAATTTATCACTTCAAGTAAATGCCAATACATCTATTTGCGTGTGCGCATGTGTGTGTATGTGTGCATGGGCGAACCTGCATGTGTCTTGTACTAGTATATATACTAAAAAATAATTATAATAAAGTGTGCATGTACCAAATTTCCATTTTAAAAGCTGAAAATTTTCGAGTTTTCGTTATTAAAGAATTGCAACTTTAATATTCTGAATATTTCCTTCAACATTCACAATTTCTTTTTCTGAATATGACATATCTAGTAGAAATTGTAATATTTTTTTTTTGTTTGTTTTTAAAATATTTTCCGCAACATTATTGCCTACTTTTATTAATTCTAATACGTTTAATATCATATGTTTTTTTTTTTTAATAATTTAAGCTAAAAAAATTATTTCCTACACATTCAAGAAGAAATTTTCGAAGTATAGAAGTTGCACAATATTCAAATAAAAACCAATTTAAGTCATTCTTGTAAATTTTGTTTTTCATTTGATACTACTTCATCCCTTACAATAACTTAAATAAATGCTTAAATGCTTCTTGTAGTGATATGTTACAATATTTTTATGAGTCTAGATTCTAAATATTAAATCAGATCATTAAAGACTAATACGTCGATTTTCATTTGTAATTAAACAATTGAAATTTGTCGTAATATAACAGTCTGGAAAGAATAAGTGAAATATGAAAAACGATTACATTTTCATGATACTCTTTCATACATCATTTATTTAATAATACAAGAAAATTTTGAAATTTAAATTAAATATGTGTTCTTTTATTGAATAAATTTAAAATGATGATTTTGATTTTCATCAACATCATTTTACGTCCTTTTTCACTATTTATGGGTTTTTTTTAAAACTGTTAAATGTTCTAACTGATTAGCTAAAACAACTTAAGACCTATGGTATATCTAAAATGTTATTACTTTATTGAAACATTGCTCAGAAATTCTGTCGAAAATATTTTCCCAGCATGAAAGTTTAATAATTATAGAATTTAGTAATTGTTTTCGAAAGTACCTACAGTGACTCTCAAAGATGAGTATACTCTCCTCACTCTCTTTTTGAAAATCCAAAAAAAATTTAATTAAATAATGATTTACATTTAATGTTTAGGAGCAATAAAATACACACTATAAAATTTATTAGACAAAAAATAAAATGAAAAATTGATATTTTAACCGAACAAAATTTTTACTTCAAAGCTCAAAATTTCATAGTCACAAAATTTAGTATTCGATCTTCTCAATTGCATCTTTTGTGATAAATCAGTTATAATACAATGTTTTTTTCCTTAAGATACCAATATTTGATTTTCAGGCTAAGAATATTTTAGCTGTAAAAATGAACTCTAGAACTTAAACTAAAACTCAAATTCGGAAAATTGTCCTTCTAATGTCAGAGGTCTGTGTTAAATTTCCGTGCGGTATTGCAAGGGAAGATCAATGCAGTAAATGAGTGATACAAAAAATAATCCAGAAGTATAAAAAAAAATTTGTGCAAACTGCAAGTAAACATGTATGAAGGAGAAAAAAAATCTTTTCGCGGCAGCAAAGAAAAGCATCATTTGAGAAGCAAAAAAAAAATCCTAAGATGAGCACTGTAAAAATTGCCTCATTTACTTCTACAACAAAGGGAAGGTGTTTTTCCGCAGAAGTGATTCGAACAATATTCCAAAAACTAATTTATAATGGTCGTGCAGCTAGAAGAAAACCCTTCATTTCCAAAACAAACAGAGGGAAAAAGTATTACGTTTGCTAAAAATCATACTTCCAAAGACTCAACATTTCTGGAATCACGTAATATTCAATGATGAAAGCTAATTCATTGTTTTTGGAAGTAATAGTCATGAGCGTAATGATATGATACCTATTTTTAGTATGTTCCTTTTTGATACAATACCTTTTTGATATAATGTAAACAAGTGCAATCTTCCTACTATATTTTTAATGTATTTTATTTTCATGAGAGCTCCCGATTCTTAAACTACTTTCTGATATATTTACTACCAGTATTAAGGCTATTATCATATAGTACAACTAACTTGTGAATTCCATCCTCGTAGAAATCTGCCGCCTGACTTATAAAGAACGTTGCCACAATTTCATAAGGAACACTCCTTGAAATTTGCGGAACTCTTTAGATAATAACAACAAAATCATAGAGTGTTTTCTCTAGCTTCTTCACAAATTTTTTGCACTAAGGCTTCAGTAATGACAAATGATTGCTCACTACGGTTCTCGTCGCAAGCATTATTGTGGCCATCTTTAAATGCTCTAACCCATTTTCGAACCATTCCAAGGGGCCAAACCGTTTTCTCCATACTTTTCATTAATCTGCTGATGGATTTCGGTAGCTATTGCAGGCAAAACAAAAACGAATCACAACGCTTATTTTATAAAAATTGGGATTTTCAATTGTCTGGGATACTTTAACTCCGGAATTTCCGAGGCGGGTCATCTGTGTCCCAAGCCGTGAATTTTTGGTGGTTTCACATTTATATTTCAAAACTGCGCTTTCTAATTTTTTTTGAATTTTCCTAAATATTCAATTTAATGTCTTAAACCGAATTTAGTTGAATTCCAAGGAATACTTTTTTTATTTATTTGTCTGTGTACTTAAAACTACCATGGAAGTCATAACTGACCCAAGCAAGATAATTGTCTTTTCTTTTATATCAACCAGAATTTCAACTTCACATTTTTCAGTTACAAATGAATTGTATAAGAAATTGTATAAGAAACTTCTACTTGCAACAGGGTAATAATTAGAAGCGGGTGTGTCCACACATCTTGTATATACCTGTTAGGCAGATGCGTGAGCTTTTGTGATTAGAAGCTGTTGTACCTATGTATTGAAATGTTGTAGAATATTCTTATCTCTGTTATAGGCTAGAAACTAAGTAAAAAGAACATTTCCCCTGTTGTAAACTGAGAAAAAAGTAAACAAATTAGTACCATTCCAGTCTTGCACATGTATAGTGATGGCACCCAGAAGAAGAGGTCTTTCGAAAGAAGTTTTGAATTTGCTAAATAAACTTTCAGAAAATGATTCTTGTGACGAAAATACACCTGATGATGATAATGAAAATCGTGTTTTTGCGACGAAAGAAATATTGTGAAAAATGTTCAGATAATTTCATAGTCTGAATCCAGTCGGCAAACCTGACTAATTTGGCATCAAATTCTGGTTGGCTATAGATGTGAGCTCAAAGTACATAATCAATGAATATCCATATTTAGGAAAAGATTATATCAAATCAAAGGATCTCAGTGTTAGAGAAAATGCTGCTCTTGGGTTAGCATAGCCTTAATCTCAAAAGAGGACGAAATATAACAAGTGACAGTTTTTTTTACATCTCTAAAACTTGTAGAAAGACGAAAAGAAAATGGTTTGAGCAATGTCGGAACAATCAATAGAGCAAAAAGAGAAAAATCCAAAATCCTTGACGAAAACAAAAAAAGAATTATATTCAATAAAACCTTCATGACACATAAATAACACTATTCTTGTTTCTTGCCAACGTAAAAAGCACAAAATTCTACTTCTTTTTAGAACATCCAAATCATACAGTTAAAATTGATAACTTATGGTTATACAGTTATAAAATACAATTGTATACACCATCTCAATCTGTCGATTAGATTGGGGTTAGAAACTTGTGACTTGAGTTGGAAAAATTTGTATTATATTAAGAGTGAAGAACATATATATAAAAACTGTATAACAAAGAAAATTGTGAAAACATATCCAGAGGAATAGTACAAACCCTTTCAAATCATTTAACATGGTTTAGAACATGTTCTGAATATAAAAACAAATACAACGAAATATTAATTCATGTTTTTCAAAAATATTTTGATGAATTATACTAAATATATATTAATTTTGTGGCACAGAAATATGTAACTTCAAACTAGAAATTCTGATAGTAAAAATATTTAATGACTCCTCGTTTTATAGTCCATTACAGTTCTTTATGTGCATTTTATCCATTCCTTAAATATTAAACTTAAATGATTATTTTAAGAATATCATTTTATGCCTTTTAAGAAAAAAGAGAGAAAGAGAGTTGTGTACGCTCAATTTTGGGAGCCACTATTTTCCTTAATTTCCAGAACTAAAAAAGGGGAACCTAAGTAAATGTTATTAAAATTATTTTAACCAGAAAGAGAAATAAAACTATAAAGATCTTACATAACATTTTCAATGTATTAAGATATCTATGGTAAGTTTAAGAAATGGAATTAATTCTTTCATCTTATTTTTTAGTAATAAATTTAAATGCTGTTTTCAAATGAATAAAAAAAATTCCATTTGTTAAATACTCTATAAAATTTGTATCGAAATATAAAAAGAAATTAGGAAAAGATATATCTAAATACAACTGACAAAACAATTATCGAGGTTTTTTAGGCATTTTGACATTGACGAAAGTTGAAAAAAATAGTTTCTTTGATAATTTACAAAATATCCAAACTTTTGATTGAATCCATTTGTGTGATAACTCTTAAAATACTCATCTATTTCTTTCCATATAATTTGTATTCATATAAGAACATTTAAGTAAGGAAAGCAAATTTAAAGTGAAATAAATCTATAATTATTATTCGTAATTTATGTAATATTGTTTAAAATAATTAATGCAATATTTATTAATTAAAAAATTATTATTTCTTATATTTCAAGATCATTTTACATTGAAATTTGATTCATGATATTTATGCTTCAATATCTAAAATGTACTACTAAAATTTTATTCGTATTTATTAAAAAAGATTATTACTCTTGAATCTTTTATGCGATATATATATATATATATATATCTGTGTGTGTGTGCGTGTGTGTGTGAGTGTGTGTAAATGATGTGTCTTTACAAAGCACAATTAAATATCCTGTCATATATAACGATTTTGTAATCAAACATAATGAATATAGGCGGGAATGTTCTTGTTTATTCCACAATAAATGAGAGAGAGTGGGCATAACATGCTGATGAACGCAGCGCGGCTTCGGCCACCAAGACCGAAGCGAAGAAGGCAGAAGAGCCAAACAGACTACAAGTATTTCTGACAATGAACAGCTTCTCCTGCACTGGCGAGGTGAAAAGAGAGCGCTTTAACCGTTACCGTTACCATAGGATTCAAAAAGCGCCTAGAGTGCGAAGCGCTCTTTTAGTAGACGTAAATTTTAATGAAGAATCCATTATAATCTGAATGACCTAGTAACACTTTTTTACAAATCTAACACTATCTAAAGAACCATGGAAACAGAATTTTCCCACCCTAATGCCACCAGCAAAAATCTTGGAGTATTGTGTACTATATTGCTTTAGGTTTATGTCGCAGAATACGGTAATCACTGTGTTACTTCTCAGAGAGCATCGAGCAAATGCTTTCCAACTTTTAAAGGAACAATATCATGTCCTTTTTGTGTGAAGGCATTGTAAATATCACTTCTCTAGATAAATCATTTTTAAATTTTATTGAGTTTTCATTATTTATGTTAGGTAAATCTCTTAAATCAGAACAATAGCGTATATGGATCTGTGTATGTATGTGAATGATGTATATAATATAAATAAATAAGACAATAATTCTCATACCCCCACAGGTATATATCCAAGTAAGATATGGTTCCGATCTGATTTAACTTTACCCAGAAAAATTGATTAGGTAAAGTCCATCTCGTTCACAGATGCACAACAAGCGATTCTCGATGACAAAAGGGTTTCGACGATATATATATATGTATG